>JAGFNQ010008200.1:0-354569 GCA_024364735.1 Boesenbergia rotunda
CAAACAATATATAAGTTATGTCCAGTTAACACTGAGCTATCTTGGTTCTGACTTTGGGCTTCCAAAATGGAACCCTAGGTCGAACCGACGCCTAATGCTCCCTCCTACGGGGAACACGTCCTCGCCTACTCCTCTCAGTAGAGTTTACCTTTTTGCCAACCGGCTGGACTTTTGCCAAATCCTCCGGATCAGATCTTCGTGCCCAGTCCGCGACCAGGACTTATTGCCCAACCCCTGATCAGGTCTTCGATGCCCAGCCCTCGGCTAGGACTTGTTGCCCAATTCCTTGAATCAGGACTTCATGCCCAGTCTGCGACAAAGACTTATTGCCTAACCGTATGTCAAGACTTAGGTGCCCAGCCCTCGGCCAGGACTTATTGTCCAATTCCTTGAATCAGGACTTCGTGCCTAGTTTACCTAGGACTTTTCCTGCATACTTAAAGAAGTTCATTAGATCACAAGATAACCTTAACTTATGAACCCATTGTCATTATCAAAACACAGGTTCGATCTTGGTGCTTCCGGCACCAACACTTTTCTCCTTCTCCTTCTTTTCCGACTTCCTGAAATGCTCCAATTTCTTGAATTCTCCTTTCCTTGAGCATTTGGTGTGGTAGTGTCCTAGCTCTCCACACGTGTAACACCTAATGTGCTTGTTCTCCTTCTTTTCCCTACAACCCATGTTAGATTTTAAATGAATTGACTTGAGTTTAGGGTTTATCTCCTTTTTACCTAATGACACTTGTCCTTGTAGTGTCTTTTCTTGTTGCACCCAAAGCAAATTATGTGGTCTTTTGACTTTTCTTTGATGGAGGTGGATGCTTCTTCTTGCTTCGGTATCGAAAATGGTCTCTCCTCCCCCTTAATCCTTGAGGTGGAGACCTCTTCTTCCTTTGATGAAGTGGATAATTCTTCAACTTCTTGTGACACTTCACTTGAGGAGATGGATGACTCGTTTTCCCTTTTCTCCTCCTCTTCGGATGTTGAGTTTCTTTCCTCATCCGATTGGTCCTTCTCCTCTTCTTGGACCATTAAGCTCATTTCTTTTGGCTCCTCTACTAATTGAGCTTGTGTAGGATTTTCATGTAGAGCAAGTACTTTGCTCCATAATTCGTGTGCGTTTTTATATTCACCTATACCACTAATTATATCATTAGGTAAAATATCAATTAATATTGAAATTACATTTTCGTTTGCCTTTGATTGGGTTTGTTGCTCCTTGATCCAATATCTTGGTCGGGGCTTTTTCCCGTGTTTATCTTTTGGGACTTCAAATGTCTCGTCTAGCACGATCATGAAGTTCCAATCCATGCCGAACCATGTCTTTGTCCGCATCTCCAATAGTCAAAATCCTCATGATCGTAGGGAGGTGGAACATTTATATCATCCCCTAATCTTTCTTCAATCGCCATTTCCTCTTGCTTTTTGCTCTCTTGGCGGTTAGTCCATAGATGAGCGAACCTTGCTTTGATACAGCTTATTGGGACCTTGTCGTTTAGCTAGAGGGGGGGGGGGTGAATAGCTACTTTTCGATTTTTCTTCCTACAAGTTGTTAGTGCGCAAGCAGAATAACAAAAACTAAAACTAATAACTAAGAAAGACACACCAATTTACGTGGTTCGGAGATGAAACTCCTATTCCACGGCTGTCCATAAGGTGGACGATCCCAATTCTTCGGTGGATGATTCTCCGGAACACCTCCGGCTAGCTCTTGTCGCTCCTTGTGGTGGAGAAATCTCGCCACAATCCTTGGACAATCTCGGAGCACTTTAGGCTACTAACAGGCTTTGACCAAGCTTTTTCACCAAGGAAGAACAGCAAAAAACGAGCCCTCTTAAATAGAGCTCGATACTGTTTTGATCGTTAACAGTATCGATCGTTAACAGTCGATTCACATTCTGGTCGACACCAGTCGACTGCATAGTCGATTGATCAATCATCAGTCGACTAATCTTTCTGTGCTCCATATCAGTCGACTGCCCTAGCACCAGTCGGCTGCTACCCAAGGTTTCCCTTCCCGAGTACAATTCGCTCAACACTCAAACCCTAGGATTTTCCTTCCCGAGTACAGTTCTCTCAACACTCAAATCCTCACGACTTAGTTGACTCTTCATCCAGCAACCTCGATTTGTTGCCTTCAAGCCCTCTTCGACTTTGGCTCTCGTCCCTCGGATGCATGCAAGCTCGCAGCTCATCTCCCCATGTCATCCTTCACGTATGCCTTGAAGTCCACTTCCCTCGGCTCATCGTCCCTGCTCCAGCAGCCTCGACCTATTGCCTTCAAGCCCTCTTCGACTTTGGCTCTCGTCCCTCAGATGCAGGCAAGCCCTCGGCTTGTCTCCCATGCCATCCTTCATGTATGCCTCGAAGTCTGCTTCCCTTGGCTCTGTTGGGTATGGCTTGGCGGGTTTCCTAAGCGAATACTTGGTCATTCTGAGAGACCTCTCCATGTCTACGGATTAAAAATTAATCTGAAAGGAGACCCATCTCCCAACGACCATCTCATGTCGTATCGAACGATCCAAATTACAACTCGACCAATCACAAAGATCAGCCTTGTAATTTGCTTGACCGTTCAACCACGAAAAAGGCAACGAGTGGATCATCGACTTTTGTGTTTATGGTCAGGGCTCGGTTAAATAATTATTAGCTATGATTCGTAATCAAAATAATTAAGTAACTAACATAAAATGACGAGGTAAACAAACATGACACACAAATAAACTAGGAAGCTTGGGAAAGAGTTATACCTTCCCGATCACCTCGCGGCCTTCTATCTTATGTCCCTCCCTTCTCGGACATCGTGTGGGCGACGGTCTACCGGGAACCGAGATCACCAAGGCACTCCAACCAAGCTCTTCTCCTTGACTTGGTCGAACACCAAACCCTAGCTTCTAGGGTTTTTTCGCCGCAAGCCAACACCACCACTCCCTTTGCTCCACCGACCGCCGGAGCTGCCCAAGGACCACCAGACCGACTGCTCACCTTGAGAGGAAGGAGAAGAAGATGAAGAAGCCTCACCTAAACAACCCGAACTCAAACTCTCCTTCAGTCCTTGAGGCGCCGCCACTAGATCTGGTTGCACCGCCTCCCACCGGCCGCCGGCGGCTTCTCCACTCTCGGTGAGCACCACAAAAGGTAGAGGACTCCTCTGCCTTGTCTCTGTGTGTCTCAACCAAAGCTTGGTGGAGAGAAGACGAAGGACCGAAGAGGAGAACCCTCTTCTCCTTGGCGTCGGCTGAAAGCCCTAGGGGAGAATAGAAGAGAGAGAGAAGAGAGAGAGCCTAGGGTATCAACTCTTGGATTCAGCCTTGGTTTCATGATCTCCTTGGGTATATATAGGGCTAAGGTAGGGACTAAGAGGAGCAGTTGGATCTTGGCCCACCATGTTGGAACCCGGATGGCTAGAGAGGGGGGGGGGTGAATATAGCCAATCACTTGGACTTTAAAGACTTAGCGAATTTCTGCACTTCACTTTGTTAGTAGCACAACGGAAGTATGAAACCAGAGTATGCAGAAAACAGAAAACGAAGGGAAACAAACACAACTAGCAAGATCGCTAACAAGGAGGGTTTACAAGGTTCAGGGATAACTTACCCCTACTCCTTGGCGTGCCCTTAAGGTGGGTGATCCCTTGATCGTCGGCAGATCAAGCCTCGGTTATCACCGGATAGAAAACAACCTCCTTCTCGGTGGAGAAACCTCTCCACAACGTCTCAATCACAGATATATGTTTAAGCACAATGAAACAACGAGAAAGATCTTACTTAGCACTTAGCAAAGACAAGAACACAGCAAGCTCCCTCAGAGCTCCACCCAGCGACGATCTCACGCAAGAGCCTTCTCCTCGTGTCTTCTCGCTGTTGGACTCGAAGCTTCTTGTTCCTTCCTTCAAGTGCACAAGCAAGGGCTGGTTGCTTCTCAGATCTCAATGGCTTGCTCAAGGTATGATGGAACCGCAAGAACACAAGCACGTCGCAAGCCAAAAACTTCGCAGCAATTACTGATTAGCAGTGTTGTTCCTGTTGTTGAAGACTACTCGCACCCAGCGCTTAAGTCTTCTCCACACAGCTTCAGGTCACCATCCCACAGCAGCCTCCAGCTACTCTCCTGCAACCACCAGCCACCATTGAGCCCTTCTGGACCTCCTGAGCTCCCCTCAGACCAGCCCCAGACAGCAGCTCCAGCTAGCGCCAGCGCCCGTTGCAACCTGGAATGGAAAACAGACAAACCTGCTCCAAGGAAAGACCACCATTGACTCTCCTTGAGTGTTTGAATCTTCCCCTGTCACCTGCAGCTTATTCAGAGTGTTAGCACAACATATCAAGCAGGAAATCATGTATCAGATGTTAAGAGCAGAGAATCGGATATGTTCAGACGCGTTTAGAGCGTCTGACAATGCATTTTGAATTAAAGTGATCGGTCACCGGACCGATCAGAGAGCCTCCTGATCGGTTGCCAGACCGATCAGGCTGGGTCCGAATCAATTAGGATTCGTTTTGATCAATCCCCAATGCTCAATCAGAAATCGCGACTTCTTTGGGATTCTCCTAGATCGATCACCAGACCGATCCCAGGTTGTGGATCGATCACCATCCACCTCATTATAGGTCGATTTCTGAGCTCCGCAGTCCAAACCTCCTGATCGGTCACCTGACCGATCAGAGGGTCTCCTGATCGGTCACCAGACCGATCAGATCACGACTATACTGATCAGGCTTCGTCCTGATCGATCTTAGTGAGGAACCTGCGAAGCTGGATCGTTCTCCAGAACGATCTGTACAGTGAGTCAGATCGGTCACCAGACCGATCAGGAGCAGATCAGCAGGGGAACTCAACCTCACTGTGTGCTCCCTGATCGGTCACCAGACCAATCAGGAGCCAAGCAGTGGGTGAAACGCATACTCCCTGATCGGTCACCGGATCGATCAGGAGCCGCACAGTAGGTTCCCAACCTCACTCTGTGCTCCCTGATTGGTCACCAGACCGATCAGTAATTGCTGGATCGGTCACCAGACCGATCCACGACGGAGCAGCGTGCCAGCTTCCCTGATCGATCACCAGACCGATCCAAGGACTCAACCTTGCCCTCCAAGCTAGGTTTTCATTCACCTTAGCCCTCCAAGCTAGGTTTTCATTCACCTTAGCCCTCCAAGCTAAGGGTTTTTCACCTAACTCTCCAAGTTGGGAATTGGCACCTAACCCTCCAAGTTGGGAATTTGCACCTAACCCTCCAAGTTAGGACTTTTCACCTAGCCCTCCAAACTAGGACTTTTCACCCAACCCTTCCGAATTAGGACTTTTCCAAACCTAGCCCTCCAAGCTAGGACCTGATCCATTCCACTAAAGGATCTTAATTGAACTTCCTCATCAACCTCCATATTTTCATATGGGCTCCACATATTACTAGTCGTCCATTCCCCTGTGTTTAAGATCTTGAATGCCCGTTAATTAATTTTAAATTACTGATAATTCAAATTAATTAACTTCTGGGTCCTTGACTAGTACCACTCAACCTTATCATCATGCCGGATCAAATCCACCTGCAGAGTTTAGCATGATGAACCATTTGAGCTCATCAAGGGGGCATCATCAACCCGACTCACCAGGACACGGATTCCATCAATAATCAACAACAAATCATATTATTAATATTATTTCCCAATTTACTGGGCCTATCGATCTAACAGAATAGATATCACCCATTGGTAAATCAAAGAAATAATAATTAATAATATATGTCCATTATTATATCGGGATTAAGGGATCGTACTCCATAATAAAGTCTTAAGGTCCTATCCAATTATCAAGTCAGTACAAATTAGATAACCTCTGGTTTTGATCTTGCTCAATGTACTTAAAGCACACTAGTGTAATTCTATGGTCAAGACCAACCACACCTAATTACACTACAACCATCCCGATGGTTTGTCCAATTCCATCTCGGTTGTGAGCCTCTACTTATACTAGGCAAGGAACTGATAACATGATCTTCCATGTGACACCACATACCATGTTATCTACAATGCGTAGTAATGGACTTCATGCATGCACTAATATAAACAGGCACCTAGTGTAGTTGTGATTCTCTTTTCAAAATAAAGATGTTCATATAAAGAAATCATGTCTTTCAGTATACACATCTTACAGGCTCATCGTCCCTGCTTTGTCCATGATCCCTCGGATGCACACAAGCCCACGACTAAGTCTATGTGTATCCTGCAAACCTACACACTCACATACACATATTAGATCAACATGAAACCCTAACTTAATTATATTGACACACACATCAAAACCCATGATCTACCCGATCACACTTGGGCCGATTGCACCAACAGAAGAAAGGTGGTCTTGGAGGCTTTGTTTCTTGGAAGATCGTCGCCCACACAACGTCCAAGAAGGGGATAGGTCATACAATAGAAGATCACGAGGTAAATAAGAAAATATATTTCTTATTTTGGTTCCTTTGATCTTGTTTAATTATTATATGTTATTTTATGT
Source organism: Boesenbergia rotunda (assembly GCA_024364735.1). Lineage (NCBI taxonomy): Eukaryota > Viridiplantae > Streptophyta > Magnoliopsida > Zingiberales > Zingiberaceae > Boesenbergia > Boesenbergia rotunda. The sequence continues at coordinate 6,505 of JAGFNQ010008200.1, forward strand.
CATGGACCCCGATGATAAACACAAAAATCGGCGATCCTGTAGCGTATGTCTTGGCGGGTTTCCATAGCAAATACCTAGTCGATCCGAGAGACCTCTCCACGTCTACGGGTTAAAAATTAATTTGAGTGGAGACCCGTCTCCCATCGACCGTCTCGTGCCATATTGAACGATCCAAATTGCAACTTAGCCAATTACCAAAATTGGCATTGCAATTTGCTCGAACGTTCGACCGCGGAAAAGGCGACGAGTTGATCGCCGACTTTTGTGTTTATGGTCGGGGTCCAGTTAAGAATTTATTCAACATATTTTGAAAACAAAACAATAAATTTTTAAACATAAAATGACAACGCATACGATCATGGCACATAATCAACATAAGAAAATACAAAGGAGCGTATGGAAAGTTATACCTTTCCGATCACCTTGTGGTCTTCTACCTTATGCCCCTCCCTTCGCGGATGTCGTGTGGGCGACGATCCACCGCGATCCGAGATCACCAAGAGCTCCAACCAATCCCCTTCTCACAGTCGACCAAAACCTAGCCACTACGGTTTTGTGCCGCCGACCCTTTATCTTCTCCCTTTGCGTCGTCGTCCGCTGGAGCCAACTCCCAGCCCTCCGAACCAGCAGTGCACCTCGAGAGGAAGGTGAAGAAGGAAGGAGAGAACCCTCTTGCTTACCCAAACTGGCCGGAACAACCCTCTCTCCCTCAACCTTGTGCCGCCGCAACTCTCCTCCTTGCGCCGCCTCCTTTCGGCCACCTCTCCCTTTTCCCTCGCCGCCGATCACCACAAAGCCAAGGGAAGATCCCTAACTTGTCCTTGGTGATCCTAGCTGAGTAATGGAGAAGAGGAGAAGAGAGGAGAAGGAGAGAAAACTCCCTCACCTTGTGCCGGCCGAAACTAGGAGGAGAAGAGGAGAGGAGATAGAGAGAGAGGGTTTGTGTTTCAACTCTTGGATTGATTAATTTGCTCTTGGTTTCTTGATCTCATAGGGTATTTATAGGGCTAAGGTAGGGACCAAGAGGAGGAGTTGGTTCTTGGCCCACTAATGGATCTAAACCCGATCCATTAATCAAGATTCATTCCACTAAAGGATCTTAATTGAACTTCCTTACCAACCCCCATATTTTTATATGAGCTCCACATATTACGAGTTGTCCATCCCCCGTGTTTAAGATCTCGCATGCCCGTTAATTAATTAAATTATTGATAATTTAAATTAATTAACTTTTGGATCCTTGATTAGTACCACTCAACCTTATCAACGTGCCAGATCAAATCCACCTGCAGGGTTTAGCACGATGGACCTTTTGAGCTCATCAAGGGCACATCATCATCTTGACTCACCAGGATACGAATTTCGTCAATAATCATCAGCACATCATATTATTAATATTATCTCCCAACTTACCGGGTCTATCGATCTAACAGAATAGATCTCGTCCATTAGTAAATTAAAGAAAAAATAATTAATAATATATGCCCGATATTATTTCGGGATTAAGGGATCGTCCTCCATAATATCAACTGAGGTTCAATTATCTAGTCAGTACAAATCGGATAACCTCGGGTTTCGATCCTGCTCAATGTACTCATAGTACACTAGTGTAGTTCTATGGTCAAGACCAACCATACCTAACTACACTAAAACCATCCCGATGGGTTGTCCAATTCCATCTCGATTGTGGGCCTCTTATTATACACATCTTACATATCCATTCATCGTCTATTCCATGACTAATCGGTTAGACGAGTTAGATTGCTTGAACAATAAGTTTGTTCAAGCGGTCACTCGAATCGGTTAGCACGATAATGAGTCGGTTGTTTGAGAATTTGTTCTCCATTCGGATTGGTTTCTATTAATGAAATTTTAATTCGGGGATATGGAGAGGATTCCTATATATGTCCAATCGAAACCCAACAATGATGACTATTAATTGTCCTTCCGCTACTCCATAACCCCGGTGATTTAAATTTTAAATTTAGAACTTTGAAATATGCAAATATGAACTTAAAGTGAGGCCATATATATAGACATGTCCTCATTTAGGAGTAAGGTAGGCCAGGGTATCTATCATCAGAGTAGCATTGCAGCAGACGTCTGGAGGGCGGACATGGGCGCCGGGCTTGTTCACACCTCGTGGCATAAAAATTACGCCTTGCCTGTTGACTTGAAGCTCGCAATTGCTGACCAAAATGGCAACCATCATCCACATGTTGACTTTTTTTATTAAAACAAAATCGATCGACTTAATTGTTTCAACCGCGCACATTTGAAAGCCGCGCCCATGCGAGAAACGTTAAATATTTCCCGTCTGTCGTGGCCGGCGGCGAAACAGGAAGGTGGCGGTAGGCGTGCGGCGGCTGGACGACTGCGTTACTTAATTTGGACTTTGTGTACCAAGTCAACAGTCTTTGCCTAGTCGTAACTTCAACATCATTTTAAATTGACCGGATCAATCTGCCAAGAAAAGTCACCGGTGAAAAAAACTACACGCCACGGTCAACTAAGGATAAGTTAGCTAACTACGTCCGTTGTGCAAATTTGAATTTGATTAATTTCAACGCCCACTGTGTCTACTTGTCAACTGTTTTGAAGTCAGAATATTTTATGTTAAGCTTAATTAATTAGAGAATGATAAATTTATTATAATCATATATTTTCAAAGATTTTTTTTTTACTTTCTAATCATTTGATTAAATTAACTACATAATTTATTTATTTATTTATAAGTTAAAAATAAATTATTAGTAAGATACGAGATGAATGTAATCATCTTTCCTACACTCAAATAGAAATATTCCACTTTTCACAATAAAATAAATAATTATTGCGGTCGACACATTTATTGACTCAGACAGGATAATAGTCAACTAAGATTTTTGTGTGGATATCTACCGTGCAGCAAGGAGACATTTCATGTCATAATAACAATGTTTCACGTGTCTACTTGCATATTCTTATTTTTTTAAAAAAATATTTAAATCATGCTAACCGTTTGAAAAACTTAAAATGCTAAAAAAATAAATAATAATAATAAATTAATAAGGCTGTCATTGTGCCACTCGCGAAATTATTGGGTGGCTCGGGCGGCTGATGACGATGTCCACCTTCGCCACAATCTCCGCCGACGTCTCCAGCTCGTGGTTTGAGTCGTGATTCGCCTCGTCGAGTGAGATCATTGGTAAAGATACCCCTTTAAGTTTTTGATAATTCAGAGAAGCCCTTCGTGCTCTCCGTTTCATGGTCTATAAATATGCGCACCGATGGACGCTAGTTCGCATCGGTTTCCGGTGGAGAGGGAGAGGGAGATGAAACGGAGCAGGGCGGAGATTGCGCCAGATCCCAAGCAATCTCCGGTTAAATTCCAGCGGTGGGGCAAGGACTCGCCGTCGCCGTCGAAGCCGGAGAAGGAGAAGGGGAAATCGATGGCTTCGGCCTCAGTGGATCCGTCGACTCCTCTTCCTCCCGTGGTAGTTCCGGTGGATGCGGAGGGAGCTCCGTGGTGGGATTTGGGCGGAGGGGGTGGTTCCTGGAGGCGGTGGTGGCCGGCGGTGGAGGACGAGAAGCTGTTGGGGTGGTTCCCCTTCACCGACGATGACTTCCTCTGGTGCGATGAGGACAGAGGAGACGAAGAGGATCATGACTTGTGGCAGCTGCAGCACATCCACGAGATCCCCAATTCCGCTTCAGCCAAACAAATACGATAGTTCAGAAGAAGGAGACGATTTGTTTTTTCAAAAAAAAAAAAAAAAAAAAAAAAGAAGAAGAAAAGACATTTTATTTTAGTTTTCACAGTGATCGTGTACGAGCTCAAATGAGCGTTCAGGTGTTGATATGCCTTTAAATTCCTCAAAAGGTAATTGTGGCTACAACCTCATTTCGATCATATTTTATTTTATATTATATATTTATTTATTTTTACCCTTTTGAGGTTTTCTCCACCCAAATAAGGTAACTTTAGGTTTTTTGTTTTTATTTATTTTTATTTAGATTGTGAGTTTGGGGATCATTGTTCACATTTTAAAAGGTAACTTTAAATTTCAAGTTTTTAGTCTAATCGAATTCGAACCTAATTTTTATTTTTTTTTCAAGCGAACAAATATGATATAATATTTAAAATAAAAATTTGTAATAGTACAGATCACAATCATATTCGTTCGCTGGAATGGTATGTTAGGGCGTATTTGTAAGAATTTTTTTTTAAATGGGGCGCGAATCTTGGGACGCTGGGCTTCTAGACCGCCCACTGTGAGCACTTTTCGATTTATCCTGGTGGTTGATGAAAAATTTCCGTGTGGCCGGACAGGTCGTTCGAGGTTGGTTGAAAAAATTTCGTTAATCATTTTTTTGGAATGGTATGCTAGGAAATTAATTATTATATATTTTTATAAATATTTTTTTAAAAAAACAAAAACTCTTTTTTTTCTAATCATTAAGAGATTATTTTCAAAATAATTATTAAAATAATATTCTTATTCTCAAATTGTTCTCTTTTATATCCTTAGCCCTAGACTTTAAGTTGCCTTTAACTGTAACTATAGATTATATTCCGGTATTTTATAAATCACATATCTAGCTTCCTTAAAATTTAAAAGGGGTAAATAATTTTTAAATAATTTTAAACTTTCTGCATTTTTTATCGTGTAATATTTTATTCTTCTATATTTTAAATATAACATTTAACCTTTATTTTCTATCAAGTTATATTTTACCTCATGTATTTAAAAAAAATATTTAATTCTTAATTCCCTATACTTAAATGTCAGATGTGAGAAAATTTATAAAAGATAATTATGTAATTATTTTTTTTTATTTGTCGATAGAACTTAAGAAGGAAAAGATATATTGAATTGATAATTATATCCCTTAATAAAAACCCTCACAAAATTTATATACGCACCAACATAAATAATAGAAAAGCAGTAACTATGAAGATAATAACTAGCCAAAAACTCATTCCATCATTCTTACCAAATCAAAAAAGTCAAAATTCTAAATTGATGAACCAAAATTAAATAATGATTGAACAAAATTAATCATTAAAAAATTGCTCATCATCAAATATGACATACAATGTGATAGATGTGTATACTAAATGATTTGCTCTTTTATATATAAGATCATCTTTATTTTGAAAAGAAAATCACAACAACACTAGGTGCTTGTTTATATTAATACATGCATAAAAGTCCTTTACCTTGCATTGTAGATAACATGGTGTATGGTGTTACACGGAAGATCATGTTATCTGTCCCTTGCCTAGTATAAGTAGAGACTCACAGCCGAGATGGAATTGGAGAAACCATGGGGATGGTTGTAGTGTAATTAGGAGTGGTTGGTCTTGACCATAGAATTACACTAGTCTGTTTTGAGTACATTGAGTAGGACCAAAATCAGAGATAATCCAATTTATACTGACTTGATAATTAGATTGGATCTTAGACTTTATTATAGAGTACGATCCCTAAATCCTGATATAATGACAGACACATATAATTAATTATTATTTCTTTGATTTACCAATGGGCGAGATCTATTCTGTTAGATCGATAGGCCCGGTAAGTTGGGAAATAATATTAATTATATGGCGTGTCATTGATTATTGACGGAATCTGTGTCCTGGTGAGTCGGGATGATGATGCCCCCTTGATGAGCTTAAAAGGTTCATCATGTTAAACCCTGCAGGTGGATTTGATCCAACATGATGATAAGGTTGAGCGGTACTAATCAAGAATCCAAAAGTTAATTAATTTAAATTGTCAGTAATTTAAATTAATTGACGGACATTTGATATTTTAAACACGGAGGATGGACGACTCATAATAAGTGGAGCCCATATGAAAATATGGGGGTTGGTGAGGGAGTTCAATTAAGATTCTTTAGTGGAATGAATCTTAATTAATGAATTGGTTTTAGATCCATTAGTGGGCCAAGATCCAACTCCTCCTCTTGGTCCCTACCTTAGCCCTATATAAACTCCATGAGATCATGAAACCAAGACTAATCAATCCAATTAACCATCCAACTTAGGCCTCTCTCTCTCTCTCCATCCTCTCTCCTAGGTCACGGCGGCAAAGGGAAGAATTCCTTCTTCCTCTTTGTTTTTCTTCTCCTTTCCTCAAGCTTTCGGTGGCTGGTCATCACTAGACAAAGGGAGGCTTCTTTCCTCCCTTTTGTGGTGCTCGGTGAGGGAAGAGAAGGAGGCGGTGGCTGGCGCAAGGAGGGAGGGCACAAAGCTTGCGGCGCAAGGTGAAGGGTTTAGCCGGCTGGTTGGTTGAAGGAGAACCTTGTTTCTCCTCTTCTTCTCCATCTTCATCTTCCACTCAAGGACTCCTTTGTGGCCGGCGTGCTTGGGAGGCGCAAGGTGGTCGGCGGCGCAAAGGTAATGGAGTGGAAGTTGGTCGGTGCAACTCTTAGGGTTGGAGTTAGGGTTTCGGCTAGGTGAGGAGAAGAAGGGATTGATTAGAGTGCCTTGGTGATCTTGGTTTCTGGTAGCTCGTTGCCCACACGACGTCCGGGAAGGGGAGGGACATAAGGTAGAAGGCCGCGAGATAAAGGGAAGGTATAAATCTCTCCCTAAGCTCCTTATGTTCTTTTGTGTCTTATTACTTTGCTTCGTCATTTTACGTGTTTTAATTAATTATTTTGATTGCAAATCATAGCTAATAATTAATTAATTGGACCCCGACCGTAAACACAAGAACCGACGATCCACTCGTCGCCTTTTCTGTGATCGTTCGGTAAGGAGAATTACAAGGCTCAATATTTGTGATTGGCCGAGTTGTAATTCGTACCGAATGATACGATGACAAGATGGTCGTTGGGAGACGGATCTCCATTCGGATTAATTTTTAATTCATAGACATGGAGAGGTCTCTCAAGAATGACCAAGTATTCACTAGGAAAACCCGCCAAGCCATACCCAACAATTGGTATCAGAGCCGAGGTTTCCGATTTTGTGTGTTTAGGATTGGTTAATTTTTTGTATTTTTCATACATTATATTTTGTTGGATGATATGTGGATGTGCGTAGGCTAACTTTGTGTTGCAGACACTGGATTCCAACTTATCATTGCCAAATATTTGATGTGTCTGAATGTTTATGCAATTGTTGTAAATTAATTAATCCTCGGGGTTGACGAGGCTAGGTAGTATTTAATTTTTGAAATTAAATATGACACATGTTTAACCGAGCTTATTATTTTACTTTCGATCTAGTTTTCATGTACACTCCTTCGTAGAGTATAGGATCGATGATGTAAATAATTAGCTAGTCATTTCGGCTAGGAGATCCCTCAAGGTGGCTTGCGCAAAAGGAAGGGAGGAGCGGACGAAGTGATGACACGACTGGAGGCGCATTTGAGACCAAGGCCATGAAAGTTGGAAAATCTAGGATTTTCTATTTTTCATTATGTTGGTTATGTGCTTGTCGTGGGAATGTGCTTGTTAAAATTCCTCGAACTAAATTACTAAGTGGAAGAGGGACCCTAAGGGTCCCATGACCTCCATTACAATCCAATAAGTGATGCGAACAAGTCTGCGCGTCGGCTCTGAGTGCCTTCCTCCCCATCGGATGGACTTGTTCTACGAATCATTGGGTCGGAAAAGCCTATAGAAAATTATTAAAGAGAGTGTGTACTTTCCTATCGGAAGGCACATAATCGGAAATAATTTTCTTAGTGTTGTGTAATGGTAAACACTTAGATGCGAATAATAGTATTCTCCCCATCGGAGTCACTACTATTATTTTGCAGGGCCAAAGTTAACCAACAATTAATCTTACTTGTCAAAAAGTTAGGTTGACGAGATAGTAAGATTAATGGGTAAAACCTCCTCTTACGAATGTAGAAATTCGTATACGTCCACATCATCGTGGCATGCGAATTTCTCGGTGTATAGGGGTGTTGGTTGATTTTGAAAATTTATTGTTTTGAGGAATCAATTTATTTTCGATTTCTAAAGTTGTGAATGTTGTGATTCTCAAGATTTTCAAAATGGCATTTAACCCACTAGCAACAATACTTAAGGAGAATAAACTTACTTGACCCAACTATATTGACTAGAAGAGAAACCTTGACATTGTCCTTACAGCTGAAGAGTACAAATTTGTACTCACCGAAAAATGTCCCGATAAGCCTAGCAAAAAATCTAGTGAAGAGCAGAGGGAGCGTTACAAGAAATGGGTTAAGGCAGATGAGATGGTGCGATGTTACATTCTGGCATCCATGTCAAATGTATTGCAACATCAGCATCAGGCCATGCCCACTGCTTGTGATATGATGCTAAACCTTCAGGAGCTCTTCGGGCACCAGAGTTGTGTCGCTAGACAGCTGGCGATGAAGAATCTGATGACGACCACTATGGTCGAAGGGATACCCGTAAGGGATCATGTCCCGAAGATGATAGCCCACCTCAAAGATTGAGGTTCTTGGAGGACAAATCGATAAGGAAACCCAGGTCGATATAATACTCCAATCTCCGCCTAAGAGTTTTGAGCAGTTCCGGCTCAACTATAACATGAATAAGCATGAGTATACGTTGGGGGAACTCCTGGGAGAACTCCAGGCGGCAAAGGGGTTGTTTCGTCAGAGTTCACAGGCCTTAGTGACTCAAAGGGTTTCTGCTTCTGTGCCAAAAGGTAGGAAGAAGAAGAAACAAGGAGGGTTCAAGAAGGCAGCAACATCGCAGGAACCTCGGACCGGTGTGAAGAAACCGAAAGGCAAGTGCTTCACGTGTAAGCAAACTGGACACTGGAAGGCGGACTGTCCCTGTCGTCAAGACAAAGGTATTTTCTCGTGCTTAGTCGTTGAAACATATTTAGCGGTGCTATCTACCAATACCTAGTGTGTAGATACGAGAGCCACTGATCATGTCTGCAATACTCTGTAGGGGTTCCAGGAAACCCGACGGCTGGCTAAGGGGAAATCGTGGTCTACATAGGCAATGCTACGGAGGTGGCAGCAGTGGCAGTGGGAGATTTTTATTTGTCTTTTGAGAGGAATAAAATGTTGGTTCTAAGAGATTGCTTATATGAAAGAATTTAATTTCAGTTTCTAAGTTAATAAAGGACGGATATTCTATTGCATTTAATAACAGAGTTGTTATAAAGAGAAATAGAGAGATTATCTGTTTGGGTACTATGGTTGGCAATCTGTACACTCTAGAACTAAAGACTCCCACGATGCAAACAGAAGTCAATAGCTCATCGTCTAACCTAAATAAGAGAAAGGAACCTTCTAAGATGAATCAGACGTATCTTTGGTACCTTAGGCTTGGTCATATTAACCTTAGTAGGATTCAGAGGTTGATAGCCGATGGGCCCTTGGGTTCATTGGCGGTGGAAAACTTCCCGACCTGTGAGTCTTGCTTGGAAGGTAAGATGACCAAGAGGTCTTTCAAGACTAAGGGGTACAGGGCCAAAGATGTGTTAGAACTGATTCATTCTGATTTTTGTGGTCCTATGTCAATCCAGGTTAGAGGTGGCTTTGAATACTTCATCACCTTCATTGACGATTATTCAAGGTATGGATACATTTACCTGATGCGCCACAAGTCTGAATGCTTTGATCAATTCAAAGAGTTCAAGGCTGATATGGAGAAACATCGAGGTAAAAGTATCAAGACACTACGATATGATCGTGGTGGCGAGTACCTCTTCGGAGAGTTTACAACCTATCTATCAGAGGCTGGGATTCAATCCCAGCTAACTGCACCCGGTACGCCCCAACAGAACGGGGTGGAAGAAAGAAGGAATAGGACTCTTATGGAAATAGTTAGGTCAATGATGGGCTATTCTGACTTAACCGATTCGTTATGGGGATATGCTCTGGAAATGGCAGCATATATACTGAACTTGGTTCCATCTAAGTCAGTCCCTTCTACTACCACAGAACTGTGGACTGGGCGCAAGCCTAGTCTAGGACATGTTCGGATTTGGAGTAGTCCAGCACATGTGCTAAAGGGAGATACTGATAAGTTGGAATCTCGTACGGAAGTACGTCTGTTCGTAGGCTATCCTAAAGGAACGAAAGGTGGTCTGTTCTATAGTTCTAAGGATCAGAAGGTAATCGTCAGCACGAATGCTAGATTCTTAGAAGAGGACTATGTGATGAACCACACGCCCATGAGTAGACTAGTGCTTGAAGAATTAAGAGGGGACGTTCCGACCTTAGGATCAACTGTACAAGAGGATACACCATAAGTCACTGCACCGCGTGTCACAGAAGATACACAGGTAGTACCTCGTCGCAGTGGGAGGGTTGTGAGACAACCTGAAAGGTTCATGTTTTTGGGAGAGTCGTCGGACTTGGTCTCAGGTAAACATGAATCAGTTCCCTGGACCTATGACGAGACCCTCCAAGATAAGGATGCAGATTTTTGGCAAAGGGCAATGAACTCTGAGATAGAATCTATGGATTCTAATCATGTCTGTGAGCTTGTAGAACCACCTGATGGTGTAAAAGCCATTGGATGCAAGTGGATCTACAAGAGAAAGATAGGATCAGATGGGAAGGTTGAGACCTTCAATGCTAGGCTTGTTGCGAAAGGGTATACTCAGAAAGAAGGTATCGATTATGAGGAGACTTTTTCGCCAGTAGCCATACTTAAGTCTATTCGGATTCTCTTATCTATTGTAGCTCATATGGACTATGAGGTATGGTAGATGGACGTCAAGACAGCTTTCCTTAATGGAAGTCTTGAGGAGACCATCTATATGAAGCAACCAGAAGGGTTCATTGCAAAGGGCAAAAAGTATCTAGTATGCAAGCTTAATCAATCCATTTATGGATTAAAGTAAGTTTCACGATCTTGGAACATTCGCTTTGATGATGTAATCCAGTCGTATGTATTCATTCAAAGCCCGGATGAATCATGTGTATATAAGAGGTGTGACGGAAACGTAGTGGTATTTCTTGTACTTTACATAGATAACATTTTTGTTGGGATCTCCTGGCACCAAAACACAAAATGCAGCGGAAACAAGATCCCTTGAGCGATCCATGCGAAAGAAAAACTCGTACAAAGTTCATCTATCTCATAGATCTATCTAAAGTGTATACCTTTGAAGCGTGCCCTTTCGCTTATCCCGCTCGTCCAAGATGCTTCGGATCTCTTGCACGTTCAAATGTCCGTGCCTCTATTCGTATCCACACGGACATGATCTCTCAACTTCGGGAAGAACTACCTTAGTTGTGCTAGCAACTTGAGGTAGTTCATAAGACAACCAAGAACCCAAAAGGGTTTCGGCCAAGAGGGAGAAGAGGAAGAAGAGAGGAAGGGAAGAAAGGAAAGTTCTCACTTGTCATTCAAAATGACTAAACTCTCTTTTATACTCATCCCATGAATATGAAGAGTCTTTTGTCTCTTTGACTTTCCTTCATTAAAGCCAATAAAGAGCACATCTTTTCATCTGACTCTTCACCTTCCCTTCATCCAATAAAGAGAGACTTTTCTCTTTCCTTCATTAAACACTTTAATGAATTTCCCCTGCAATTCCGAATGGGCCTCTCGGGCTACCGACCAGGTCTCCCGACCAAGTCTGTCGAGCAAGTCTCCCGACCTACATGCTAGTCTCCATGCATTAATATTGTCCCTGAATATTAATGCTTGACTAGGAATAATTTAGTGTAGTGTTCTCTGCATTATCTCAATATCGATTCAACCAATTGATATAATGTAGATAAGAACCTACTACACAAGGACATTATTATACTTAGTTATTTGACACAAAAATAAAGTAAGTATAATAACCAAACATGCTTTTATTAATGATAAAATATGATACAAAAGGTCCCTAGTCAATCATCACATAATTGGCTCTAGGGATCCTACTAACAATCTCCCACTTGCACTAGTGCCAATCACTGTAATATCTAATACCCAGTGACATAGTGTGACCATAATGCTTCTTTTGTGCCAAAGCCTTGGTCAAAGGATCTGCGATGTTAGAATCAGTGTGTACTCTGCATATCCTCACATCTCCTCTATCGATGGTCTCTCGAATAAGATGGAAGCGCCGTAGTATGTGTTTGGTCCGCTGATGAGAGCGAGGTTCCTTAGCTTGTGCAATAGCCCCATTATTGTCACAATAGAGGTCTATCGGGTCCACTATGCTAGGAACCGCACCAAGCTCTGTAATGAACTTCCGGATCCAAACAGCCTCTTTTGCCGCCTCAGACGCGGCAATATACTCGGTCTCTGTTATAGAATCTGCGACTGTGTCCTGCTTCGAACTCTTCCAGCTCACAGCGCCACCATTCAGGCAAAATACATACCCTGATTGCGATCTGAAATCATCCCTGTCTGTTTGGAAGCTTGCGTCACTATAACCTTTTACAGCTAGCTCCTCATTGCCTCCACATATCAAGAAATATTCTTTCGTCCTTCGTAAGTACTTAAGAATATTCTTGAACTGTCTAGTGACTTTCACCTGGATCTGACTGGTACCTGCTCGTCATGCTCAAAGCATATGAGACATCTGGACGAGTACAAAGCATGACGTACATGATAGGCCCTATAGCAGATACATAAAGGATCTAATCCATACGGTCTCTCTCCTCCTTAGAAGAGGGACATTGAGTCTTCGAAAGACTCACACCATGTGACATCGGCAAAAATCCCTTCTTGAAATTCTGCATGGCAAAACGATTAAGCACCTTGTCAATATATGCACGCTGACTTAAGCCAAGCAATCTCTTAGACCTATCTCTATAGATCTTGATGACTAGGATATAGGCTGCTTCACCTAAGTCTTTCATTGAGAAACAATTCCCTAGCCAAGTCTTCACAGACTGTAGTGAAGGGATATTATTCCCAATGAGGAGTATGTCATCTACATACAAGATTAGGAAGATAACTGTGCTCCCACTAACCATCTTGTAGACACAGGGTTCATCTTCATTCTTGATGAAACCAAACACTTTGATTGCATCATCGAATTGAAGATTCCAGCTTCAAGAAGCTTGCTTTAGCCCATAAATGGACCTTTGCAACTTACATATCTTTCCAGCATGCTCTGGATCTATAAAACCTTTAAGTTGTGTCATGTACACATCCTCGAGTAGATTCGCATTTAGGAATGCAGTTTTGACATCCATCTACCAGATCTCGTAATCATGGTAAGCTGTAATAGCAAGCATGATCCGAATAGACTTAAGCATCACCACTGGTGAAAATGTTTCATCATAGTCGATACCATGAATTTGTTTGAAACCTTTAGCTACCAATCGCCCTTTATAGGTATGCATGAGTCCATCCATGTCAGTCTTTCTTCTAAAGACCCACTTACACCCGATGGGTTTAATTCCCTCTAGTGGATCAACCAAAGTCCATACTTGGTTAGTGTACATGGATTCCATTTCGGACCTCATGGCTTCTAGCCATTTCTCAGAATCTGGGCTCATCACAGCTTCTTGATAGGATGTAGGCTCATTCAACTCAATAAGCGTAACGTCATCATGGTCAGACAAGAGAAATGAGTATCTCTCAGGCTGACGACGTATCCTATCAGATTTGCGAAGAGGTTGGTCTACTTGAACAGCTCGTTGTTCCACAACTTCTTGTGCAACAATCTGATAATCCACAACATCTTGTGGTGCCTGTTCAATGTCCACTAAGGCCTCAGTGCTATCTGTATCTTAAACTTCTTCAAGATGGATTTTACTCCCACTAATTCTTCTAGAAATAAACTCTTTTTCTAGAAAAATGTCATTTCTAACGACAAACACTTTGCCTAGTGTGGGATTGTAAAAGTAATATCCCTTCGTTTCCTTGGGATATCCTACAAAATAGCACTTATCATATTTGGGTCCTAGTTTATCTGAGACTTGACGTCAAACGTAAGCCTCACAACCCCAAATCTCCATAAAAGACATCGTGGGACTCTTCCCAGTCCATATCGTGTATGGTGTCTTTATAACGACCTTTGATGGAGCTTGGTTAAGTGTGAAAATAGCTGTCTCTAGAGCGAATCCCCAGAAGGAAGTAGGAAGATCTGTCTGACTCATCATCGATCGTACCATATCTAATAGAGTACGATTTCTCCGCTCGGATACACTATTCCATTGTGGTGTTCTAGGTGGAGTGAGTTGGGATATGATCCCACACTCTGCTAGATGATCACGAAACTCTTGGCTAAGGTATTCACCACCTCGATCTGATCGAAGCATCTAATACTTTTGCCTAGTTGGTTTTGTACTTCACTCTTGAATTCTTTAAACTTTTCAAAGGATTCTGACTTGTGTTTCATGAGATACACATAGCCGTATCTACTGACATCATCAGTGAAAGTGATGAAGTACTGATAGCCTCCTCTAGCTGTGATATTGAAAGGGCCACATACATCAGTATGTATGAGTCCTAACAAGTCCGTCGCTCTTTCACCAGGTCCACTAAATGGAGTCTTGGTCATCTTGCCTAGAAGACAAGATTCACATATTTCATATGATTCAAAATCAAATGAGTCCAGTAATCCATCCTTATGGAGCTGGGATATGCGACTCTCATTTATATGTCCTAAGCGACAATGCCAGAGATATGTTTGGTTCAAATCATTTGATTTGAACCGTTTGGTATTTATGTTATAGATTGGGTTATCTAGATCTAGAACATAGAGTTTATTCATAAGTGGTGCATTACAATAGAACATGTCATTTAGCATTATAGAACAACATTTGTCCTTTACGATAAATGAAAAGCCTTTCTTGTCCAAACAAGATACTGAAATTATGTTCTTAGTTAATGCAGGTACATAAAAGCACTCCTTTAGTTCTAAGATAAGCTCAGTGGGCAAAGACAAGGAATATGTTCCTACAACTATAGCAACAACTTTTGCTCCATTGCCTACTCGTAGGTCCACTTCGCCCTTTGTCAATGATCTAGCTCTTCGAAGGCCCTGCACATTAGTACAAATGTGAGATGCACATCCGGTATCTAATACCCAAGAAGAAGAGATAGATAGATTGACTTCTATAACAAAAATACCTGAGGCAGAAATCTCACTTCTTTTCTTCTTTACTTCCTTCAGGTAGAGTTTGCAATTCCTCTTCTAATGTCCGGTCTCACCACAATGGAAGCAGGTCCCTTCCTTAGGCACCCTGTCTTTGGCCTTGGATGTAGTAGAGTTGGCCTTGCCTTTGGCTTGGGTCTTACCTTTGCCTTTAAGCTTCCATTTGCCTTTGCCCTTCTGTACCATCAGTACATTACTGGTTTTGGTTTTCTTGAGATTGGGTTCAGCAGTTTTCAACATGCTGAGCATCTTAGGCAAAGGTTCGTCAATTTCATTCATGTTATAGTTCATGACAAATTGATGGTACCCTTCCGGCAACGATTGCAGGATAAGGATTGTAGCCAATTCTTGGCCCAGTGGAAATACTAGTCTTTCAAGGTTCTCGACATACCCAATCATCTTGAGTATGTGAGTTCCTACAGGAGTTCCTTCTTGCATCTTGCATGCAAATAGGGCTTTGGACACCTCAAACCGCTCGTGCCTAGTTTGCCCTTGATATAGTTGTTTTAGATGCTCAACCATATCATGTGCATCCATGTTCTCATGTTGCTTTTGAAGCTCAGAGTTCATGGTGGCAAGCATAAGGCATGATACATCAAGTGCATCATCCTGATGCTTCTTATAAGCATCCTTTTCGGCACGGGTGGCGGTATCGACGGGTGCTTCCGGAAGACGTTGCTCTAGGACGTACAATTTTCGTTCTTGTTTAAGGACTATCCTCAAGTTTCTGTACCAGTATAGGAAATTAGCTCCGTTGAGCTTGTCCTTCTCAAGGACAGATCGTAGAGAGAGAGTATTTGACGTGTTAGACGACATGGTGATATACAACAGTATCATATCTAGATCTTTAATTAGGCCTTTAATTAAATGATACTCCTACTAAATCGTAGAGCTTTTGTAGGGTCTCGTCATGGATGTAGGCAAACTCAATTTGTCCACACTACTAGCTCTAAACCAAATAGCGACTATATTTATGTGGGACAAGATTCATATTATACTTCATCTTGAGTTAGCTTTGGCTAATTGCCCAAGAATTGGTACAATTAGGTAGGTAACATTTTACCAATTACATCTTATGCAACTCTTGAAAACAAAGGGTCAAGATCCACATTACACATCATCTTGAGTTAGCTTTGGCTAATCGCCCAAGACTAAGTATAATTGTTCTCTTACCCAATTTTCCCAACTTTTGGGATATGCCTCTAAGTTTCTCAATCCAATTGAGGTGACTTAGTTAAGTCTCACCCAAAGTTCGATAGCGGGACATCACAATTGTCCTCTCGCACTCTACCAAGATAAAATGCGTTGCTTTGCTTTGGCAAACCCAACAACAAATGATCAAGGTAGTTTATGAGTACCAAACTTTGGTAGGCATATTGAGTTGACTTAATTAAGATAAACATCTAATCATGCATCATATACACACACATTGCATATATCAACATATAAGCAGTAAAACGTGACATGGTTATGGCCCGTATACTATGATCTTCTCAAGCCAATGAGAAGGTCGATGGTCAACATATGGATAACATCTTCTCCAAGAGCATCCTCCGGTCATCATGTGCGGTTGACATCCTTTTTGTAACTCCATCCTTCAATGGACACTCCACTTCCTCATTTTGTACATTATAATTTAGGAAAACTCGAGTTACATTCGAGTCTAAATCTATTTTACAATTAAGAAAATTAGAGACAAGGCACGACACGCAAGCCGTATTATGAATTACATTACAACATGCACACACACACACATATACATCCAATCACATTGGGGTTAAGGCCATAACCATGCACCATGTCATCAATCATACACAATAGATTTAGGACATTGATTTTATTATGAGTGCAAAAATAAAATTTGCCCCTTGAGCAGAAACTCACAACGGCCCCGCTAGCCGGTTAGCAGGCGGGGTCAAGGGGCAACGCCCTTGCGGGGGCTCGGGGCAGCGCCCCCGAAACAAAATTTATTTTGCTAACCCCGTGAATGAGTCGCTACCCTTGATTCATCAAATGAATCCGAGACCCTTATTGCTACGGTATGATCTTCGAACTCCCCTTTCCCGAGACGGTCTCGGGGCTCCTCTCCCGGGATGACCCGAGCGTCTATCTTCCCGAGTGGCCTCGAGAGGCTTCGGCTCGGTATTACCACAGGGGCCTGTCTTCCCGAGTGGGAGGTCGAGAGCCCGACTTCTATATCATACAGTTATATGCAACTCATAATAAATCTTGTCCTACTTCTATATCACATATAAAAAGTATAAAACTTTGTACGATCTTTCGCAGGCGGCTCTGATACCACTGTTGGGATCTCCTGACACCAATACATAAAACGTAGCGGAAACAAGATCCCTTAAGCGATCCATGCGAAAGAAAAACTTGTACAAAGTTCATCTATCTAATAGATCTATCTAAAGTGTATACCTTTGGAGCATGCCCTTTCGCTTATCCCGCTCGTCCAAGATGCGCCGGATCTTTTGCACGTTCATGTGTCCGTGCCTCTATTCGTATCTACACGGACACGATCTCTCAACTTCGGGAAGAACTACCTTAGTTGTGCTAGCAACTTGGGGTAGTTCACAAGACAACCAAGAACCCAAAAGGGTTTCGGCCAAGAGGGAGGAGAGGAAGAAGAGAGGAAGGAAAGAAGGGAAAGTTCTCTCTTGTCATTCAAAATGACTAGACTCTCTTTTATACTCATCCCATGAATATGAAGAGTCTTTTGTCTCTTTGACTTCCCTTCATTAAAGCCAATAAAGAGCACATCATTTCATGTGACTCTTCACCTTCTCTTTATTCAATAAAGAAAGACTTTTCTGTTGGTGCAGGCAGCACCTAAGTCAAACCTGGGTTTTGATAATGGAAAAGGGTTCAGAAGTTAAGATGTTATTGTAATCTAACTTGTATACTGAGTGTGCAGGAAGAAGTCCTAGGTACACTAGGCAAGAAGTCCTGGCAAAGGGCTGGGCAAAGAAGTCCTGGTCAAGGACTGGGCAAGAAGACCTGACCGGAAGTCAGGCAAAGAAGTCCAGGTCGAGGGCTGGGCAAGAAGTCCTGGCAAGGGGCTGGGCACCGAAGACCTGACCAGAAGTTGGGCAAGAAGACCTGACCGGAAGTTGGGCATGAAGACCTGGTCAGGTGGATTGGGCAAAAGTCCAACCGGAGTAGGTGAGGACGCGTTCCCCGTCGAGGGAACAGTAGGCGTCGGTTCGACCTAGGGTTCCATTTGGGAGACCCGAAGTCAGAACCAAGATAGCTACGGCTGTAAATAATGACCAACACTCTTGCTTGGTTTGTTTTGGAACTAACCTTGGTTACAGGGACCGAAGGATTGTGTTTCTGCAGCTCAGACGCCCCAAAGGAGTGGGGTGGTTCACTGGGCTAGGCGCCCGGGAGGTCACGGGCGCCCAAGGTTAAGGCCAAAAAACTGCCAAGAAGTAAGACTGCTTCGAACCACACTGGGCTAGGTGCCCAGGAGGTCCCGGGCGCCCAAGGTCAAAGCCAAAGCGGTCATCGAAGCAAATCCGCCACGAAGCCAATGGACCAGGTCAACCTAGGTGCCCAGAGGTCCCGGGCGCCCCAGTCAGCCCAGGTGCCGAATCGAAGGGGATAAGCGCTGACCAAGCTGCGGATTGAGGTTCTCGCAGGCGAAGGCACGTGTCAGGCGCCCCCAACGGATCAGGCACCCCCATGGGCACTATAAAAGGGGGCTCGACCCCAAGGCTTCAACATCCATTCTTTCCAACGCTCCAACGACTTTCGCTTACGCGCTGCGTTCTGGCAAAGTTCCATTTCGAGATTTCAACGCCGACGACGACCCTCTGCTCCGGAATTCGATCCATCTCGGGCGTCGATAAAGTTTTAAATTTACGAAAGTGTTGTGACTTAGTTTACAAATTCTATATCTGTACTTCAATCTGTAAAAATCTTTCCGAATATAGAATTGCCCAAAGTAAATGGTCAAGGACCATGGGCCTTGGAGTAGGAGCCGGCCGTGACTCTAAACTAAGTAAAAAATCAACTTGTGTTCTTGTGTATGTTATTTTCTTTCCACTGCGTATTTGCTCTTTCTTAGTCCGAAAATTTTATAACGATATTCACCCCCCTCTATCGTTTTCTTCGATCCAACAAGTGGTATCAGAGCAAGTGGCTCAAATCTGGTGCAACCACCAATTTGAGAGTATTTTTGGATTTTACGAAATTTTTAATTTTTTTTTCTTTCCTTCGAATTTTTCTGGAGGTTGGTGCAACACCACTCGAACGCTCTTTCTCGATTAATTTATTATTCCCGCACTATTAATCCAAGACCAAGTCTTGGGATAGAGTTTCATTGTTTTTATTGATGGATCGATCTGGCGTGCTAAGGGGGGGTGAATAGCACTTTTTCGGTTGAATCTCTTCACCTACGTTGTTAGTTGCGCAGCGGAAATACAAGTAACATAAACTAATAATAAAAAGCAATGATAACAACCTAATTTACTTGGTATCCACCCCGGACGGGTGACTAATCCAAGAATCCATCGGTGGATCAACCCCCGGATAACCTCCGGCTAGATCTGTCACTCCTTGTGGGTGGAGAAACCTCGCCACAACACGTCGGACGCTATCTGATCACAAAAGACTACTAACTCACTTTACCCAAGCGAGTTTCGTCAAGAGTCTCAGCCACCACGAAGTCCTCTTTAAATAGGACTCGGGTTGAAACCCTCGCTACCAGTCGACTGCCCCAAGGGCAGTCGACTGGTGCCACTGAAATTCGACTGTTGCACCCCAACGTTCGAATTCTCAGCCAACTCACCAGCCACCTACCAGTCGACTGCCCCCAGGGCAGTCGACTGTGTTGGGACCGGGTGCATGTTGACATGGATGCGGGTTCGTAATTTTAAAATTTATTACGTGCAGCGGAAGATTTAGCATAAATAATTTCCCAAATTATTTAACCGCACATCTAAGCATGCAACCTTATATTGTGTAGACATGATCATATATTAAAATTTTGCAAAAAGTAAACTAATTTACTTAATACCTCGCGTAACTCGAAGGAAGGGACGAGATCCAACCGTAAGCGTCCCTTGGAAGCTCCGCCTCTATTCGCGTCCACGCCGAGTTTTCTTCGGGATGACTTCACAAAGCCACGAGTTTCGTGCCGACAAGAACTACTAGATTCTCCAAAGGCATGACAAGAATACCAAGAGAGAGATGGGAAGACTAACCACCAAACGAAGAACGGAATCAAGATTCCGGGAGGAAGGAAGAAGTTGCGCCCGCTTCTTCTTCTTCTTCGGCAGCTGCTTGGTGGATGAAGCTCACGGCAACAAAGGGGGCCTCCTTTTTAGGGCCGGCGGCACTAGAGGAGGGAGAGGGAGAGAAGGAGAGAGAGAGAGGGCTTATTTCTAGATCTCTTAGATTATTCTCCAAGCCTTGCCTTGGTTCCTTTATATAGTAGTCTCTCAATCGCCATGTCTCCTTTTTATGGAATAAATTTTCATAAGAAATTTATCATATAAATTTTTCTATGAATTATTCCATCATGCCAAGTTTTTATCATAATTTAATTTATGATAAAAACAACCATGCCTCCCTTTTCTTATGGAAAGAAATTTCTTTATATAAATTTTTTTATATAAATTTCTTTATATAAATTTCTTTATCATGGTAAATCAATCTATTATTGATTTTATAAAATAAAATAAATCAATCCATGGTTCATTTTAATTTCCATGAAAAATAAATCTCTTTATATAAATTTCTTTATATAAATTTCTTTATCCATAATTTTATAAAATAAACCACTCTCGGTTTATTTTATAATTTGAACCAAAAATTCGGTTTTCCCCTTTTGTTGTGGCCGGCCAAACAAAGAGGGTGGGGACCCTCTTTGGCCGGCCAAATCCAAGCTAAAACTATACGAATTAAACTCATTTAATTCGTCCAATAAGTCTTCAAAAGACTTAGCCATTTTATGCTTCCGATGCGTCTCTAAAAAATTCAGATTCGACTTATCTCACTTGATCGGAAAGTCCAATTTTCAACTCGTTTTAAATCCCTCGGATTACTCGTAGTGCGTGTGACTTAATAGGCTTTCGATTTATGTTGGCCGTCTATAATTAACCAATTATAGAACGATCATGAGTGGCACCTAGTAGTACATCATGATCCCCAATTAATCGAAAGATCAACGGTTGACCTCAGAAATTATTCTGAAACCCTTCAGCAGCTCTAATGAATCGTGCCTCATTCCCTTCATCATCTTATACCCACTTGGTTCAGGACATGGTCTATGTGTGTCAGTCTCCACTAGGCTGACTACGTCACACCTAGCCCAAGCAATGTCTTTCTCGTCCAACGGATTCTAATTACTCTCATGTATCTGAGATATTCATACTCTGATCATGTGATGCTCTGGCCAGAGGCTTCGAGTAATAATTCGATGATAGGCCTTGGGTATACATCTCCTCGCAAGGAGTGGTGAATCCTTTGTAGGCTGTTCAAACATCTTCGGGCACTTCGGCTTATACCCAATCATCCTGGGTCCACACCTCCTTGGAGATGCTTGCTTAAGATGTCAAAGTATAAGTCTTCATGACCAAGATGACTTGAACACCGCAAGTCAAAGGAACATCGCACTTAAGCTGCAGTAAGAACTTCATTGACATATCTATATGTAGATTACCATATGAAGTTTTACAGCTAGTCACTCCAATGAACTAGTTCCCTTAACTAGCATTCATGTTTATCTCCGGACATCCCAATGTCACCAGCCAGTGAGAATCAGCTGATTAGAAAATAACCCATGCTAGTCTCAACAGAATTGATAGTGTCTGTATTTATCAATTCATCGACTAGGGACAATTTCAATACTTCACAATTGCACATGTAGAGATAATCACTAGTTGTGAATTCATCACAAATTCTCTCATGTTGTGAATTGTATTGCGGACATTCAGTGAATGAGTTTAAGATCTCAATCAAATACACAAACATGTACACTCAAATAGTGAATATTCATTTATTAAAGTAAATGATTACAATCATAAGGCGATTGCCTTAGGACACTTCTCTCATATTACTAGCAGACTGGTCCCAGGCTGAGACCCTTCTGTGAGTTTCATCAATCGACTGCCCTCAGGCCAGTCAACTGGTCTACTCACATACCTAAGGTTACCCTTCCCGAGTACATTTCACTCCGCACTCGAACCCTAGGATTTCCCGAGTACAATCACACATCACTCGTACTCTTACGACTCAACTGACTCCTCTTCTGCAGGCTCGACTATTGCCTTCGCGCCCTCTTAATCTTCGGCCCTCGTCCCTCGGATGCACACGCAAGCCTCTAGCTTGCCTCCATGCCACCCTTTGTTAGTATTATGAGAGAAGTGTCCTAAGGCAATCGCCTTATGATTGTAATCATTTACTTTAATAAATGAATATTCACTATTTGAGTATACATGTTCATGTATTTGATTGAGATCTTAAACTCATTTACTGAATGTCCGCAATACAATTCACAACATGAGAGAATTTGTGATGAATTCACAACTAGTGATTATTTCTACATGTGCAATTGTGAAGTATTGAAATTATCCCTAGTCGATGAATTGATAAATATGGACACTGTCAATTCTGTTGAGACTAGCATGGGTTATTCTCTAATCAGCTGATTCTCACTGGCTGGTGACATTGGGATGTCCGGAGATAAATATAGATGCTAGTTAAGGGAACTAGTTCATTGGAGTGATTAGCTGTAAAACTTCATATGATAATCTACATATAGATATGTCAATGAAAGATCTTACTGCAGCTTAAGTGCGATGTTCCTTTGACTTGCGGTGTTCAAGTCATCTTGGTCATGGAGACTTATACTTTGACATCTTAAGCAAGCATCTCTAAGGAGGTGTGGACCCAGGATGGTTGGGTATGAGCCGAAGTGCCCGAAGATGTTTGAACAGCCTACAAAGGATTCACCACTCCTTGCGAGGAGATGTATACCCAAGGCCTATCGTCGGATTGTTACACGAAGCCTCTGGCCAGAGCATAACATGTTCCGAGTATGAATCTCTAGGAAACATGAGAGTAATTAGAATCCGTTGGACGAGAAAGACATTACTTAGGCTAGGTGTGACGTAGTCAGCCTAGTGGGGACTGACACACATAGACCGTGTCCTGAACCAAGTGGGTATAAGATGGTGAAGGGAATGAGGCACGACTCATTATAGCTGCTGAAGGGTTTCAGAATTATTTCTGAGGTCAACCGTTGATCTTTCGATTAATTGGGGGTCATGATGTACTACTAGGTGTCACTCATGATCGTTCTATAATTGGTTGATTATAGACGCCAACATAAATCGAAAGCCTATTTAGTCACACGCACTACGAGTAATCCGAGGGATTTAAAACGAGTTGAAAATTGGATTTTCCGATTAAGAGAAATAAGTCGAATCTGAATTTATCAGAGGTACACCGGAAGCTTAAAATGGCTAAGTCTTTTGAAGGCTTGTTGGACGAATTAAATGAGTTTAATTCGCAAGGAGACGGCTTGGTTTGACCGGCCAAAGAGGGTCCCCACCCTCTTTGGTTTGGCCGGCCACAATGAGGAGGGAAACCAAATTATTTGGTTTAAATTATAAAATAAATCAAATGCGATTTGTTTTATAAAATTATGGATAAAGAAATTTATATAAAGAGATTTATTTTCATGGAAAATAAAATAAACCTTAGATTGATTTATTTTATTTTATAAAATCAATTATGAATTGATTTTTCCATGATAAGAAAAATTTTTATAATAAATTTCTTGTGAAAATTTATTCCATAATAAAAAGGGGAGATGTGTTTGTTTTTATTATAAATTTAGTTATAATAAAACTTGGCATAACGGAATAATTTGTAGGACCGGTGCCGTCGATAGAGGGGGGGGGTGAATATCGACCGTCAAAAACTTCGTAAGACTTTTGTAAGACTTCTGGACTCAGAGCGTTAGTGCAGCGGAAACATAAAAGTAAAACAAAAGAAAACAAAACAGGGGACACAGCAGGTTTATTTACTTGGTTCCCAACCCCCCAGGGTCAGTACGTCCAAGGCCTATGTACTCGGCGTTGAGTCCACTAATAGTCTCCTTTCCGGAATTTTCGGAGGCGGAGAAACCCGTCTTACAGTGTAGAAGTTACAAAGACAAGTATTGAAAAATAAGTACAGTAACTTTAAAAGCAAACCGAACACAGAAAGTGAAGCTCGGCCGATCTGGACCTCCGAAGTGCCGCGCACTTCCTCCTGGAGCCTCTCGGTCGTAGAACCTCGTCTTTAGCGCGTTGTCGTCGGTCGGAATGAATAGAATCGTAGTTGGAAAGTGTGTGGGAAGCAGAGGGGTCGAAGCCCCTTTTATAGCCCTCCTGGGGGCGCCCTGGTCGACGGGGGCGCCCCGGAAGACTCGGTCAACTCTTATCCTTGCGCCTACCTCGCCGTAGGTGATAAGAACTTTGACCAGGGCGCCCCGGATGACTCGGGCGCCCCCTTGAGGGCTTATCCTGTGTTCTGGCTTCGAAACAGCAAAACAACTACTAATTAGGGCGCCCCGGACGCTCCGGGCGCCCCGGTTGACACCTGTTCTGCAAACACACTTTTGCTGCATGTATAGTACTGCCTGGGGGCGCCCTGGACGCTCCGGGCGCCCTCATGGACACCTGTTCTGCACACACACACAAGTGCACATCTTCTGCACTGGCTGGGGGCGCCCCCCATGCTGGGGGCGCCCTGGCTGCTGGTTTTCAGCCTTCTACATTTGCTTGCTTTGTCTTCTTCTCTTGGTACCTGCAAGATATATATATGCAAAGCAAGTATACATGAAATATTAATCTTACGAACTTGGTTCGGACTTCGGATTGGCACGCAATCCTAGGTCGAACCGACGCAAACTCTTACCCCCGAGAAAGCGCCTTTCACCTACTCCTTTCAGGAGATGGTTGCCGCCCGGTCCTTCGGGTGGACTTTTGCCTAGCCGCCCTTCGCTAGGTCTTGGATACCAAGCATCCCTTCGCTTGGTGCCTAGCAGCCCTTCGCTAGGTCTTGTTTCCCTGACAGCCCTTCGTCAGGTGCCTAGCAGCCCTTTGCTAGGACTTGTTCCCCTGACAGCCCTTCGTCAGGTGCCTAGCAGCCCTTCGCTAGGACTTATTTTCCTGACAACCCTTCGTCAGGTGCCTAGCAGCCCTTCGCTAGGTCTTTTCTTTTTGGCAGCCCTTCGCCAGAGCCTAGTGGCCCTTCGCTAGGTCTTTTTCGTTCTGGCAGCCCTTCGCCAGAGCCTAGCGGCCCTTCGCTAGGTCTTAGGGTTTCCATGCCTAGCTTAACTAGGACTTTTCTCAGGCTTAGGTTACTTCTCCTTCGCTCCCCTTTGTCTGTTCAACATATTACTGACTTAAGTACATTGTCAAACATTAAAACACATAAAGGAGAACATCATTGATGCAACTTGCACCAACAATCTCCCCCTTTTTGATGTTTGACAATAACTTAAGTTAGATTGGTTTAAGGGCTAAATTGCTATCCTTGGGATAGAATAAAAGGTATAGGTTTTGGGAGAGTAAAAGATATTCTAACTGAAAAAATTCTAACTTAAGCACTCTCTCCCCCTTTGTCATGCATCAAAAAAACTTGCATCAACAATAAAAAACTTTGAATTTTTATTTTGAAAATACTTAGTGCAATTTTGTTTTTTAAAAAATTGCATAAATTTGAAAAATGCTTTAGGTTTAAAATATAAGTACTTTGAAAAGATGATTTGTAAGGAGTGCAAGTACTTTTAAAAGATTATTTAAATCCCTTTTTGAAAAAGTATAAGTATATTTTTTGAGAAATTAAGTACTTAACAATACATTTGAAAATAATTTTTTTTCAAAATTAAGAATATTGGTTTTGAAAGACATAAGTACCCTTTTTTTTTGAAAATATTTTACTTGATTGAGTTTCTTTTCCAGTCTGACACCATCCTAGGAAACCTTGTTGACCACAAGGGCATTTCCTAAGTGTCCTGAAAAGTTTTCAAACAAGTAAATATTATGATAATATTTCACAAAGTATGTGCTGAAAAACTGTGTGAATTTTGAAGATCTAATATTTTACTTAACTTGGTCTATTTTCCAGTCTGACACTATCCTAGGAAACCTTGTTGACCACAAGGACATTTCCTAAGTATGCTGGGAATTTTCCAACCTAAGTAACTATTATTTCAAAATCATTTCATAAGTCACACAAATTTTAACAAGTGGTATTTTGAAAAACATAGATTTTTAGTATTTTAAAAGCATGTAATTGAATAATTCTTTTAATTTGACCTCCCCCTTGACTCAGTCCTGGGAAGCTTGTTGACCACAAGTACTCTTCCTTTGAGTCTTAAGGTTTGATTCAAATCAAAGGAATTTTCTAATAATAAAAAATAGTTTAAGACTTGAAAAAATTTGACTCAGACTCCCCCTAAATCTGACACATCCTAGGAGTCCTTTTTAGATTATGAAGTGGACCTTCCTCTGTGTCTTTAGGGTTTATCAGAATCAAAAGAACAGGTAAACATTTGATTTTTGCAATAGGTAAAATCTTTTTCGAAAAGCCACAAGTGATAACGATTAAAGCATGATTTTCGAAAAGATATTTTCAAATAATAGTAATGTTTTTAAAGTGCAGTTTGAAAAATATGAAAAGCACTCCCCCTGCATCAATGCCGTTTGACTCTATCTAAGTGCCCTAAGGAACTTTAGTGTTGTCCTAAGAGGCTTGTGTCTAATTGCGTGAGTCAATCAATTTTTGAAAACAATATACCTTTTTTGAAAAATGTGTAATATATATAATCAATCAGACAAGCATGAATTCCATAAAAACATTATTATGTTAAAGCTCTATTTTGAAAAATATATTTTTAGGAAAATATTCTAACAATTTTGAAAAACAATTTTGAAAAATATTTTTCAATTCATTAGTCCTTAACATCTCACCCATTTTAGATATATCAAAACACCAAGCATGATTGCCTTATAGGTGTATTGTGAGATGCTTGAATCATTTTCCATAAATTATTAAATCTAAGATTTAATTGAAATTTATGTTAGATTCAAATTTGACAAAAGACAATTTGAATTTGAATTTCAGAAATTGGCTTCCAGGTCTTGGCGAGGCACTAGGCCTTCTTTGGCCGTAGCCTTATGGGATCATCCACCCTTTCCTTGACAAAGCCTTTTAATGAAATTTCATTTTCAAATTGAATTAGGTCATTTTCTGGTCTAACTAGCTTGGGTCTTGGATCGGTAGCTTCGGCTGGTTTCACCAGTCTAAAGAGACCAAGTAGACTTGATCTTATTAGAGTTGGTTTCCCCAACGTACTATCATCTCACCTCCTCCCAATACTATGTTGCCAAATTTCAATTATCTTTCTCTTATGACCTTTCTAAATTATGCATAAAAATTAAATATGAATGACATGTCATATATTTTAAAGGAAAATAGCAAATGCATGGCATGGCAATTATGCATGAGTCAAACAAGTCAAGACATTTTATTTTTGTTTCTAAGAATGTATCAAATTCTCGATTTGATACATATCGTGTGAACCTGCGAATATGTCAACCCACTTTGACATATTTGATTTTATTGAATTAATTGTTGCAGTTTGGGTAAGGTTTTAGTTTGATTCAGGTTTAAGTGATTTAAGATTGGATTTAGTTGAATTAAAATTGAGTTAATTTGAATTTAACTGAATTAAAGTTGAGTTAATTTGAATTTAATTGAAAAGTGAATTAATTTGAATTAATTGAATTAAAGTAAATTTATTGAATTAATTTGATTAATTGAATTTAATTGAATTTAAGAGGATTAATTCGAATTATTTGAATTTAAGTGGATTAATTCGAATTATTTGAATTTAATTGAATTTAAGTGGATTAATTCGAATTATTTGAATTTAATTGAATTTAATTGAATTTAAGTGGATTAATTCGAATTATTTGAATTAAATTGATTTAATTGAGGTTTAATTGAATTAAATTGATTTAATTGAAGTTTAATTGAATTAAATTGATTTAATTGAATTAAATTGATTTAATTGAAGTTTAATTGAATTAAATTGATTTAATTGAAGTGTAATTGAATTAAATTGATTTAATTGAAGTTTAATTGAATTAAGTTGATTTAATTGAAGTTAAATTGAATTAAATTGATTTAATTGAAATTTAATTGAATTAAATTGATTTAATTGAAGTTTAATTGAATTAAATTGATTTAATTGAAGTTAATTTGAATTAAATTGATTTAATTGAAGTAATTTGATTAATTAAGATTTAATTGAATTAATTTGATTAATTAAGATTTAATTGATTTAATTTGATTAATTAAGGTTTAATTGATTTAATTTGATTAATTAAGGTTTAATTGAATTAATTTGATTAATTAAGGTTTAATTAACAGTTGTGGGTTTAAATTCATCATTTTCATTATTTCGAAAATTTCTTCTTCATTTTTATTTTTCTTTCCGAATTTTTCTATTAATTTTGATTTATTTGATCCTTTGTAATTTTCATTAATTATGACCCTAATCTTAGAAAATTCCATTTCCTCCTCAAAATCAATATCCTCAAAGTGTGTAGAGTAAAATGGGCCACTAGTTAAGATTTTATAGTAGTCTTTAGGATTATCTATAATTAAATTATTATCAAGAATAAAATCATTTTTATCCTCAGAATAATTTTCAATTAAATCATATTTATCCTCAGAATTATCCTTAAGGTTTTCAAATTCAAATTCGGAGTTATCCTTAGGATTTTCGAATTTGAATTCTGAATTATCCTTAGGTTTTATTTTATTTGAATTAAAATTGTCAGAATTAATTTTATCAGACAAATTATTAGAATTAATCTTATCAGAAAGATTATCAAAATTAAATTTAGAAGGATTATCAGAATTAAATTTGTTAATTTCTGAATTTAAATTTTGAATTAAACAATTAATTTCTGATATTTTGGTCACATCTTTAATTTCTAACTTATCATGCAAGAGGCTAATTTTATTATGCAGTAATTCTAATTTATCAGAAAAATTAACTAAATTATCACTAAATATTGCAGGAAAAAATTTTGGAACATAAATTTTCCGTACCTTCGCCGGACACTTGTTCTTGTAGTGTCCGTACTTCTCGCATTTGAAGCATTGCACGTGATCCTTGTTTTTCCGGACTCCTGGCGCTGGTATCTCCTTTGCCGCCGGTGACGAACGATTCTTACGAGTAGGACACTGATTTTTGTAGTGCCCTCTCTCCCTGCACGTGAAACAAATAATATGGAATTTAAAATTTGACATTAAAATAAATATACCTGATTCACCCCTGAGCTCCCCCTCAACTCCTGGCGTTGTTGCTCCGTCGGCGGTTAGTCCGGTGAAGAGCGGCTCGGCTCTGATACCAATTGTAGGACCGGTGCCGTCGATAGAGGGGGGGGTGAATATCGACCGTCAAAAACTTCGTAAGACTTTTGTAAGACTTCTGGACTCAGAGCGTTAGTGCAGCGGAAACATAAAAGTAAAACAAAAGAAAACAAAACAGGGGACACAGCAGGTTTATTTACTTGGTTCCCAACCCCCCAGGGTCAGTACGTCCAAGGCCTATGTACTCGGCGTTGAGTCCACTAATAGTCTCCTTTCCGGAATTTTCGGAGGCGGAGAAACCCGTCTTACAGTGTAGAAGTTACAAAGACAAGTATTGAAAAATAAGTACAGTAACTTTAAAAGCAAACCGAACACAGAAAGTGAAGCTCGGCCGATCTGGACCTCCGAAGTGCCGCGCACTTCCTCCTGGAGCCTCCCGGTCGTAGAACCTCGTCTTTAGCGCGTTGTCGTCGGTCGGAATGAATAGAATCGTAGTTGGAAAGTGTGTGGGAAGCAGAGGGGTCGAAGCCCCTTTTATAGCCCTCCTGGGGGCGCCCTGGTCGACGGGGGCGCCCCGGAAGACTCGGTCAACTCTTATCCTTGCGCCTACCTCGCCGTAGGTGATAAGAACTTTGACCAGGGCGCCCCGGATGACTCGGGCGCCCCCTTGAGGGCTTATCCTGTGTTCTGGCTTCGAAACAGCAAAACAACTACTAATTAGGGCGCCCCGGACGCTCCGGGCGCCCCGGTTGACACCTGTTCTGCAAACACACTTTTGCTGCATGTATAGTACTGCCTGGGGGCGCCCTGGACGCTCCGGGCGCCCTCATGGACACCTGTTCTGCACACACACACAAGTGCACATCTTCTGCACTGGCTGGGGGCGCCCCCCATGCTGGGGGCGCCCTGGCTGCTGGTTTTCAGCCTTCTACATTTGCTTGCTTTGTCTTCTTCTCTTGGTACCTGCAAGATATATATATGCAAAGCAAGTATACATGAAATATTAATCTTACGAACTTGGTTCGGACTTCGGATTGGCACGCAATCCTAGGTCGAACCGACGCAAACTCTTACCCCCGAGAAAGCGCCTTTCACCTACTCCTTTCAGGAGATGGTTGCCGCCCGGTCCTTCGGGTGGACTTTTGCCTAGCCGCCCTTCGCTAGGTCTTGGATACCAAGCATCCCTTCGCTTGGTGCCTAGCAGCCCTTCGCTAGGTCTTGTTTCCCTGACAGCCCTTCGTCAGGTGCCTAGCAGCCCTTTGCTAGGACTTGTTCCCCTGACAGCCCTTCGTCAGGTGCCTAGCAGCCCTTCGCTAGGACTTATTTTCCTGACAACCCTTCGTCAGGTGCCTAGCAGCCCTTCGCTAGGTCTTTTCTTTCTGGCAGCCCTTCGCCAGAGCCTAGCGGCCCTTCGCTAGGTCTTTTTCGTTCTGGCAGCCCTTCGCCAGAGCCTAGCGGCCCTTCGCTAGGTCTTAGGGTTTCCATGCCTAGCTTAACTAGGACTTTTCTCAGGCTTAGGTTACTTCTCCTTCGCTCCCCTTTGTCTGTTCAACATATTACTGACTTAAGTACATTGTCAAACATTAAAACACATAAAGGAGAACATCATTGATGCAACTTGCACCAACATAATTCATAGGAAAATTTATAAGATAAATTTCTTATGAAAATTTATTCCGTTAAAAGGGAGACTTGGCGATGGAGAGGCTACTATATAAAGGAATCAAGGCAAGGTTTGAATTCCAATCAAGAGATTAAGTAGCAAGCCCTCTCTCTCTCTCCTTCTCTCCCTCTACCTCGTCTAGGGCCGGCGCCCTCTACCTCCTCTAGGGCCGGCGCCCTCTCCCTCCTCTAGGGCCGGCGCCCCTTCTAGTTGCCGAGAGCCACATCCACCAAGAAGGTGCCGAAGAAGAAGAAGAAGCGGGTCGCAACTCCTTCCTTCCCTCAGAATCTTGATTCCGTTACTTGGTGGTTAGTTTCCATCTCTCTCTTTTGATATTTTTGTCGTGCCTTTGGAGAATCTAGTAGTTCTTGTCGGCACGAAACTCGTGGCTTTGCGAAGTCATCCCGAAGAGAACTCGGCGTGGACGTGAATAGAGGCGGAGCTTCCAAGGGACGCTACGGTTGGATCTCGTCCCTTTCTACGAGTTACGCGAGGTATTAAGTAAATTAGTTTACTTTCTGTAAAATTTTAAATGTATGATCATGTCTCCACAACTTAAGGTTGCATGCTAGATACGTGGTTAAAATAATTTAAGAAATTATTTATGCTAAACCTTCCGTTGCACGTAATTAAAATTTAAAATTACGAACCCGTATCCATGTCAACATGCACCCGGTCCTAACACCCTTCACGTACGCCTCGAAGTCCGCACCTATCAGCTCATCGTCCCTGCTCTCCAAGGTCCCTCAGGTGCGCACACAAGCCTCCAGCTTGTCTCCATGCCACCCTTCACCATACTGAGGTCGTCCAGTCAAGTCCATATGTGTAAACCTGCGTAACTTGCACACTCAACATACACATATCAAATACAAGGGTAAACCTAACTTAAACTCTTTGCCCAAACATCAAAACACTTGGTCACTCCGAACCACAGATTGCCTCAACAATCTCCCCCTTTTTGATGTTTGGCAATACATTTAAGTTAGGGAAGCAAGATAGTAGTCGATAGCAAAAATAATGCTTATGCAATGCAAAATGAATCCTATCCCAAGGCATCCCACACCTAACCCTCCAAGTTAGGACTTTTCACACCTAACTTCCCAAGTTAGGATTTTCCCACACCTAACCCTCTAAGTTAGGATTTTTCACACCTAACCCTCCAAGTTAGAAATTTTCCACACCTAACCTCCAAGTTAGGATTTTTCCACACACCTAACTTCCCAAGTTAGGACTTTTCACCAAAACGGGCTTTTTAAAGCTTCTACCAAGCTCCCCTACATTGGACTTACAATGGCTTTTTAAGAACCTCTCCAAGGTTCCCCTTACGCCAAGAATGGAGCAACCATGCTCCCCCTTAATCTTAGCTCCTCCTAAACCTAGGGTTTCTAGCAAAGGTGTGTTTGGTTTGCCAACTTAAACCCAACACTTCTCCCCCTTTCTCATACATCAAAAAGACCCCAATAATATCCGAATTATTAGTTCTTTTAATCCCTAATGGTCCTAAACATAGTGTATTAAATCCCCATACACTTGTTTTCCATCATTCGGACCCAAGTTAGCTGCTGGATACCCACACCAGCCCTGACCAGTCTAGGGCAGTCGACTGATACTTTGATTTATCAGTTTTCTAGCCAAATTCAAAAATCCGCCAGAAATTCCATAAATCTCCAAAAATTTCTAAATTTTGTGGAGAACTTTGTGGCACCCATACCTACTTGAGAAAAATACATCCAACCATGTATCTATCACCATTCCCAAGTTGGACACAAAACCCAATAATTTCTATGAAAATTGAGGCAAACAAGAAGGTAACCTCCCCCTTAACCTATGCCTTCTCCCAATTTTTTTTTATTTTTCCTAGGTTAAATTCTACCCAACTTAACCCGCTAACACCATGTTGAGTTATACCCAACCTAACACCCGAGTTCTTCCCCCTTGGACACCATTAAAGGATTGCCCCCAAGCAACCTTATCCCTAGTGACAAAAAGAACTTAACAAGACCTTGAACAATCTAAAATGTTTGCAAGCACATTTGCTAGGATATACCCTATCCTAGAAAAATATGATTTGATTAAGAGTATCAAATGTGCTTGACTTTGGTACAAATCTAATTTCCTTAAAAGTTTGACATTTCGTATAATCTTTCAGGTCTATCAATGATTCCTTGTGTTTTCAAAGCTAACAATCATAATTCGACACATGGATTGTCCTCAATTTTTCCCTTGTTATCTCTAAATCCTAGATTCAAATGGAAAATTTATCAAACTTGAATTTTCCATATGGCCTCATTTCATCTAAACACCATTAACCCATAAGGCAAACCTTTGTCCAAGAAGTATAATCAATGGATCTTAATTTTAAGGTCAAGTTTTATCATCCAATACCTTTTTCTACCTAACCTTACTGGATCAGTCGACTGCCCCTGTGGCAGTCGACTCCCAAAACTCACAGAATGTTTCTGGGCTGAGACCAGTCGACTGCCTCCAGGGCAATCGACTGATACCTGAATTTTAAGTTTTTCAGCCTAGTTTCAGTAATGCCTAAATAATTCTACAAATCTCCGAAAAATCTAAAATTTTGCAGGGAGATTTGTGAAGCCTATATCTACTTGGGAAAAATATGTTTCCAAATAAATGTACTTCAAATCCCAAGATTGGCATAAAACTCAAATTTTTCCTAAAGTGTATCATTGAAACCTTGTTCAAAGGTTCTAATTTTGACCTCACCTTGATGCCTCTTCCCATACTCAATCACATTACATTCCTAGCACAAAGTTATATGACATTTACACTTTAAGACCAATTTCTCTCAATTATAATCACATTTTCCTCTTTTTCACCCCAAAACTCCTTTTATTGTGCCAAAACCTAGGATTAAGACTTACAAATGTCTTCCAACCCTTTTTGGCACATTTCACCTAATTTCCTAGGAGCGAAACTCTTGAGATCCATTTACCATGGACCCCAAAGGCTTCTAGAGCTCCCTCTTGAGCTCTTAGCCTTAGCCACCTCTCTAGGTGACTCAATCCACACTAGGCCACACTGGTGTGCTACCGGTGACTCTTGGCCTACAAAATGAACCTTCTTAACCTTGGACACCTTGTCCTTGGTTAAGTCATCCTTTCTCCCTTTGGATGGCACCCCCTTGCCATCCTTAAACTTTCCCTCCTTGCCATAACCATATGCTACCCTAGCATTTCTCTTTTCCTTGGCCTCGGAGATCTTAGATCGGTAGCCCAACCCCGATCTATCATAGTTGGGTTTTATACTACCCAACACTATGTCTAGACCCTTAGATCCAACCGTGAATCTTTCTAGGGCCTTTTCTAATGTATCAAGCCTTGCTCTCAAGGCTTGATTTTTCCTTTCTAAACTTTTAACCTT
Source organism: Boesenbergia rotunda (assembly GCA_024364735.1). Classification (NCBI taxonomy): domain Eukaryota; kingdom Viridiplantae; phylum Streptophyta; class Magnoliopsida; order Zingiberales; family Zingiberaceae; genus Boesenbergia; species Boesenbergia rotunda. Next base: position 40,959 of record JAGFNQ010008200.1, read on the forward strand.
GGATTCCATATGTCCACTTTGGACATTCCTAGACATTTCTACTTTTCTAGGTATATTCCTTCCCTTCTTGGGATTAATGCCTTGATCCTTAGCCATAAAAATCTTAGGTCTATCATGATGCATGCTTGTCTTAGGGTTATGATCTACCTTGTTAACCCTAGTCCTATCATTGTATCTAAATTCAAAATTATGCACCATTAAGTATTTTTCATTAACTCTAGCATGCATGGAGGAATGATTACCACTATTTTTAATATGCATAGAGGAACTCAAATTGGAATTGCATTTTAATTTAGGGTTAGGAATTACCTCCCTTACCCTTGTAGTTCCTCTTTGATGTGAGCTTCGCTTCCTCCTTTCCTCTTTCTCCCATCTCCTCAAGTGTCCCATTTTCTTGAGCTCATTCTTCCTTGGACACTTGGTGTGGTAGTGCCCTAGCTCACCACACGTGAAGCATCGAATCCTCCTCTTCTTCTCTTGGGATTCTCCATTCCTACACCTCATGTTAGCATTAAATTGAATTGAAATGGGTTCAGAGTGTACCTCCTTTTTACCTTTTGGGCACTTGTCCTTGTAATGCCCTTTTTCGTTGCAACCAAAGCATTTAATGTGTTCCTTTTTCGTTTCTTTGGTGGAGATAGAGAGTTATTCTTGTTTTTGTATGATTGAGGGTCTCTCCTCCCCCTCAACCCTTGATGTTGACACTTCTTCTTCTTCTTCGGATGAGATGGATCCTCTTTCACTCAATTCCTCCACTTCACTTAATAATGTTGATAATTCTCTTTCTCTTTGGTCTTCTTGGACACTTGAGCTTATTTCTTTGGGCTCTTCTACTAGTTGGGCTTGTGTCGGGTTCTTATGTACTTCTTCCAATTTAGTCCATAACTCATAGGCATTTTTATAATTCCCTACATCACTCAAAATGTTAGTAGGCAAAATAGTAAGCAATATGTCAATTACCTTTTTATTCGCCTTGGATTGATTTTCTTATTCTTGATTCCAATATCTAGGTCTAAGCCTCTTCCCGTGCTTATCCTTTGGAATCTCGAAGGGCTCTTCAAGCGCAATCCGAAGGTCCCTCTCCATTCCGAACAACGTCTCCATCCGTGACTTCCAATACCCGAAATCGTCATGGTCGTAGGCCGACAGAGTGTAGATGTCGCCCCCGAATTTTTCTTCCATGTTCTTCTCCTCTACCGTGTGCTCCCTCGGCGGTTAGTCCGATCAAGAGCGGTCCTTCGCTCTGATACCAACTGATCGATCGATCTGGCGTGCTAGAGGGGGGTGAATAGCACTTTTTCGGTTGAATCTCTTCACCTACGTTGTTAGTTGCGCAGCGGAAATACAAGTAACATAAACTAATAATAAAAAGCAATGATAACAACCTGATTTACTTGGTATCCACCCCGGACGGGTGACTAATCCAAGAATCCGTCGGTGAATCAACCCCCGGATAACCTCCGGCTAGATCTGTCGCTCCTTGTGGGTGGAGAAACCTCGCCACAACACGTCGGACGCTATCTGATCACAAAAGACTACTAACTCACTTTACCCAAGCGAGTTTCGTCAAGAGTCTCAGCCACCACGAAGTCCTCTTTAAATAAGATTCGGGTTGAAACCCTCGCTACCAGTCGACTGCCCCAAGGGCAGTCGACTGGTGCCACTGAAATTCGACTGTTGCACCCCAATGTTCGAATTCTCAACCAACTCACCAGCCACCTACCAGTCGACTGCCCCCAGGGCAGTCGACTGGTCCCAGGAAGAGACCCTTCTGTGAGTTTCACCAGTCGACTGCCCTCAGGCCAGTCGACTGGTCTACTCACATACCTAAGGTTACCCTTTCCGAGTACATTTCACTCCGCACTCGAACCCTAGGATTTCCCGAGTACAATCACACAGCACTCGTACCCTCACGACTCAACTGACTCCTCTTCCGCAGCCTCGACTATTGCCTTCGCGCCCTCTTCATCTTCGTCCCTCGTCCCTCGGATGCGCACGCAAGCCTCCAGCTTGCCTCCATGCCACCCTTCACGTACGCCTCGAAGTCCGTGCCCATCAGCTCATCGTCCCTGCTCTCCAAGGTCTCTCAGGTGCGCACACAAGCCTCCAGCTTGTCTCCATGCCACCCTTCACTATACTGAGGCCGTCCAGTCAAGTCCATATGTGTAAACCTGCGCAACCTGCACACTCAACATACACATATCAAATACAAGGGTAAACCTAACTTAAACCCTTTGCCCAACATCAAAATACTTGGTCACTCCGGACCACAGATTGCCTTAACATTTATTTTTCAAAGAAATTATTATGGCCATGCAAGAGGGTTTCAGCACAGCCAGGCCACCACTCTTCAGTGGAGAAAACTTCTCCTACTGAAAGAGCTGGATGGAACTTCACCTGTATCTTACCACTCTCCACCAGAGATCTCGGGACTATGCGACCCTTTCATGCTTTCCTTCCATATGCTCTTGTCCATCACCTTGATATAGACATTGGACTCCATATGTTTCATACCATTCTGCATGCGTCCAATGTCACGACCCAGGGACGAGTGCGCACACCATTTTGCCACATCATCACATCCTTTCTTCATCACCACGGTCGTGACATTACCGTGGGTGAAATAACCGCTATGACTGACTTTGACGAAATAGGATTTAGGAACTTCTCGTTAGCGGGTCTAGAGGTGTCGGCCACCGGGGTTCTTAGTTGGAGACGACAGCAGGCCGGGGCTCCAATCGACTCAGACGAGGAGGTTGACGTCGACGTTGGAGACATCGCTGCAGCAGCCCGAGCACACATCGACGAGCCCGCTCCACCGACACTCTACCAGAGAGTGACACATTTAGAGACACAGGTTCAGAGTCTCCGAGAGGAGGTCGAAGCCTACCACATAGAGCAGATGGACGCTCGTCGAGCCGATCGAGAAGTGGGTGACGCACGATTCATTGAAATGATGGCACGATTCGATTGATGGCAACCTGGCCCATCTGATCATCCCGGTCCCTCGTCCTAGATTTGATTAGTAATGTACCAGTACCTATTTGACTACCCCTACTCAGTAGGGTTGACTTGTGTTTAACTGTATGACTATGTTAAACCTTGAGCATCTGCTTTATTCTATGTTGACTAGCTTATGATTACAAGTTTCTTGTCAATTCAGCAGTTAGGATTGTGCTCTGTAGAATAGGTTAACTTTACTGTTGATTTTCTTACTGCTTTACTTGCTTTAAAAATCAGTTTCTAAAAATACAATTTTGAAAAACTGTTTTACTTAATTTCAAAATCAGTTTGTTTTAAATCTTTTTCGACTTAGTTTTCTTTCAAAACTACCCCCTTTAAAACTAGGGCTTTTTTGCAAATGGACTTAGCTTAGACCCTAACCCTAGAACTGCATGCACCTATAGATTTAGAAGCCAGCATCTCACAAGCACTTTAGGGTACTTTGGTTGATAACCTAGAAAGGGTTGAGATGCTTAGGTCTTTGCCTTAATTCAAGATGCTTTAAGTCAGTGCATCTGCAGCAATTGGGGCACTAAATACAACTTTTAGAGCAATCAAGTTAAGTGTCAAGTTTAGAAAATCTAACTTGAACAGAAACACTTAACTTGACTAACCCTAGCCAAAACTACTGCTTATAACAGTTAGTAAGTAGCTAAATGGGTTAGACAGGTCCCTACAAGAGAAAATTAACTGATTTGGTCTAAGTCTTGGTTCAGTACAGCAAAATCATATGAATATTTTTCTTTTTATGCAATTTAATTTCTGCAATATCTATCTGCTTATCTATCTATTTTTGATATATGGCAAAGGGGGAGAGATAGGAAAGGAGAGAGTTCAAATTTTTCAAATTTTTTCCAAACTCTCAAAAAGTTCTTTTCAAATTTTTTTAAACTCTCAAAATGTTTTTTCAAAAAAGTTAACTACTTTTCAAAGCACTATTAAGTACTTAAGTTTATTAAGTACTAAGTTTTTATAAGTACTTTAAGCTTAAGTTTTTCAAAACTTTTACAAGTACCTTAAGCTTAAGTTTGTCAAAACTTTATAAGTACTTTAAGCTTAAAGCTTTTCAAAAACTTCCATAAGTACTTTAAACTTAATTTACTAAATACTTAAATTTTTTTTCTTTCAAAATTACTAAGTAAGTAAATACTTAAGTTTTTCAAATCCTAATAAGTACTTAACTTAAAAGTTTTCAAACTTTTGAGTACTTTAAACTTAAAGACTTCAAATTGTTGTTAAGTACTCGAAACTCAATTTTTTTACTTAAAAAGGTTCAAATTTTTGTTATATACTTTTAAAACTTAAGTTATCAAAAGATTTCAAAAATACCTAAACTTAAGTTTTCAAAGTGCAAAATCATTCTAAGTAAATTTTTATAAAAACTTAGAACCTCACGAAGTTTTAAAAAATCTAGGGGGAGATTCTCTCCAGGGGGAGGGAACAAATCTTTATGCTTGTGATTAAATTTAACTTTTTGAACTAGGGTTGCCATAAATCAAAAAGGGGGAGATTGTTGGTGCAGAAAGCACCAAAGTCAAACCTGTGTTTTGATAATGGCAACAGGGTTCAGAAGTTAAGTCTTACTTGTTGTCTAACAAGTTACTCTAGTGTGCAGGCTAAAAAGTCCTAGTGAAGGAATACTAGGCACTGGCGAAGGAATGCTAGAGAAAAAAGCCCTAGTGAAGGAATACTAGGCACTGGTGAAGGAATGCCAGAGCAAAAAGCCCTAGTGAAGGAATACTAGGCACTGGCGAAGGAATGCCAGGGTAAAAGCCCTAGCGAAGGACTGCTAGGCAATGGGCGAAGGACAGCTCGGTATCCAAGACCTGGCAAAGGATCGTCAGGCAAAAGTCCAACCAAAGGAGCGGTTGGCATCAGGTACATTCTCCCGAGAGGAGTAGGTGAGGACGCGTTCCCCGTCGAGGGAATTGTAGGCGTCGGTTTGACCTAGGGCTCCATTTTGGTGATCCAAAGTCAGAACCAAGACAGCTAAGGCTGTATAAACTAATAAGTTATTATTTTATTGTGTTTTGGACTAACCCTGGATGCAGGACCGAAGGAACGTGTGTCTGCAGCTCAGAGAGCCTCAAAGGAATGAGGCAATAGCTGACCAGGGTGCCCGGAGTGTCCCGGGCGCCCCCAAGGTGAACACAAAATACAAAACCCAAAGAGCAGGCTTCGTAGCTCATCTCCCGGGCGCCCCCGTGCTCCCGGGCGCCCCCAGCGCCCCGGGCGCCCCAAGCGCAAGTTGCCGAAGCGCACCATCGCGAAGCCAAGGGATAGAGTTTGACCCGGTCAACCCGGGCGCCCCCAGCGCTCTGGGGGCCCCGGTCAAAGCGGATCCCGAAGATAAAGGGATCAGACGCTGACCGAGGAATTGGCAGATCGGGTGACACGTGGGGGGGGGGGGGGCGCCCCCGACGTCCCGGGCGCCCCCAGGCCCTATATAAAGGGCTCTCGACCCCAGGCTTCAACAACAACTTCCAATCAACGCCTCTACGCTTTTCTGCTCTCGCGCCTCGCCTCGGAATCCTTCCAACTCGAGCCGACGACGTCCCGCTGCTCCAAAAAAGTCGATCTACCCCGGACGTCGGTAAAAGAGCGATTTAAGTTTACTGTACTTAATTCTGTAATAATCTTTTGTAAACTATTTGCGCCTCATATAGAATTGCCCAAAGTAAACGGTCAACGACCGTGGGCCTTGGAGTAGGAGTCGACCCAGGCTCCGAACCAAGTAAAATCGACCGTGTCTCTGTGTTGTTATTTTTAATTTTCGCTGCGTACTTGCTCTAAATATTCCGAAAAATGATTTTCGATATTCACCCCCCCTCTATCGGTTTTCTCGATCCAACAGTATCGAACCAAGTCGAGACAACGATCATACTATGTTGTATTGAACCAATCTAGACCCAAAATTCAAGCATGGGTACCAAAACTTTGCTTGAATAACCAAGCTGGACCAAACTAGTATTGGATCCCCAAGGACAAGATTCATATCTTGCCTAATCATTATCGTGGCTTTAGTCTAGGAGGAGCCAATTTAAAAATAATTTTTATAATTAGATAAATTTTATTTCTCTGTAATTTGAATTGCATGCTTGATTGTTTATTTATTTCTGCAAATTATCATGTTTAGACCTAGGACTAGTTAGACTAAGGACTGAAATGACTTAATTAAAATTTGAATAACATAGTATTGGGCGGAGGTGAGATTATTGGGTTGAGGTGAGATGATAGTACGTTAGGGAAGCCATTTTGGCAGAACTAGCCGAAGCTACTGATCCAAAACCCAAACTAGTTAGACCAAAATCTTTCAAGGAGTAACTTAAAGATGAATTTTCAATAAAAGGTTTTGTCAAGGAACGGGTTGATGATCCAATAAGGCTACGGCCAAAGAAGGCCTAGTGCCTCGCCAAGACCTGGAAGCCGATTATTGAAAATCAAATTTACTTTACTATTGTCAGATTTGAATTTAACATAAATTTCAATTAATCTTAGATTCAACCACTTTTCAAAATAAACTTAAAACTTAATTAAACTGTTTTCAAAATTAATTCAACTTTTCAAAATTAATCATGTTTTTTTTAAAATAAAATCTTTACTTCTGTTAAAACCTATCTCACAAAACTCATAAGGTTAACGTGATTGATAACATTAGATTGGGTGAGACAGACTAGGTTGTGAAAATCAATTTAAGCTATCCTTAATTCTAATTGGATCCAAATCAATAAATTCTTTATGTGTAGGAACATAAAGATTTGGACCAATGGATGTTGGATAGCGGGTGCTCCAGACACATGACTGGAGACAAATTGAAATTCACCAAACTCAAGTTCAAGAACCTAGGCTCAGTAGCATTTGGCAACAATGCTACATTAAAGTCATTGGTGTTGGTGCAAGTTGCATCAATGATGTTCCTCTTTAAGTGTTTTAATGTTTGACAATTCACTTAAGTCAGTGATATATTGAACAGACAAAAGGGAGCAAAAAAGAAGTAAACTAAGCTGAAGAAAAGTCCTAGTTAATCTAGGCATCGAAACCCTAAGTCCCAGCGAAGGGCTGCTGGGCACCTAGCGAAGGGCTGCTAGGTATCGAAACCCCAAGTCCTAGCGAAGGGCTGCTAGGTGTTGATGCAGTCTGGCCCTGATTGTTGTTTTGGTGTTGACAACGATTTTAGTTTAGGTTGATGATGATGATGATTATGATTAAGTCCTGATCGAGGATTAGGCATGACTTGGAGGATTCTAGCCTGGAGGGCTAGGTGTTGGAAAATCCTAACCTGGAGGGTTAGGTGTGGAAAATCCTAGCTTGGAGGGCTAGGTGTTGGAAAAGTCCTAATTCGGAAAGGTTGGGTGAAAAGTCCTAGCTTGGAGGGTTAGGTGAAAAGTCCTAACTTGGAGGGTTAGGTGCAAATTCCCATCCTGGAGAATTAGGTGAAAAAGTCCTGGCTTGGAGGGTCAGGTGCCTAGCTTGGAGGGCTAGGTTGGATGAAGTTCTAACTCGGAAGGGTTGGGTGAAAAGTCCTAGCTTGGAGGGCTAGGTGAAAAGTCCTAACTTGGAGGGTTAGGTGCAAATTCCCAACCTGGAGGGTTAGATGGAAAATCCTTAGCTTGGAGGGCTAAGGTGGATGGAAACTTAGCTTGGAGGGCTGAGTTTGAGTCTCTGGATCAGTCTGGTGATCGATCAGGGACTTTGGCACGCTGCTCCTTCGTGGATCGATCTGGTGACCGATCCAGCGATGACTGATCGGTCGGGTGACCGATCAGGGAGCACACAGTGAGGTTGGGAACCTACTGTGCTGCTCCTGATCGATCTGGTGACCGATCAGGGAGTATGCGTTTCACCCATTGACTGGCTCCTGATCGGTCTGGTGACCGATCAGGGAGCAAGCAGTGAGGTTGAGTTCACTTGCTGAACAGCTTCTGATCGGTCTGCTGACCGATCAGGATCACTGTGCTGATCGTTCTGGTGAACGATCCAGCTTCGCGGGCTCCTCACTAAGATCGATCAGGACGGTTCCTGATCGATCAGGTGATGACCTGATCGGACTGCTGACCGATCAGGTGACACCCTGATCGGTCAGATAATTGATCAGGAGGGTTAGCCTGCGAAACTCAGAAATCGCCTCCTATAAGGGTGGATCGGTCAGGTGAACGATCCACGACCTGGGATCGGTCCAGGAGAATCTCAAAGAAATCGCGATTTCTGATTGAGCATTGGGGATCGATCAGGACGGAGCCTGATCGGTCTGGAACCAGCCTGATCGGTCTGGTGACCGATCAGGAGGCTCTCTGATCGGTCAGGTGACCGATCACTTTAATTCAAATTGCACTGTCAGACGCTCTGATCGCGTCTGAACACAACCGATTCGCTGCCACTTTCCTCTGATATTTGATATGCTGCTTGATTTGCTGTTCTAATACTCTGAGTAAGTTTCAGGTGACAGGGGAGGATTCAAACACTCAAGGAGAAGTCAAAGAAAGCTTTCCTTGGAGCAGGTTTGTCCCTTTCTCCACACAGGTTGCAACGGCTGGATGCAGGACTGAAGCTGCTGACTGAAGCTTGGCTGAGGGAGCTCAGGAAGTTCAGTTAGGGTTCAGTGTAGCTGGCGCGTTGGCAGTGAGGCAGCTGTAGGCTGCTGGAGATGAGATCATCTGTTGCTTGGCGGAGAAACAAAAAGGAACGAGAGAAGTAGAGTTCTACAGTTCTTCAGTTTTTGTGCTCTTGAGTTCCTGCATTTTGCTGCACATCAAGCTTGCTGTTCTTGAGTTCCTCAATCATTCTGAGCAAGCTATTGAGAAGCAATCATCGTTTACTTGAGCGCTAGAAGGAGAAAACAAGAGGCTTGGAGTCCGACAGTGGGAAGACACGAAGAGGGTTCTTGCGTGAGATCGCCACTGGGTGGAGCTCAGGGAAGCTTGTTGTGTTTTTGTCCTTGCTAAGTGGTTGAGTAAGATCCTTCTTGTTGTTTCTTTGTGCTCATTCTATATCATTGTTTGAAACACACTGTGGGGAGGTTTCTCCACCGAGAAGGAGGTTGCTTCATATCCGGTGATCACCGGGGCTTGATCTGTCGATGATCAAGGGATCTCCCACCTTAAGGGCACGCCAAGGAGTAGGGGCAAGTTATCCCCGAACCTTGTAAAATCTCCTTGTTAGCGATCTTGCTAATCTTGCTAGTTAGGTTTTGGTTTTAGTTTCTGCAAGTTTTGTTTTCCCATACTTCCGCTGTGCTATTAATAACTTCAAGTGCAGAAATTTGATAACTCCTCAAAGAAGAAGTGATTGACTATATTCACCCCCCTCTCTAGCCATCTCGTTCCCAACACTAGGCACCTAGCGAAGGGCTGCTAGGTATCGAAAACCCAAGACCTAGCGAAGGACTGCTAGGCACCTAGCGAAGGGCTGCTAGGTATTGAAACCCCAAGACCTAGCAAAGGGCTGCTAGGCACCTAGCGAAGGGCTGCTAGGTATCGTAACCCTAAGACCTAGTGAAGGGCTGCTAGGCACCTAGTGAAGGACTACTAGGCATAGAAGACCTAGCGAAGGGCTGCTAGGCATAGAAGACCTAGCGAAGGATTGCTAGGCACCAGGCGAAGGACCGCTTGGTAACAAAGACCTAGCGAAGGGCTGCTAGGCACCTGGCGAAGGACTGCTAGGGAATGAAGACTTGGTCCGAGGGACTAAGCAACTTAGCTGAGCGATGACTAAGGACAGGAGTAGAGACGGGTCAGGGTTTGGGCGTCTCGAGGTCCGGAGGTATCGGAAGCTAAGCAAAAGTCCACCCGAAGGACTGGGTGACAACCGTCTCCTGAAAGGAGTAGGTGAAGGGTGAGTTCTCGGGGATAGGAACTCGTGCCGGTTCGACCTAGGGTTTCATGAAAATCCGAAGTCATAACCAAGTCCTTAAGGCTAACATGATATGTATCTATGCTTTGTGTTTGTGTATCTTGCAGGTATCAAGAACTGGAGACAAAGCAGGTAAACTAGGTAAAAGACATGGTTTGCAGGCTTTAAGGGGGGCGCCCCCATGCAACCAGGGCGCCCCCAACAGTGGGGGCGCCCCCAGGCAGTACTAAAATGCATGTTATGGTGAAGCAGGCAGAACAGGTGTCAACCGGGGCGCCCGGAGCGTCCGGGGCACCCGGATTCGTAGCTGTTTTGCTGTTTCGAAGCCAGAACACAGGATGAGCACTCACGGGGGTGCCCGGAGCATCCGGGGCACCCTGGTCAATGATCTTATCACCCGCGGCGAGGTAGGCGTAAGGATAAGGTTTGACCGAGTCTTCCGGGGCGCCCCCAGGAGGCCTATATAAGGGGCTTCGACCCCTCTGCTTCAGACACGACTTCTAAGAACCATTCCAAGCATTCTGACCGACGGCAATGCGCTAGAAACTAGGCTCTATGACCGGGAGGCTCCAGGAGGAAGTCCACGGCACTTCGGAGGTCCAGATCGGCCAAGCTTCAAACTTGTTCTATTCGGTTTGCTTTAATTACACTGCAATTAGTTTTCCATATCTTTTGATTGTAAACTTGCACTGTAAGTCGGGTTTCTCCGCCTCCGAAAAGTCCGGGAAGGAGACCAATAGTGGACGGGCGTTCCCGTGCATAGGCCTTGGATGTACTGACCTTGGGGGGTCGGGAACCAAGTAAAAATCCGCTGTGTCACTGTCTTGCTTTGTTTTTTCGTTCTAAATTATTTTCCGCTGCGCTACTAATATTCTAAGTCCAGAACGAAGTTCTCGCAAAGATTTTCATGATCGATATTCACCCCCCCTCTATCGACGGCACCGGTCCTACAATTGGGTCAGGTAACATTGAGCTCAAATCCGATTTTGTAATTAAAAAGGTACTCTTGGTTGAGAACTTTAAGTTTAATTTGCTTAGTATAAGTCAATTATGTGATACTGGCTATGTAGTTACCTTTACCAACTCTAACTGCCTGATTAGAAATTTGCAAGACTCAGAAGTCATGTAACACCCCAAATTTTCCCATATATATAATGTTTTGAATTCATGAAACATTATTATTATGAAAATTTCATGATGGGCTTGGCTTAATGGGCTTTGATGTGGATTAGTGCAAAATGTGATAAAAAGAAAGTGTAGAAAGGAGGAAGCAAGGATCGAACCTTGAACCTCCTATGTACACTAACCATGTCTTAACCAATGCACCAAGCAATGTTTCATGTTGAGAGAATAAGAAACATGCTTGTTAAAGCTAGGGAAGTGAAGAGACATGTCCCTTCATGAGAATAGTATAAATAAGAGAGGGAGAGGGAGGAATAACTTCCTCTCTTCTTCTTCCTCACTCTCCCCACCGAAAACTCTAGCCTCTTCCCCCTTTTCAATTTTCAAAAATACACCCTAGGGTTCTAACCCTAGGGAATTGGAAGGAAGAAGACCCCATCCAAGGATTTTTGCCCTCTACTAGGGCCAAGTGTTTAGAGGAGTTCTAGCAAAGGGAACTCTCATTCTTCCTTCAACCAAGGACACCCTAAAGATTTAGAGAAGGTGATTTTCAAGCGAAAGGATGTAAGTATCCCCTCGCCTGCAGTGTAATTATTGTTACATGATTCTTTGTTCTCTTGTTTTTCGAAAATGGGTGTATCCCTTGTGAGAGTTTCGGCCAACCCCAAGGAGGAGGCCTTGGCGACTCTTTGATGCATGAGAAGACCCCTTGGAACTTAGGGTATATGTATATGTTGTTTCCCGTCAAAATGTTATGAACAAAACCCTAAGGTTTTGCCTTATGTAGGTTTCGGCCACCCCTTAGGGGAAAGCCTTGGTTACTCCTTGATGCATAAGGAAACCCCTTGGAACTTAGGGTATACTTATATGATGTTTTTCCTACATGGTGTGATGACAAAAAAATTAGGGTTGAACACCCTACAAGGTTTCGGTCATGGATGGAAAAACTAGGGTTTAGGATTGTATGATTTCCTATGATGTATCCATGCTTAGTAGTGTAGACAAAGTGTTTGTGTAAATGTTTGTGTGAATGTTTGATTTCAAGAACCCTAGTTTCCCCTACCCTTGACATTCGGCCAACCCTAGAAGAATTAGGGTTTAGGGTGCATGATTATCCTAGGATGTATTCTAGGCTTAATATGTTGCATGATATGTATGTGAGGTGTTTGTGTAAATGCTTGTGAGAAAGTTTGATTTCAAAAAACCCTAATCCCCCTACCCTACACCATTCGGCCAACATGAATAGATTGGGGTTTGTGAAGGTTAAACTACCCTATGAGATATGCTTATGTTTGGGGATGATGATATGTATATGCATGTGATGTTTAAATGGAATGTTTGATTGGAAAACTTAACTTCCCCCTAGCATGACTTTCGGCCAAGGCATGAACCATTAGGGTTGTGAAGGTTGATTACCCCATGATGTATGCTATGCTTAGTATGATACATGATATACATATATATGTGATGCTTGTATGGGATGTACCCTATGAGATATGCTTATGTTTGGGATGATGATATGTATATGCATGTGATGTTTGAATGGAATGTTGGATTGGAAAACTTAATTTTTCCCTAGCATGATTTTCGGCCAAGACAAGGAACATTAGGGTTGTGAAGGTTGATTACCCCATGATGTATGCTATGCTTAGTATGATACATGATATATATATATGTGATACTTGTATAGGATGTTCGATGTCAAAAACCTAAGCTATCTCTACCCTTGACTTTCGGCCAAACCTTAGGTTTAGGGTTGAGAAGAACTCAATTAACCCATGAAGCATGCTACCACTTCCTATGACATGAATATGATTTATGTGACCAATCTTGTCATATATAAAGTATGTTTAAGTGGTTGAAATATGATGTATGTATGAGCATGTTTTATAGCCCATGGGGCACCCTTATAAATTGCATGTGATGTGTATGATAAAATGCTTGAAAGGATACTCCACTAAGTATGGGATCAAGAGCACCCCTTATGTTGCATGGTGTGTCCCTATGGGATCATGAGCACCATTGAAGAGTGGTGTGTCCCTTGAGAGTGGATTTGGAGTACTCCTTAGCATATATGTAAAAGCATGATAAGTATTTTATTTTGGAAGTTGTGTACCCGACTCGGAAGGGGGTCGTTAAACAAATCCGGGGTGCATGTTAACTTAAGGTCATGGCTTCGGTAGGACGGAAGGGTCCTGCTCTAATGAGATTGGTGGTTCGCTACCCCAATTCATTAGGGAACGCGCATTATGTGGTACACAACTGGGCCCTATATGATGTTGAAATATTTTTAAGTAATACCTTTATGGAATTGTTTTGAAAACATTTATTATATGTGATGGGTATGCTTAAGATACTATATACTGCATGCTTAGAAACTTTGATGTTTAGTATTCTGTGATGAACTCATGCTTATGATTTATTATGTGTGCATGTTGTATTCTTTCGTATGGATTTTGCGAGTAGGACAGGATCCTTACTAAGCATTTGTGCTTACTAGTTTATGTGTTGTCTTATGCTGCAGATAAGGGTAAGGAACACTTAAACTAAAAGAAGAGGCAGGAGGGCTGAAGATGTGTGGGGTGGTGGCTCGGGAAAGAAAGATTTCTATATCTACTTTATTATGCTTTTTGTTAATGTCTCCTTGATAATGAATGTTAGTGATTACTCTTATACTTGATTAGGTTTGATTATGTTGTGAGTTGAACTACTCGTGAACCTATCATATTGTAGGATAACTCTTAATTAAGATATTTCACATGATGTTCTAGACTTCCTTTAGACTCAATCTGATGAACTAATATTATGCAATGGAATGTATAACCTCACTATCATGATTTATGTGCTACTAAACTTACTATGCACCTACCATGTTCTAATGATCCAAGCATGATATTTGATTGGCTTGTACTGACTAGTATGCTTAATACTTGTAAATATTACTTGATGGTTTTAGACAAGCATGCTCAGTACTTAGTCCTCGCACTCTTGCACTTTTGTTTTTATGTTATGAAGAAAAATTTATATGATTGATTGTACGTAACCCCGCCCCGAGAGTAGATCTAAGGGCGGGCGTTACAAGTCATGCTTAAGGGCACTAGGAAAAATAATGTTTATACTATAAATCTACCCTTAGTACCTAAATGCCTGTTAACTCAGTTAGAGGAATCAAACCTCTGTCATAGGAGATTAGGTCACACTAATTTAAAACTAATTTCAAAAATCACCTAACTTGGTCTAATTAAAGGAATACCAAAAATTAAGAACCATGAAAACATGACATGTGACTCATGTAACCAAGGTAAACAAACCAGGTCTAATCACAAACAAGTTCAATCAGACCTAACTCAAACCACACTTGAGCTCCTGCATCTTGACCTATTTGATTCACATGGAGCCAAGTCACTAAGCGGAAACCGGTACTGCTTAATCATTATTGATGATTACTCTAGGTTGACTTGGGTAAGATTCCTAAAAACTAAGGATGAAACCCTAAATCTATTCATTGACCTATGTAAGGTAATTGAGAATCAAAATGATACCAAAATTAAAAGACTTAGGAGTGATCACGGGGGAGAGTTTGAAAATCAAAGGTTTGAGGAATTTTGTAAGATAAACGAGTATATTGACGAATTTTCGTGTCCTTGAATCTCCCGGCAAAATGAGATAGTAGAAAGGAAAAATAGAATCCTACAGGAAGCCGCTAGGACTATGCTCAATGAATTCAACCTAGCCAACCAATTTTGGGCAGAAGCAATTAGTACGACTTGCTATATCCAAAATAGGGTCCTAATTAACAAACGATATAATAAAACTCCCTATGAACTATATTACCATAGACTTCCAAATCTACATTACCTAAGGGTCTTTGGGTGCAAAGTCCATATCCTAAACACCAATGACTACCTAGGGAAATTCCAGTCTAAGTCAACCCCTGGAATATTTTTAGGATATTCAACAATAAGTAGGGCCTATAGGGTCTACAATAGACAAACTAACAAAATTGAAGAAACAACGAATTTAATATTTGATGAAGAAACTAATTCAAAATCTGATAATCCAAACCTGAATCCATCAAATATTGATCAAGAAGATAATGAACAAATTATGGAACCATCAATTGAACCACTAGTTGAAACTCTAAATGAACTAACTATTGAGCCAACTACTGCGTCAATTGAACCAACCATTGAACCAACCCAAGTAATTGAACAAAATACCGAACCTGACCATCCAGCCGGACCTGAGGCTGAACCAAGTTCTAGAAGAACCAAGAAACCCAGACTCAATCACCCAACTGATCGAATTGTGGGTGATCCAACCTTAGGAGTCAGAACTAGGTCTTCCTATAGAAATCTTAGTCAAATCGCACTAATTTCGAAAATTGAACCTAAGACTATAGAGGAAGCCTTACCTGATCTTGATTGGATCATAACAATGCATGAGGAATTATCCCAATTTGAGAGAAACCAAGTCTGGGAACTAGTACCTAAACCTGAGGGCAAATCCATCATAGATACTAAGTGGGTATTTAGGAACAAACTAAATGACCAAGGGGAAATAGTCAGAAATAAAGCCCGCTTAGTAGCAAAAGGGTTCAGTCAAGTCGAAGGGTTAGACTATGACGAAACATATACCCCAGTAGCCAGACTTGAGTCTATTAGAATGTTGTTAGCCTTTGCAGCCCATAAAGAATTTAAACTTTACCAAATGGATGTTAAGTCAGCCTTTCTGAATGGGTTCATCAAAGAAGAAGTCTATGTAGGACAACCCCCCGGTTTTGAGGACTTAGAAAAATCCGACTACGTTTACAAACTTAATAAAGCACTGTATGGACTAAAACAAGCACCTAGGGCATGGTATGAACGCCTATCAACTTACCTCATTTCTAAGAAATTTAACCAAGTACAAATTGACTCAACTCTCTTTGTTAAAACCTTAGAAAAGGACATCTTCATTGCCCAAATCTATGTTGACGACATAATTTTCGGATCCACCAATTCAAACTTCTTAAAAGAATTTGTAAAAATAATAGAATACGAATTCGAAATGAGCTTAGTTGATGAGCTCAACTTCTTGTTAGGACTACAAATTAAGCAAACTAGGGATGGAAATCATGTTCATCAATCCAAATATGCTAAGGAGTTAATAAAGAAATTTAAAATCGATAACTCCAAAAGCATAAGTACCTATATGGCCACAAATGTAAAAATTGATAGTGGCCCTGAAGATAAACCTGTAGACCTTAAACTATATCGAAGTATGATTGAAAGTCTACTTTACCTTACAGCTAGTAGACCTGATATCCTTTTCGCTGTAGGAATGTGTGCTAGATACCAAACCTGTGCTAAGGAA
The DNA here is from genome assembly GCA_024364735.1 of Boesenbergia rotunda. NCBI lineage: Eukaryota > Viridiplantae > Streptophyta > Magnoliopsida > Zingiberales > Zingiberaceae > Boesenbergia > Boesenbergia rotunda. The sequence continues at coordinate 57,288 of JAGFNQ010008200.1, forward strand.
ACACACTTAGCATCCCTAAAAAGAATACTTAGATACATTAAAGGCACCTTAAATGTAGGGATTTGGTATCCTAGGACCTCAACTTTTGACTTGTCAGGATACTCTGATTCTGACTATGCTGGATGCAAACTAGATAGAAAAAATACAAGTGGAAGCTGCCAACTCTTAGGAAATAGTCTAGTCAGTTGGTGCAGTAGAAAGCAACACTGCGTAGCTCTATCTACAACCGAAGCAAAATATGTTACTTTAGGAGAGTGTGTAGCACAACTCCTATGGATGATGCACACTCTTAAGGACTTCCAGCTTGATTACACCCAAACCCAAGTCTACATTGATAACATAAGTTCAATTAATATAACTAAGAACTCAATCCAACACTCTAGAACAAAACATATAGAGGTTAAACATCACTTCGTAAGAGATCATGTAGCTAGGGGTGAAATAGTCCTTAAGCATGTAGACTCAAAGTCAAACTTAGATGATATCTTCACCAAACCCTTACCTGAGTCTGAGTTCAGCTCACTAAGAAGGCAGTTAGGGTTATGCTTAGTAGAATAGGACTGCTCTACCTATGTTTCTGTTCAAATAAAACTGTTTTGTTTCGTATTTGTTTTTATTTGAAAAATCATTTTTCTGTCTTTAAAATGATTTCCGACTTAGTTTTTTGAAAAACTTACCCCCTTCAAAACTAGGGCTTTCTCGCAAATGAACTTAGCTTAGGCCATAACCCTAGAACTGCATGCACCTATAGATCTAGAAGCCAGCATCTCACAAGCACCTTAGGGTACTTTTGATTGGTAACCTAGACTGGGTTGAGATGCTTAGGTCTTTGCCTTGATTCAAGATGCTTTAAGTCAGTGCATCTGCGGTAATTGGGGCAATAAATACCAATTGAACATCAATCAAGTTAAGCGTCAAGCTTAGAAAATCTAACTTGATAAGATCACTTAACATGACTAACCCTAGTGAAAACTACTGTTTATAACAGTTAGTAAGTAGCTAACTGGGTTAGACAGGACCCGAAAGAGAAAATTTAAATTGATTTGGTACAATTTATGCGTAGAATTGGTTCAATACAACACCTTACTTTCCTTACTCAATTTTTTTTGCTATATTTTTTTTGATATATGGCAAAGGGGGAGTGATTGGAAAGGAGACAAAAGAAGGTTTTAAAATTAAATTTTCTTTTCAAAACTTTTATCTCCTTTTTAAAAAAGTAAAGTAATTCAAAAAATACTTTGAAAATTTTCTAAGTGTTAACTTCAAAATGGTTTGAAAATTTTTTAAGTATTAACTTCAAAATGGTTTGAAAATTTTCTAAGTACTTAACTCAAAAATTGGTTTGAAAATTTTCTAAGTGCCCAACTCAAAAATATTTTAAAATTTTTCTAACTTGAAAATCCCTTTTGAAAATTTTCTAAGTGTTGAAAACCTGAAAAATCTCATCATTTTATGGATAAACAAGGACTTAGAAATGTTTTTAAAAACCCCACGTATTCTTGAAAAACTCCGGGGGAGATTTCTTCTAGGGGGGATTAAGTATATTACTTGCTTTATTAACTTAACTTTTTGAACCGTGTTGCCATAAATCAAAAAGGGGGAGATTGTTGGTGCAGGCAGCACCTAAGTCAAACCTGGGTTTTGATAATGGCAAAGGGTTCAGAAGTTAAGATGTTATTGTGATCTAACTTGTTTACTGAGTGTGCAGGAAGAAGTCCTAGGTATACTAGGCAAGAAGTCCTGGCAAAGGGCTGGGCAAAGAAGTCCTGGTCAAGGACTAGGCAAGAAGACTTGACCGGAAGTCGGACAAAGAAGTCCTGGTCGAGGACTGGGCAAGAAGTCCTGGCAAGGGGCTGGGCACCGAAGACCTGACCGAAAGTTGGGCAAGAAGACCTGACCGGAAGTTGGGCACGAAGACCTGGTCAGGTGGATTGGGCAAAAGTCCAACCGGAGGAGCCGGTTGGCAAAAGGTAAACTCTCCTGAGAGGAGTAGGTGAGAACGCGTTCCCCGTCAAGGGAATAGTAGGCGTCGGTTCGACCTAGGGTTCCATTTGGGAGACCCGAAGTCAGAACCAAGACAGCTACGGCTGTAAATAATGACTAACACTCTTTCCTGGTTTGTTTTGGAACTAACCTTGGTTACAGGGACCGAAGGATTGTGTTTCTGTAGCTCAGACGCCCCAAAGGAGTGGGGTGGTTCACTGGGCTAGGCGCCCGGGAGGTCACGGGCGCCCAAGGTCAAGGCCAAAAAATTGCCAAGAAGCAAGACTGCTTCGAACCATACTGGGCTAGGCACCCAGGAGGTCTCGGGCGCACATGGTCAATGCCAAAGCGGCCATCGAAGCAAATCCGCCACGAAGCCAATGGACCAGGTCAACCTAGGCGCCCGATAGGTCCCGGGCGCCCCAGTCAGCCCAGGTGCCGAATTGAAGGGGATAAGCGCTGGCTGAGTTGTGGATTTAGGTTCTCGCAGATGAAGGCACGTGTAAGGCGCCCCCAACGGATCAGGCGCCCCCATGGGCACTATAAAAGGGGGCTCGACCCCAAGGCTTCAACATCCATTCTTTTTAACGCTCCAAACACTTTCGCTTACGCGCTGCGCTCCGACAAAGTTCCATTTCGAGATTTCAGCGCCGACGCCAACCCTCTGCTCCGGAATTCGATCCATCTCGGGCGTTGGTAAAGTTTTAAATTTATGAAAGTGTTGTGACTTAGTTTACAAATTTTATATCTGTACTTTCAATCTGTAAAAATCTTTCCAAATATAGAATTGCCCAAAGTAAATAGTCAAGGACCGTGGGCCTTCGAGTAGGAGCCAACCGTGACTCCGAACCAAGTAAAAAATCGACTTGTGTTCTTGTGTACGTTATTTTCTTTCCGCTGCGTATTTGCTCTTTCTTAGTCCGAAAATTTTATAACGATATTCACCCCCCTCAATTGTTTTCTTCGATCCAATATTTTCTCTTTCCTTCATTAAACACTTTAATGAATTTCCCCTGCAATTCTGACCGGGTCTCTCGGGCTACCGACCAAGTCTCCCGACCAAGTCTGCCGAGCCAGTCGCCGAGCTCCCGACCCAGTCTGCTGAGCTCCCAACCCAGTCTACCAAGCGCCGAGCTCCCAGCCCAATCTGCCGACCCAGTCTGCCGAGCGCCGAGCGTCGAGCGCCGAGCTCCCGACCCAGTCTGTCAAGCTCCAAGCTCCCGACCTAATCTGTCGAGCTCTCAAAGCATCATGTCCTTAGTGTGTGACCCAATAGGTTCTCGTGACGTTGGCAATATGCCTAAACACTTTTAAACACATAAGCAATGAGCGGCATCTTGCAATGCATCATTGCTACCCAAGTAACAAGAAAAGTCGAGATCCGACTAAACCTACATGACTATGATAATATATGACCTTGTCCTTCTATCCTTGATATCTAGATTGACCAATGAGGCATAGACCGTGTCATCCTCGATCAATCTATGTGTTTCTTGATCCCCGAGTAGACTCATTCAAATAAATGAGCTCAATATCTCATATTGACTCATTTGAGCATGCCCATGCGTTTTAGTAGTCCTACTCGATCAAGGGGCCCCCAGATATCACTCCTATCATATGGGAGGGATAGATCCCATCTACATCACTCACATCCTTCCGTATAATTTATTACATACCCAGTGATCGCCTTTATAGTCCACCCTATTACGGGTGACGTTTGACGATACCAAAATACATAACTCCTTATGTAGGGAACCATAGTAACTTCAGGTCTAAGGTCTATGAAAGTTTATGACACTCATAGCCAGAATTCGAAAGGTCAGGCTGTGGAATTTGAATTCGAGTGAGGCCAGTCGACTGGCCCTGGAGTAGTCGACTGGTAACGGTCACTTTCAGCCTCGAACTCTATTTAAGGGAGCTCATTTAGGGTTGTTTCTCCTCAGGGAAACTTGCTTGGTTAAAGCTTGTTAGTAGCCTATATTGCTCAGGTATTGTCCAAGAGTTGTGGTGAGGTTTCTCCACCCACAAGGAGCTACAAGAGTTAGCCGGAGGTGCTCCGGGGAATCATCCACCAAAGGATCGGAATCGTCCACCTTACGGACAGCCATGGAGTAGGATTTTTATCTCCGAGCCACGTAAATCGATGTGTTCTACTCAGTTTTAGTTTTAGTTTTAGTTTTTGTTTATTCCGCTTGCGCACTAACTTTGTAGAAAGAAGAATCAAAGAAAAGCTATTCACCCCCCCCCCCCCCTCTAGCTTGACGACGTGGTCCTAACATAAACAACTTAGAAATGCAGTGGAAAAAAATCTCTTGAGCGATCCATGCGGAAAAAATCATACAAAGTTCTATCTAAGAGCTTTCCCTTTAATGCATGCCCTTAGCTTAGACACTCACCCTTAGTTCACTGAATATCTGCATGATTAGAATGGTCGTGCCTCTAATAGTATCCACACGAATATGATCTCAATCTCGGAGATGAATCACCTTAGTTGTGCTAGCAACTTGGGATGGTTCACAAAAAACACCAAAAACACCAAAAACACAAGGAGTGTGTTTCGACCAAGAAGAATGAGAGGAGGAGGAAGATGGATGAAATAACACTTGTGCAATTTCAAAAATTGCAAGAAAGTTTATGTATTCATTCAATGAATACAAAGGGTTTTTGCCCCTTGAACTTCTCATCCTATTAATGCTAATAAACCTTAATGAATACCAAAACCTCTTAGTATTCATTTTTGTCTTTTCATCTTCTATTCATCCAATGAATAGAATAACTCTTGGTATTCCTCTCTAATTATAAATTCATTAATTCTTTTAATGAATCATTAACTCATCTTAAGTGGTTGAGTCTAATCTAAATGAGTCTAACTTGGATTAAACTCAATCTCATAATCCAGTTGGATTCATTTGAGTCTAACTTAATTAATCCAATTTCGAATCATATTTTAGTCAAACTAATATCTCTGAAATATCGTATTCTTTGTGTGTGACCCAATAGGTTCTCATAATGTTAACAATGTATCTAAACCACTTTAGACACATAAATAATGAATGACATCTGGCAATGCATCATTGCTACTCAAGTGACGAAAAAATCGAGATCTGACCTAATCTTTCCGTCTCTATTATAATGTAAGACTTTGTCTTTTTATTCTCAATATCTAGATTGATCAATGAGGCATAGACCGTGTTATTCTCTTATCAATCTTTGTGTTTCTTGATCCTCAAGTAGACTCACTCAAGCAAATGAGCTCAATATCTCATATTGACTCATTTGAGCATGGCAATGAGTTTTAGTTGTCCTAATCGATAAAGGGACCCACAGATATCACTCTCGTCATATAGGAGGGATAGATCTTATCTACATCACTTACATCCCTCCATATAGCATACCTAGTGATCGACTTTATAGTCCACCCTGTTATGGGTGACATTTGATAATACCAAAGTATACAACTCTTTATATAGGGAACCGTAGTAACTTCAGATCTAAGGACTATTCATACCAATAATCACTATGAGAAAGTTTATGACACTCATATAACAATCCATGAAACATTCTCATGGATGGTCAATTTAGTATATATTCTCCAATATATACCCATGTGTCAACGAGATATCTCATATCCATGACTTGTTAGATCAAGTCATCAATTGACCTACATGTTAGTCTCAATAGATTAATAATTTCCTTGAATATCAGTGCTTGACTAGGAATAGTTAATGTTGAAACTTGGATGGCTAGAGAGGGGGGGGTGAATATAGCCAGACACAAAAATCACTTTCTCTTTTACACTTCTCTGCAGTTAGGGTTAGTAGCACAGCGGAAGCAAGAACACAATATAACTGCAGAAATGAAAAACTAACTACAAACGCTAACAAAGAGAATTTACAAGGTTCGGGGATAACTTGTCCCTACTCCTTGGCATGCCCTTAAGGTGGGCGATCCCTTGATCGTCGGCAGATCAAGCCCCGGAAAATTCAGATAGAAAGTAACCTCTTTCTCGGTGGAGTAACCTGTCCACAGCGTTTCAAGATGAATGAAGTATTAGGTACAAGAAGCACAAGAAGGAATCTTACTGAACACTTAGAATCGCAAGAACACAACCAAGCTCCTCACCGAGCTCCACTCAGCACAGATCTCACGCAAGAACTCCCTTCTTTGTGTCTTCTTGCTGATGGACTCGCCGAGCTTCTTGTTTCTTCATCCCAAGTGCTCAAGTTTCACAAGGTTGCTCAAGATTCACAGTAGAGTAATCGTACAAGTGTAGAGCAAAAGCTTTTCGATGTTGGAGAACAAGAACTCTAGCACTTTTTCAAAAACTCTGCTCAGCTCTTCTCCGCTACACAGCTTAACCAGCTTCCATCGTCAGGTCACACGCTCCTCTACAGCAGCTCCCAGCTGCTCACCTGCAGTAGCCAGCTACCCCTGACCTCCTCTGGACTCACTGAATCCCCTTCAGTCGAGCCCCAGGTCATCAGCTCCACAGCCGTTGCAGCTCGCGCCAGAGGACGTTGCAACCTGCGGAAGCAAACGGACAAACCTGCTGTAGCGAAATACCCAGTTTGACTCTCCATGGATGGTCCCAGAGTCACCTGCACACTTAGCAGCTTATTAGGGCAGCAAATCAACAGAAGATCAAACATCAGAGAGAGAAGAACAAGTATCAGTAGTGTATCAGTAGGAATCAGAGTGCGATCAGACGCGATCAGAGCGTCTGACAGTGCGTTTGAATTAAAGTGATCGGTCACCGGACCGATCAAGATGATACGAGACCGATCAGGCTCTAGCCTGATCGGTCCCCAGTGAGAAAACTGGGATCGCAAGCTTGTATGATTGATCACCCTGACCGGTCATCAGATCGGTCACCAGTCCGATCCAGAAATCTGCTTGCCACAATCCCACCTGAAATACACGGCTGATCGGTCACCAGACCGATCAGGGTGTGGCCTGATCGGTCTGGGGACCGATCAGGACACTCCCTGACCGGTCAGGCTCCAGTCTGATCGGTCAGGGTGAGAAACCTCGCGACAGTTGATCATTCAGGCTGATCGATCAAGGTTTCTCTCTGATCGGTCACCAGATCGATCAGGAACCGAACAGTAGGTTTGCCAAAGTTACTTGAAGCTCCCTGATCGGTCACCAGACCGATCAGACATTGCTGGATAAGTCACCAGACCGATCCACGAGGGAACTCCATGCCATCTTCCCTGATCGGTCACCAGACTGATCTGGGCAAGGCCAAACCCACTCTAAGTCAAGAGAACTGGCTCCCAGCCTCCCCTGACTCGTGCTCAGTCCCTCGGACCAAGACTCCATGCCCAGTCTCACTCACCGGGACTTCAACCTAGCCCTCCAAGCTAGGACCTGACTTCACTCACCAGGATTCCAACCTAGCCCTCCAAGCTAGGACCTGGCCCTCCAAGCCGGGATTTCATCCAACCTAACCCTTCAAGCTAGGACCTGGCCCTCCAAGCCAGGGTTTCATCCACCTGGCCCTCCAAGCCAGGATTTCACACCTAGCCCTCTAAGCTAGGACTTTTTCCATACCTAGCCCTCCAAGCTAGGACTTTTCAAACACCTAGCCCTCCAAGCTAGGACTTTTCACACCTAGCCCTCCAAGCTAGGACTTCTCCAACACCTAGCCCTCCAAGCTAGGACTTTTTCCAACCTAACTTCTCAAGCTAGGACCTGACCCTCCAAGTCAGGCTTTTATCCAACCTAGCTTCTCAAGCTAGGACCTGACCCTCCAAGTCAGGCTTTCATCAAACCTAGTCCCACTAGGTAAGCCTAGTCCATGACCAGGACTTAATCATAATCATCTCATCAACCTAAACTAAAATCGATGTCAACACCAAAACAACAATCAGGGTCAGACTGCATCAACAATCTCCCCCTTTTTGTTGTTTGACAACCCGATTTTATGTTTAGGGATTTGAAATCAATAGTTGCAAATTTCACACTCATAGGGGAATCAGAAATTTCACACTCATAGGGGAATCAGGATCCTCCCCCTACAATAATTAAGCTTGTAATCGTCCTAAACTTAACCAACCTCAATCTACCCCTTTGTCAAACATCGAAAAGGGTGTAGACAGGTTGTTAAGTTTAACCATACTCCCCCGAAACCCTAGGGGTTTCCCAAAACAAGGTACGATTTGATTTGATTGTGAAAAACATATGAAAACATGTGATAAAGATAAAACAATATATAGCAATCACATGCATCACATGAACATGGAATAGCAATAATCTAGCAATAAGCACAGAATAGCATGAAAATAGGCATAAGGTCAGATGCATCACACAGCATCACAAAATAGTCAAACACGGCACAAGTCCATAATAGTCAGATCACAGGCATACAACCATAAAGTCATACAATCAACATAGCCAAATAGTCAAGTCATGGGCAGAGGCAGAGTAAATCCATAATCAATCATCGGCCGGGGAGTCAGCCTGCATCGGGTCATCAGTCGCGTCGTCAGGAATGAAGGACCCTGGTGTAGTATTGCCAGAAGGCGCAGATCCAGGAAATGTGTGCTGACGCCACTCGTCATACCATGTCTGCTGCAGAGAACGGACCCCCAAGACATCGGACTCCAAAGCGTGAAGTCGGCGATCAAAGGATCGAAACTCTGACCGGACCTCCTCTCGCTAGAGCTCTGAGACATGGAAGTCGTGCTGCATAGTGAGCTCTAGCTCGGAAACCTTCCAGCGGATGTCTGGATCTGACTTGTAATCATAGTCCGCTGTGGCATCGGGCGCCTCCTGATGAGCAGCTGGGGCTGCTGGTATCTGGACATGTGCGCCCCTAGGAAGCTCGCCTAAACCTCGCCCGTCCCATCCTTCCATAGAAGAGCCCGATCCTGATCTCTGATGATGATGCCAGACTTGGCACATGCTCGCCTACCAAGTCGGCAATCCTGTCTAACCATGGGCACTGTCCTGCCCTTGGTTACATCAACACCTACTGACATAAGCCAGTCAGTGATGACGTGACCAAACAGCATATACACAGTGCGACGACTGGGCTCTCGATAGGAAATGATCGACTGAAAGATGCTCTTAATAATGTCAAAGTCAAGATGGCGATGCATGTCATAGAGCATCAAGCAGTGGTAAAGTCGGATCTCAGTTAAGGGTTTTGAGGTGATCGGTAAAATGGAGTTGGTGATTATCTTGAACAGAACGTAATCAGTAGGGGAAAGACGGAGGGCCGCAAAAGTCGGAAAGTCAGGCCCTAATCATCAAGACCAGCTGGTCGAGGGTGGCCAAAGAAGTGCTGATAAATGCCATCGGGGGTGACGTCCGCAAAAGGAGACAGTAAGGGGTCAGGAAGCTCTGGGTAGATAGAATAAAAGTTAGGCGATCGACGAGCACCAAGATACTCTGCCAAGATGTCATAGGAAAAATCAAGGTTCCTCTTTGCTACCCGGGTCGTGAATTCAAAACCTCCTTGAGAGCCTTGTTGCAAGTTATTGTAAAATTCAGAAACAAGGTCATAGTTTATTGTCTGTTCGAGGGAAAGAAGAAAGCCCAGGTTGTAGAAGGTAATCACCTCCACAATGGAGGGACAATGCTCAGTCAGGAAGGGTCTATCAATGGACCTACAGGGAAGCAACTTGAAGGTTCGTGACTGAAATGCTTGCTCACAAGCAGCGTTAGGGAAACGGAAACTCGAAGAAGGCTGAGGCCTTCGAAAAGGGGCAGATGAAGAAGGGCCTTTGCCCTTGGAGGACCCTTCAACGGTTTCCTTGCCCTTAGCGGATTTCCTAAGGATTGGAATAGATCATGGCAATTGATTGGATCATAAGAATGATCACAAGAAAGTAACGTCAAGATTAGGTTTAATCGGTAGGGTAAGGTTATGGTAAAGTCACGGCATAACAATGGGATCGATTAAATCATGATATAATGAATTGATCAATCACAGTGAAGGTCATGGCAAGAACAAGGTCACAGCATAATGATGGGTTTGAACACAAGAGTTTGATCATATAAGGTAATATTTGATCAATCATCAAATGACAAAGAGGTTCGATCATATGGGTAAGGCACACACGACACACACCAAAATAAAGTCAAGGGCACAACACAAGACAAATCATCATGGTTAGCTTCCATAAATCGTAAGATATGACACAAACTGAAAGGAAAGCTCTAAGTCACAAGGATGCAACTTACTTGGGTGCCATGCGACGATCTGGACAGTTTGAAGAAGAGAACACCCAGAGAACTCAAAGATCTGCCCAGGAAGAAAAAGAGAACCTCGGAGAGGAAACTTCGCGCAAGCAGAAAACTTCCATGGAGCTTAGAAAACCTCACTGAAACTCTCACAGGTTGCACACGAAGAGGAGGGTGGAAGGGTCGTTCGGCGCTTAGGGTTCGGGAATGAAGAGAAACGAGGAGTTAATAGGTTGGTGGATCGGTCCACCAACCGCAATTTAATGTGATCGAACGGATCATCGTTCGATCTAAGAGCGCCCAGACTGATCAGGCTCCAGCCTGATCGGTCTGGCCTGGACCTGATCGGTCGGGTGACCGATCAGGCAGGCCCCTGATCGATCGGCTGATTGATCAGGGTGTGGACAATAGGTTTGGGAGGATTTTCATGAGCCTCCTGAATGGTCTGTGGACCGATCCACACAGTGAGCCAGATCGGTCTGTGGACCGATCCAGGCCAACACATAGAGATCGCAGAGGGGTATAGCAATTTGGCTAGACCGGTCAGTTGGACCGATCAGACTTACTCCTGATCGGTCCTGTGACCGATCAGGCTCCCTGATTTCTCCTGATACGATATGAAACTTTCAGTTTCAGGTCCCCTATCGATTTCTGATAAGATCAGATGAAAGTTATTGATCTTGAAGGTGTTCGGTTGACTAAAATTGATCCCTGAACGAGGATCAAAGGTCCTTATGGGTCTAACAATCAATTTGCACCACCCAAGTGGAGGCAAACTCAATCACAAACATTCAATCAATTTTCAACCAAGTTTGTGTCAATAAAAAGTCTCCAATCAAGTTTCCTTGATTGGAATGTCCAAGTATGATCATGGAGCCAAGTACACATATGTTATGCATTGGTTTTCCCCATACTTGGTCACCGTAGTGATTATTATCTCGTCAACCTAATTTCTCAAGGGATGCATTGACATTTTGAGAAATTGGATTGATCATAGCATCTCACCCCATTTCTAGCAAACAAAAATGTTTTGGTGAACCTTATAGTTTGTGTGAGATGTCCCCAAGTTACCCAATTGTTTCCAACAATTTGAATTGATCATGAAGGGTTTTGAAATGCCTTTTAATTTCTATGAAGTGCGACACATTCCCAATTTCCTTCGTAAGAAACTAAATTCATTCTCAGGAAGTGGTTTAGTGAAAATGTCCGCTAAATTCGATTTGAACTCTACATGTGAGAGTACAATATCTCCTCTAGCAACATGATCTTTAATAAAGTGGTGACGCACTTCAATATGCTTGGTCCTAGAATGGTGGACTGAATTCTTTGTTAGGTTGATTGTACTAATGTTGTCACACAACACTTGCACACCCTTGTAGGTCAATCCATAGTCCTCTAGAGTATGAATCATCCACAACAATTGCGATACACTCTCTCCCATAGCAATATATTCTGCCTCGGTCATGGAGAGAGCAACACAATGTTGCTTCCGACTTGATCAACTAACTAGTGATGAACCTAGGAACTGGCAGCCCCCACTTGTGCTTTTCCGATCCAACTTGCACCCAGCATAGTCGGAATCGGTGTAGCTAATTAGGTCAAAAGACTCAGTACGGGGGTACCAAAGGTCAATTCCAATTGTGCCTTTAAGGTATCTCAAAATTCGTTTAACAGCAATTAAATGAGATTCCTTGGCACAAATTTGATATCTAGCGCACATACCCACAGCAAAAAGTATATCAGGTCGACTAGCTGTGAGGTATAGCAGACTCCCTATCATGCTCCGGTATGGAGTTAGGTCAACAGGTTTACCACTCTCATCATTGTCTAATCTTGTGTTTGTCGCCATGGGAGTGGTTACCTCTTTTGAATAACTCATGTTAAATTTTCGGAGCATCTCTTGAGTGTATTTCGATTGATGCACATGGATTCCATCTCGAGTTTGCTTGATTTCAAGTCCAAGGAAGAAAGTCAACTCTCCCACTAGACTCATTTCAAATTCACTCTCCATGTGCCCAATAAATTCATTTAAATAGCCCTTGTTGTTTGAGCCACAAATTATGTCATCGATATATACTTGGGCTACAAATATATTGTCACCATCTCTTCGTAGAAATAGTGTAGGGTCTATTTGTCCTCTAACAAAACCTTTTTCAATGAGGAATGTCGATAACCGCTCATACCAAGCTCGGGGTGCTTGTTTAAGGCTATAAAGTGCCTTCTTGAGTTTGAACACGTGATTTGGGAATTCGGTACTCTCAAACCCCGGAGGTTGTTCGACATAGACCTCTTCTCTTATGAACCCATTTAGAAAGGTCGATTTGACATCCATTTGATATAGCTTGAAACCACGATGTACTGCAAATGCAAGCATCAATCGGATGAACTCTAATCGTGCCACGGGAGCATAGGTCTCATCATAATCAAGGCCTTCTACTTAACTGTAGCCCTTGGCTACTAAGCGTGCCTTGCTTCTTATGATTTCTCCCTTATGGTTCAGTTTATTTTTGAAGACCCACTTGGTTCCAATAATGGTGGTCTTCTTGGGTCTAGGGACTAAGTCCCAAACTTGACTTCTCTCGAATTGACCTAGTTCATCTTGCATAGCAATGATCCAATCGGGATCATTTAATGCTTCGTCAATTTTTCTAGGCTCAATTTCGGAAATTAAGGCAACTTCATTAGCCTCATTCCTAAAGAATGATCTAGTCCTAACCCCATGGTGGATGTCTCCAACAATTTGGTCTTGGGGATGACTAGAGGCTAACCTAGTCTGCCTTGGTGTTGGAGGTGCTTCTTGAACGATGTCACTAGACACAAGCACAGCCTCAGGATCCGGCTAATCTGTGTGTTGTCTGTTAGGACCGAAAGGAATTTAGATATCTCCACAATGGTATAATATTATCCACTTTGGGCCGAAGCCCTCATGGTTTTGCTCTTGGGCTCTCCCAAAAGGCCTCATGCCAATGGAGATATCTTTTTTTCTTATAAGCCTATGATCTTTCCCATGTGTTTTCAATGTGGGACTATGTTTGCAACCTTGCAACCCCAACAATCCCCCCCCCTCAAACAAAGGACCACAAGCCCCCCTCAAGCGGAAACCCATTCCGTTTGATGTTTGACCTCAACCCACTAGGACTTTCTGCCCCTCGGTCCACTCGACCTACTAGGACTTCACCGCCTAGCCGCAACTAGGACTTCTCTGCCTGGTGTCTGGTCCTCTTGATCATGACACGGGAGCTCACACATCCTTTATTCAAGGCTTAACCCACATGGTTAGATCTGGATCATGGCTCTAGCTCGTGCTTCTTCCGGCGGTTGGTCCGGTGAAGAGCGACCTGGCTCTGATACCAATTGTTAGGACCGAAAGAAATTTAGATATCTCCACAATGGTATGATATTGTCCACTTTGGGCCTAAGCCCTCATGGTTTTGCTCTTGGGCTCTCCCAAAAGGCCTCATGCCAATGGAGATATCTTTTTTTTTATAAGCCTATGATCTTTCCCATGTGTTTTCAATGTGGGACTATGTTTGCAACCTTGCAACCCCAACATTATCTAGTCTCACCGTCATCAGATTCATCACCACCATCAACGACATTTGGACTTTCATCCAAACCCAGTTGCCTGAGTTCAATTTGAGCTCCTTCAACATCTTCTGATTGATCATTTACTTTGGGAATTTCTTCAAAGACAACATCAGAAGACTCCTCAACCAATCTAGATTTCTTGTTATAGACTCTGTAAGCTTTGCTGACTAGGGAGTACCCGACTAGTATCCCTTCATCAGCTTTTGCTGTGAACTTTCCAAGATGGTCCTTGGTGTTTAGAATAAACACCTTACAACCAAACACCCTAAGATGTTTAACTGTAGGTGGTTTTCCAAACCAAAGTTCATGTGGAGTTTTTTCTAGAAATTTGTGAATGAGGACTCGATTTTGCATGTAGCAAGCCGTGTTTACAGCTTTAGCCCATAGTAACTCGGTAATGAGTACTCATTGAGCATGCTTCGTGTGGCCTCCTGTAAGACCCGGTTATTCCTCTCCACAACACCATTTTGTTGTGGCGTTCTAGGAGTAGAGAACTCGTGTCTATACCCTCTATCTTGACAAAACTCTAAAAATCTTTGATTTTGGAATTCACCTCCATGATCACTTCTTATTGTTTTAATGGTTGATGATTTTTCATTTTCAACTCTTCTACAAAATGAAATAAAGACATCTAAGGTCTGGTCCTTATATTTTAGAAAATAGGTCCATGTATATCTAGTAAAATCATCAATGATAACAAAACAATATCTACTACCATTCAATGATATAATAGTGCTACAATCAAACAAGTCCATGTGAAGTAAATCCAATGCGGTAGAAGTACTTACAGTGCTTTTACCTTTATGTGCAAATTTTGTTTGCTTACCCATTTGACATGCATCACAAAGTTTATCCTTTTCATATTTGATGCTTGGTAAGCCACGAACTAATCCCTTGATGGCCAATTTCCAGATGTACTTCATGTTCACATGTGCTAGTATCCGGTGCCAAAGAGTATATTCATCTTCTTTTGACATGAAACACTTAACAAAAGCATTAGTAACACTTTTAAATGAAACTTGGTAAATGTTATCTATCCTTGTGCCTACTAGTACCGTGTCCAATGTGTCATGTTGTCTAACTAGACATTGACTTGATTGAAAATCAATTGTGTAACCCGCATCACACAATTGATTGACACTTAGGAGATTAAATATCATCCCCTTGACTAGAAGGACATTCTTAATCCTAAGACATTCGAATATTAGAATGTCTCCTATCCCTATGGCCTTAAGATTACCATTGTTACCAAAGGAAACATTACCTCTACTTTTTCTTTGAAGGGTGGTAAATAGAGATCTATCACCGGTCATGTGTTTGGAGCACCCCACTATCAACGAACTAAGTTGATAGATGCTCCCCCTCAATCACAACCTACACAATTTGAAAAATAGAGGATTTAGGTACCCAAATCTTGAGACCTAAAGCACCTACTAAGCAAGACTTAGGCACCCATGCCTTGACTACTTTCCTTTGAACCCTAGGTGTCTTAGATTGTCTAAGATCGGTCCTAGACATTAAGGACACAAATGATGGTTCTTTGGGTCGGTAACCAATACCAGCCCTATTATAGACTGCCCTTTGGGCATTCAAAATCATATCTAGAGTCTTTAAGCTTGTTGAGAATTTCTCAAGAACACTCTTGAGTCTTTCAACTTCACTCTTCAATGATTTGTTTTCATCCTCTAACATTTCTAAATGTAAATCATCAATATCCTCATCCTTAGAGGATTTCAATTGTTCAACCTCAAGTTTCAATGATTTAACTTTTCCTTTTGACTGTTTCAATAAATCGGTCAAACATGCAATGGTTCTATAGCATTTATCTAGTTCGGGAGTGATTACCTCTTCATCATCCGAAGATGATGAAGCCACGTTTGAAGAGTCGGTGGATTTATCACTACTTTCTTGATCTTCCATGGCCATGAGTGCCACATGTCGTGTACTCTTCTCATCCTTCTTCTCTTCGGATGAACTTGAGGAGGATTCATCCCATGTGGCCTTCAAGGCCTTCTTCTTCTTCTTGGATTTCTCCTTCTTCTTCTTGGATTTCTCCTCCTTCTTCTTTAGCTTTGGGCATTCACTCTTGAATTTCCCTTTCTTGCTACACTCATAACAAATGACATTAGATTTATCAATCTTAACTTCACTAGGGTTACTTTTACCCTTGAAGCGTCGGCTCTTCCTCATCATTCTTCGAACAAAGTTTGCCATCTCGGAGGAAGAAGACCCACCGCCATCCTCCTCGGATTCAGACTCGGATGAGGATGAAGATGAAGAGACTTCCTTCTCCTTCTTCTTCTCCTTCTTCTTCTTGTTGGTCCTTTCCCCTGCAACTAAGGCAATCCCCTTCTCCTTGGGGCCTTTGTTAGCCATTTCATGAAGCTCCATTTCACAAAATAAGTCATCTAGTCTTACAATTGATAAGTCCTTGGAAACTTTGTAGGCATCCACCATGGATGACCACAAAGCATTCCTTGGGAAAGCTTTTAACACATACCTTACAAGGTTGCGGTTCTCGACCTTTTCGTCAATAGAATGAAGACCATTGAGGACTTCCTTGAATCTACTATGAAGCTCGCTTACTGTTTCACTCTCCTTCATGGAGAGGTTTTGGAGTTAGTTGAGGAACAAATCCCTCTTGACGATTCTCGAGTCTCGGGTTCCCTCATGGAGTTCAATGAGTTTATTCCACAAATCCTTAGCACTTGTAAAGGGACCAACCTTGATGAGTTGATCCTTGTTCATCCCACATTGCAAAGTCACCACCGCCTTTGCATCGGCTTCACTTTTCTGGGTTTGCTTAGCCGTCCAACGCCATGATTCCAATTCTTTTCCTTCATCATCCTTGGAGAGGAAAAACCCTCCTTCACAACAAACCATGTGTTGATGTCCATCTTGAGATAATACTCCATCTTCGATCTCCAATATTGAAAATCTGCTCCATCGAAGAAGGGAGGTCGGTGTTGGTGCAGAAAGCACCAAAGTCAAACCTGTGTTTTGATAATGGCAACAGAGATCAAAAGTTAAGTCTTACTTGTTGTCTAACAAGTTACTCTAGTGTACAGGAAAAGCCCTAGCGAAGGACTGCTAGGCACTGACGAAGGAATGCCAGGGCAAAAAGCCCTAGCGAAGGACTGCTAGGCACTGGCGAAGGAATGCCAGGGCAAAAAGCCCTAGCGAAGGACTGCTAGGCACTGGCGAAGGAATGCCAGAGTCAAAAGCCCTAGCGAAGGAATGCTAGCCACCTGGCAAAGGAATGCCAGGGTAAAAAGCCCTAGCGAAGGACTGCTAGGCACCGGGCGAAGGACAGCTCGGCATCCAAGCCCTGGCAAAGGACCATCAGGCAAAAGTACAACCAAAGGAGCGGTTGGCATCAGGTAAATTCTCCCGAGAGGAGTAGGTGAGGACGCGTTCCCCGTCGAGGGAACAGTAGGTGTCGGTTCGACCTAGGGCTCCATTTTGGAGATCAAAGTCAGAACCAAGACAGCTAAGGATGTATAAACTAATTGTTTTATTGTGTTTTGGACTAACCTTGGATGCAGGACCGAAGGAACGTGTGTCTGCAACTCAGAGAGCCTCAAAGGAGTGAGGCAGCAGCTGAGCAGGGCGCCCTGAGTGTCCAGGGCGCCCCCAAGGTGAACCAGAACCAAGTGAAGCAAAAAAGGGCTTCGGCTGCTTACTGGGCAGGGCGCCCTCAGCAGCCAAGGCGGCCTCAGCAACCAGGGCACCCTCAGCAGCCAGGGCGCCCTCAGCAGCCAAGGCGCCCCGCGCCCAAGCCCGCGAAGCGTCACCCTTATCCAGCCGAGTATTTTGCGTGGATGAAGTCAAGCAAGGCGCCCTCTGCGACCAGGGCGCCCCCAGAGTCAAAGTTATCCCTATTCGGGTCGGGTGGTACTAAAACCTTCTCTCAACGCCATTGTAGGTGACTCTCGATTGTTAATCCGCTTGTACAGAGCCCCAAGCTCTGATACCACTTGTTGGAACTTGGATGGCTAGAGAGGGGAGGTGAATGTAGCCAGACACAAAAATAGCTTTCTCTTTTACACTTCTCTGCAGTTGGGGTTAGTAGCACAGCGGAAGCAAGAACACAATATAACTGTAGAAATGAAAAACTTGTTGGGAACGAGATGGCTATAGAGGGGGGTGAATATAGACAATCACTTCCCCTTTGGAAACTTATCGCGATTTCTGCAACTCGATTATTAGTAGCACAGCGGAAAGAATGGAAAACAGAGTACGCAGAAAAACAAATGAGAGCAAAACACACACAACTAGCAAGATCGCTAACAAGGAGGATTTACAAGGTTCGGGGATAACTTGCCCCTACTCCTTGGCGTGCCCTTGAGGTGGGCGATCCCTTGATCGTCGGCAGATCAAGCCCCGGTTAACACCGGATATGAAGCAACCTCCTTCTCGGTGGAGAAACCTCTTCACAGTGTGTTTCAAACAATGATATATAATGAGCACAATGAAACAACAACAAGAAAGATCTTACTCAAACACTTAGCAAGGATTAAACACAGCAAGCTTCCCGAGCTCCACCCAGTGGCGATCTCACGCAGACCCCTGTCTGCTTCGTGTCTTCCCACTGTCGGACTCCAAGCTTCTTGTTTTCTCCTTCAAGCGCTCAAGTATGATGATTGCTCCTCAATAGCTTGCTTAGAATGGATGAAGAACTCAAGAACAGCAAGCTTGTAGCAGAACGCAAGAACACGAAGAGCTTCAACAAGTATCAACTGTAAGTTCTGCTCAACTCAACTCTCGCGTTCCTTTTTGTTTCTCCGCCAAGCGACGGGTGACACCATCTCTGTAGCTCCCAGCTACTCATCTGCCAACGCCAGCCTCTACTGAGCTATCTTTGGACTCACTGAGCTCCTCAGCCAAGCCCCAGTCTTAGCTCCAGTCCGCAGCTCGCCGTTGCAACCTGAGATGGGAAAAGGGACAAACCTGCTCCAAGGAAAGCACGCCTTGACTTCTCCTTGAGTGTTTGAGTCCTCCCCTGTCACCTGAAACTCAATCAGAGCATTAGAGCAAAAGATCATGCAGCATATCTTATATCATCAGCAAATCTGATACGATCAGACATTCTGACCGCGTCTGACAGTGAATTTGAATTAAAGTGATCGGTCACCAGACCGATCCAGGGTGTGTGGATCGGTCACCAGACCGATCCAGGGTGTGTGGATCGGTCACCAGACCGATCCACTGCTTTGCTGGGATTCCCAGCTCTCGCAGCTATACACTCCTGATCGGTCACCAGACCGATCAGGGTGAATCCTGATCGATCACCAGACCGATCAGATTGGATCCTGATCGGTCACTCAGACCGATCAGGGCAGATGAACAGTTGTTTTTTAATCAAATCCCAAGATCCCTGATTGGTCCCCGGACCGATCCAAGACTCTGATCAGCAAGGGAACTCACTCACCGTTTGCTCCCTGATCGATCACCAGACCGATCAGGAGCAAGACAGCAAGGAAGCAGCCTGCTCCCTGATCGGTCACCGGTCCGATCAGGAGCCACACAGTAGATTCCCAATCTCACTGTGCGCTCCCTGATCGGTCACCAGTCCGATCGGACATAGCTAGATCGGTCACCAGACCGATCCACTAAGGAGCAGCGTGCCAATGTCCCTGATCGGTCACCAGACCGATCCAGTGACTCAATCCTAGCCCTCCAAGCTAGAAATTCATCCACCTTAGCCCTCCAAGCTAAGGATTTTCCATCTAGCTCTCCAAGTTGGGAATTTGCACCTAACCCTCCAAGTTAGGACTTTTCACCTAGCCCTCCAAGCTAGGACTTTTCACCCAACTCTTCCGAGTTAGAACATCATCCAACCTAGCCCTCCAAGCTAGGCACCTGACCCTCCAAGCCAGGACTTTTTCACCCAATTCTCCAGGATGGGAATTTGCACCTAACCCTTTAGGTTAGGACTTTTCACCTAGCCCTCCAAGCTAGGACTTTTCACCCAACCCTTCCGAAATAGGACTTTTCCAACACCTAGCCCTCCAAGCTAGGATTTTCCACACCTAACCCTCAGGTTAGGATTTTCCAACACCTAGCCCTCCAAGCTAGGATTTTCCACACCTAACCCTCCAGGTTAGGATTTTCCATATCATGCCTAATCCTCGATTAGGACTTAATCATAATCATCATAATCATCACACCTAACCTCCCAGGTTAGGATTTTCCATATCATAATCATCCTCCTAACTTAAAATCGTTGTCAACATCAAAACAACAATCAAGGCCAGACTGCATCAACAAAACTAACTACAAACGCTAACAAAGAGGATTTATAAGGTTCGAGGATAACTTGCCCCTACTCGTTGGCGTGCCCTTAAGGTGGGCGATCCCTTGATCGTCGGCAGATCAAGCCCCGGAAAATCCGGATGGAAAGCAACTTCCTTCTCAGTGGAGTAACCTCTCCACAACATTTCAAGATGAATGAAGTATTAAGTACAGGAAACACAAGAAGGAATCTTACTGAACACTTAGAACCGCAAGAACACAACCAAGCTCCGCACCGAGCTCCACTCAGCACAGATCTCACGCAAGAACTCCCTTCTTCGTGTCTTCTTGCTGATGGACTCGCCAAGCTTCTTGTTTCTTCTTCCCAAGTGCTCAAGTTTCACAAGGTTGCTCAAGATTCACAGTAGAGTAATCGCACAAGTGTAGAGAAAAAGTTTTTCGATGTTGGAGAACAAGAACTCTGCTCAGCTCTTCTCCCCTACACAGCTTAACCAGCTTCCATCGCCAGGTCACACGCTCCTCTGCAGCAGCTCCCAGCTGCTCACCTGCAGCAGCCAGCTACCCCTGACCTCCTCTGGACTCACTGAATCCCCTTCAGTTGAGCCCCAGGTCATCAACTCCACAGCCGTTGCAGCTCGCGCCAGAGGACGTTGCAACCTGCGGAAGCAAACGGACAAACCTGCTGTAGCGAAATACCCAGTTTGACTCTCCATGGATAGTCCCTGAGTCACCTGCACACTTAGCAGCTCATTAGGGCAGCAAATCAACAGAAGATCAAACATCAGAGATAGCTGAACAAGTATCAGTAGTGTATCAGTAGGAATCAGAGTATGATCAGACGCGATCAGAGCGTCTGACAATGCGTTTGAATTAAAGTGATCGGTCACCGGACCGATCAAGATGATCCGAGACCGATCAGGCTCCAGCCTGATCAGTCCCCAGTGAGAAATCTGGGATCGCAAGCTTGTATGATCGATCACCCTGACCGGTCATCAGATCGGTCACCAGTCCGATCCAAAAATCTGCTTGCCACAATCCCACCTGAAATACACGGCTGATCGGTCACCAGACCGATCAGGGTGTGGCCTGATCGGTCTGGGGACCGATCAGGACACTCCCGACCGATCAGGACACTCCCTGACCGGTCAGGCTCCAGTCTGATCGGTCTGGGTGAGAAACCTCGCGACAGTTGATCGTTCAGGCTGATCGATCAAGGTTTCTCTCTGATCGGTCACCAGATCGATCAGGAGCCCAACAGTAGGTTTGCCAAAGTTACTTGAAGCTCCCTGATCGATCACCAGATCGATCAGACATCGCTGGATCGGTCACCAGACCGATCCACGAGGGAACTCTGTGCCAACTTCCCTGATCGGTCACCAGACCGATCTGGGCAAGGCCAAACCCACTCTAAGTCAAGAGAACTGGCTCCCAGCCTCCCCTAACTCGTGCTCAGTCCCTCGGACCAAGACTCTGTGCCCAGTCTCACTCACCGGGACTTCAACCTAGCCCTCCAAGCTAGGACCTGACCCTCCAAGCCGGGATTTCATCCAACCTATCCCTTCAAGCTAGGACCTGGCTCTCCAAGCTAGGACCTGGCTCTCCAAGCCAGGGTTTCATCCACCTGGCCCTCCAAGCCAGGATTTCACACCTAGCCCTCCAAGCTAGGACTTTTTCCACACCTAGCCCTCCAAGCTAGGACTTTTTCCACACCTAACCCTCCAAGCTAGGACTTTTTCCACACCTAGCCCTCCAAGCTAGGACTTTTCCAACACCTAGCCCTCTAAACTAGGACTTTTCCAACACCTAGCCCTCCAAGCTAGGACTTTTTCCAACCTAGCTTCTCAAGCTAGGACCTGACCCTCCAAGTCAGGCTTTCATCCAACCTAGCTTCTCAAGCTAGGACCTGACCCTCCAAGTCAGGCTTTCATCAAACCTAGTCCCATTAGGTAAGCCTAGTCCACAACCAGGACTTAATCATAATCATCTCATCAACCTAAACTAAAATCGATGTCAACACCAAAACAACAATCAGGGTCAGACTGCATCAACAATTAAGAGTAGTTTTCTCTACATCATCTCACTATCAATCCAACCAATTGATATGATATAGATTAGAACCTACTATCCAAGGATATTATTATACTTATTCATTTAGCACAAACATGAAATAAATATAATAACTAAAACTTTACCTTTATTAATAAAATATGATACAAAAAGATCCCTAATCAATCATCTCATAATTGGCTCCAGGGCTAATGCTAACTGATATATGGGTCAAGACAGATACCTATGATCTTATGCAGGGTCATGGACAGTACTAGATCTCATATATTCCCAATCACTCCTTGGGCCTACCGGACGATCGGATTAAACTATGTATAGTCTATCGAAAACACATCTATTTCCTCATTTTGTAATTTATCGGACTTATTCGACTTCACTCTTCACTCTGACTCAGAGGGGGGGGGGGGCATGTGATACCGCCCGAATAAACACGATCAAGTCACCAACCTATTAGGACCCAAGACACTTGATTGGAGCCTGCCAGCTAAATAGCTTTTGGGTTGAATGGCCATGGTAAGGGCTTGCTATACATGAGCCTTGCTAAGCAAACTCTCTCTGATGTCTATCTCTAGTCACCTTTAATGCAGAATTAGTACCCGTGATCCCCTTTGGAAATGACATTGGGCTAACTACTAAACAAAATCTGTGGTATAGACCAATAGTTGTTGCTATCTATGCAAAGATTCACTCGTGTGGTTGGTCATGGGATGACGCTTCGCTCATGCGGTCGACCATGTAGCTTGTCCAGGGCTTGCGTGGCAACTAACGTGGATCATTTTCCACCACATCTTTATAAGCTCTTGTGAAAGTAAGTAAATATATGATTTTTCTAGACACTCGTAAAGGCTACTTCTCTCCATCTTTCTCTTCCGAACTCCTTATGCTCCTTTCGGTCCCTTCACTAACTTGGTCATTGAAGGGACCACATTAACAACACCGGCAATACATAACTTGGTCGTTGAAGGGGCCCCCGACTAATGCTTGATACTCCGTATGCTTTATGATAGAGATAAGTAATCTAGGGAAGTGACACATGGCAAGAAGGTCCCCGAAACCAAATCGGGAAGAAGGGTGCCCTTGACTAGATTGAGAAGAAGAGTTCCTGAGACTGGATCGGGAAGGAGAGTGTCCGAGACCAAATCGGGAAGGAAAGTCCCCGAGACTGGATCGGGAGGGTCCCCGAGACCAGATCGGGAAGAAAAGTACCCAAGACTAGATCGGGAGGGTCCCCGAAGCAGAGCCCCGAGACCAACTTGGGAGAATGGAGCCCAAAGAGTAGTTCAAGGAGTAGAAAACAATCTAGGAAGAGCTTCGGTCCCTCCCCCTTTAGAATAGAAAATGCAGCAGGTGGTTATTGCCTGTAACGTATGATAATAATGAACTTAATGGTCGTGGTGGTCGTTCTAGCCTTCCTGAGAGGAGAACGACTACCAAACAATGGAGGACCATTAAACGTGGGGGAGGTGGAGGTGGAGGCGTGGGAAGGAGAGACGTTGAGTATATAAGGTGCTTTGACACCCAGGTGAAGGCTCTGGGTCACAGTGAAAATTAAACTCTAATATTTTTTTCTCGTTTGCTCCCTACAAGAGAGATTTCTGACTTGAGCGTCGGAGAGGGCTCTATCGAAATTCCTTTCAATGTATCCCCTTTATGCTCGTGTTAATTTCGTAGGCACCAGTGTTTTCCCTCCCCGTCGTCACCTTAGGCTACGCTTTGGTGATTCGCCATCCTCATCGTTCACTTGATGAGAAGGCAGTCACTCATCCTCAAACTCCTATAGCTCCAGCGGTCGAGCCTTCTGAAGACCCCGAGCAAACCCAAAGCCAGGAGCTTCCCGCCACCAAGCTACCCGTTGCCCAAGAGGTCGATCCCTCTCGTACCCCTGCTGGAGCACAAGGGGATGAGGAACCACTAACCCTGATTCCTATGTTGATACCGGAGCCAACTAGAGGGGTGAGCCCTCTACCTGTTGAGCAAAGATGGCTCATCCTTCCAGATGAGGAGGAGGAAGAGGGTGTGTCATCGGCCCTCCCTCAAAAGCACTCGACTCCTCTCACCTCGCAGTAAAACTAAAGGCTTCTCTAGACGTGAGGTTGGGAAGGAAAAAATAATGAAAAAAATGGAGGGTCAAAGGTATACCAAACAGATTAAATAGAATGAACGCTCCACCCATCTGAGCGAAGGCATTCAAAGCCATTTGGTGAAGGGGAACGTCAAAATATTTAGAGATGGCTATGAAAAAAGGAGAGATTGGAAAACGAAGACCAAACTCTACCTGACCTAGGAAGAATGTGTAAAACCCTAAAGGGGGTCCCATGGGAGATTGATCGAGCATAGGAACCCTAACTTCTAAGTCCACAGGGATGTTGTAGGTCTCACAAGTGGCCCTCAGAGTATTGGGTTTAACCTTTGATGAAGTAGCCTCATACCACTCCGGATGATAAGTCTATTCCCCTAAAAAAATTTTCTTCTTGCTCTGCCTTTTCTTTCCCTCTCCACTTTTGCCTATGGTCCTAAAGAAGAGAAGGGGGATGGAAAAAGAAGAGGGAGGCAGGTAAGACTTACACGGGAGGAAGAAGCTTTAGCAGTCGAGAATAGAAGACACAAGCTCTAATAGTCGGCGGTGCAAGAAGACGGAAGGTCACCTCCGCCTCCCCTTTTATAAGGAAGGGGCAGCCACGATGCGAAGGAATAGATGCACGATACGTGGATGAGAATGAATCACAAATCTCGAGGCATCGCTGCTCATTATAGCCTCCGGTTGTTATGACTCGACTAAGTGCATCAAAGTAAGATCGCGTCGAAGGGATCCTGCCACGTGGCAGCAATTCGTTCGGAAGGAAAGTCTCCCATTATTAATATACCTCAGGCGCCTTTAATAAGTGATGGACAACCATCATTACAGGGTCTCGAACTCATACAAACTCTTGGACCAACTCAACCGACCGCTTCGGGCCAAGGAGTGAATGTTTCAATTCCTAGGACCCGATAAGTCGTTAAGGAAGAAGGTAACGTACACTCCCCATATACTTTGCTCCCTCGTCGCGCCACAAGTCTAATCAGACAGCTCCACTTCCTTCGATTATACTTAAAGGGGGTGACTTATGATAGGGATAAGTAATCTAGAGAAAACACATAGCACAAGGAAGCTACGTGACAAGACTGACCTTGCTAGAATACCCGAGGTTAGGCTGGCAAGAAGGTCCCCGAAACTAGATCGGGAAGAAGAGTCCTCGAGACCAGATCAGGAAAAAGAGTCCCCGAGACTGGATCAAGAAGGAGGGACCTCGAGACTGGATCGAGAAGGAGGGACCTCGAGACCAAATCGGGAAGGAGAGTCCCTGAGACTAGATCGGGAGGGTCCCTGAGACCAGATCGGGAAGAAGAGTCCCCGAGATTGGATCGAGAGGGTCCTCAAGACTAGATCGGGAAGTAGAGCCCCGAGACCAACTTGGGAGAGTGGAGCCCAAAGAGTAGGTCAAGGAGTAGAAAACAGACTAGGAGAAGCTTTGGACCCTCCCCCTTCAGAATAGGAAATGCAGCAGGTGGTTATTGCCTGTAACGTATGATAATAATGGACTTAATGGTTGTGGTGGCCGTTATTGGCCTTCCGGAGAGGAGAACAACTGCCAAACAACGGAGGACTATTAAACGGGACTATTAAACGTTGGGGGGGGGCGGTGGAGGCGTGGGAAGGAGAGACATCGAGTAAATAAGGTGCTTCGACACCCAAGTGAAAGCTCTCGATCATGGCGAAAATTAAACTCTAATACTTTTTCTCGTTTGCTCCCTACAAGAGGGATTTTTGACTTGAGCGTCGGAGAGAGCTCCATCGAAACTCCTTCTGGTGTATCCCCTTTATGCTCGTGTTAATTTCGCAGGCACCGGCGTTTTCTCTCCTCGTCGTCACCTCAAGCTTGTTGGGACCGGTAGACGAGCTAGAGGGGGTGATTAGCTCCGATTTACTTGTAGATGATTTGTCGCGGCGAAAGACTTCAAGCAATGCTAACACTTTGGATTTTACTTGGTATCCACCCCGGCCGGGTGACTAATCCAAGGATCCACTCTCCTCACTCTCTCATACACTATGAAAGATCTCCTTCTTGAGGTGGAGAAACCTCTTACAAGCTTACAAGAAGATACAACAAGATTACAAAGCAAAACACAAATGAAATCTTACAAGATTTACAATGAATAAGCTCTATTTGCTTTCCTTGCTATCTTCAAGCTTGTGATCGTCTCTAGAACTTTGGAAGTGCAGCAACACTAAGCCCCAAAGCTTCTCTTGAGATGGCGTGGAAGAAGGAAGAAGAGTTTGGGCTCAAACCTGCGCGAAAGCCCTTATACCCGACGCCTAGGGTTTCTGAATCGATTACCCAATCGATTACCACGTCACACTTAGTCGTTCAACGGCTAGTTTTCGAACCGTAATCGATTACCAGTGTCCTGAATCGATTGCCCAATCGATTCAGAGCTTCTCTGTTCTCTCGCGCAAACCTCAGTGATCGATTACCCCAATCGATCAAGAGACACCTTAATCGATTGACCAATCGATTAAGGGAAGACTGAATCGATTGCCCAATTGATTCAGCCACCTTCTGTTCTCGCAACAACCTCTCTTAATCGATTGACCAATCGATTAAGTCCGACCTAACTTGTGCTCACAAGTCTAGGGTTCCCTACCAAGTGTCCAGTCAACCCCTTTGACCAACTTGGATTTCTGCTGCTTAGTTCCCAACTAGGACTTAAACTGATTCCCCACTAGGTTTGCCTAACCCTCAAGTTAGGTCTAGTCTCTCGGTAGACTTCCACCTTGCCAACGTGCGATCTCCCTGATCCACTTGGACTTCCACCTAGTCCCACTAGGTATGTCTAGTCCCACTAGGTGTGCCTAGTCCCACTAGGTCTTTTCCCATGCCAGCGTGCGATCTCCCCGATCCACCTGGACTTCACCTAGTCCTATTAGGTCATTTCCCATGCCCGCGTGCGATCTCCCCGATCCACCTGGACTTCACCTAGTCCCACTAGGTGTGCCTAGTCCCACTAGGTCTTTTTCCATGCCAGCGTGCGATCTCCCCGATCCACCTGGACTTCGCCTAGTCAAGTCTCCAGTCAACCTTGACCCACTTGACATCATACGACATTCAAACATAATTATCAAATATCGAAACATCCAAACATAAGCTTACCAAGCTTATTGGACATCGGCTCACCCGAGCCTAATCAACCTAGGTCAACCCTGACCTAACCAAGATTGCACCAACAAAGCTATGTTTTGGTGATTCGCTATCTTTTTCACACTTCTGGAACACTTTATTTCGGGAAGGATCCCTTACAACTATGACGATAGAGAAGAAAGAGGAGGAGCTCTAGCAAATGAAAAGAGACACCATCAATAAATTTTGATCAAAATTACTATATCGTAAACTAAAATTACTTCTATTAAATCAAAATTATTATATAAAATATTGGTATATCAAAATATTATTTTTCAACTTGATCTAAATTATTTTAAATTGATGATATTAATTTTAATATTATTACAATAAATTTTGGTTTGAAACTATTACAATGGATAATATTGTGTTCAACTTTATAATTTTTTGTCAAATTACTCTACGTTGTAACAGTTTGTAATAAAATAAATACAGATATTATAATAATTTTGAATAAAATTGTTATAATAAGAATAAGGGTATTTTCAAAATAAAAAATAGGATAAAATACTACTTTGATATTTTTAAAAGCACCCGGCAAATATGATCATAAACAACAATGCCCTTTCAATTTTTACCAGTAACTTGTATACTCTTGTTTATGAATCGGCTGTTACTAGTATCGTTTATATTCTTAATATTTTTACCAGTAACTTGTATACTCTTGTTTGGTATGGTATCATTGCCCTCTTGATCCTCGAGTAGGCGTGAGTTTAAGAGAAACATCATATCTTCTTTCTTTCTCCAGTTTTCTAGACAAGAATTATTTATACAGCATGGGCACGAGAATGAAGGCTTATCTCAGGGGTTTCGCTGTCTAATGTAGTGGAAGCACAAACACTTTTGCCAGAAAATACAGCTCCTGATGAGATCAAGCAAAACACCAAAGAAACAGACTAAAAAATACGTTTTTTTTTGTCTTCACTTTGCCATCTGATGAAGGAAGCGTGAGATTTGATTAAAGCAGAATATTATGAAGCTTTCCCAAGAAATATGGCTTGCGAACCAGCAAAGGAAGCATGAGATTTGATTAAAATCCAAGTGCTATATCTGAGAACCGAGTTCAAGGTTTTGAAGTTGTCTGAATCACAAACACTTAAGTCAATATTCAGACAAAGTTACGTAAAACAGTCAAGGTTGCATAGAGAAGAGATTGACTGAGCTGAACTTTAATTCACAGCACATGTGAAGCATATATCTGAATAACTAGCACTAAAAATCTCACACATCATACTTTAAAAAGAGTAATGATACACTAAAAAAAAAATTTTAAAAAATCTTAAAAAATGACATGGCAATCAACATTTACACATCTAACTGTCGCTTAGACACCGTCGATAGTCTCCGACCGCCGTCCCAAATCAAACCATACCCTAGGGGCACGATAAACTGATGGGGATCGCTACAATTATAATGTCACATCATTCCTTAAATTTTTTTCCTTGAACATATTATTTTTCATTTAAAAAATCTAGGAGCCTTGTGAGGATCCAAGTTCAAACGCCACGAGTCGTTTACAATTTTTTGCTTTCATTGCCAACATTTTTAAGCCGAACCAGCCAGGCACTCATTTAGTGATGCTTGCTTAGCATCTAGATTAGCATCAGCAATTCTTTTTGCCGGTATTTATTGGTTGACATAAAATGTGAAATCTGCATTGCAAACACAAACTTTTCTTGCAGCAGACAAACCCGTTTAACATTATAGAAAAAACCAAATAGAAGTTATAATGTGCATTTAAATTAAAATAACACGCAACAATGTCAACAAGATTAGAGAAAATTAGGCGCAAGAAGACATGGTTTCCAGCGACCTGACACATTTTACCCTAGAAACTATAGAACTGGGTCCTCCTTTTTGATACATGCAAAGATAATGGATCATGGAGAGAAGCCCTGTGATCTGAGGCCATGCTGCCCATCCATGAAGTCAAGGTACAGAGAAAAATAGATATGAACTACTTACGAATATTACAAAATTGAAGAATGATTGAAAATGGTAGATTTAGAGTTTGGTATAGACAACGTGCATACCTAAAAGATCAAGCAAAACATCATCTTCATGACACCATATCCCAACGCCATATGGAACCATCCTCGCAACAGCTAAGTATAGTGCTGCAGCAGCAAAATAAGACAGTTTCTTATGGAGAGACTAAAATTGGCCGAGTATATAGCTAAGTATAGTGCTGCATCATCCTAGCAATTCAAGAGAAACAATGATGAATCTAAAATTGGCTAAGGGTTCTTATGAGAGTAGAGTTTATTGAAAAACAAAGCAATGAGATCTAATTCAGATGGCACCTTCCATCAAATGACATTGCTGTCTGCCTTATTGGAGACTTGCATTGTGCGTGAGATAACCTACAATAGATCATTAGTGTCCAAGTGAGCGAAGAGACTATCATACATATATATAATTTAAAAATAAAATAAAATCCCAATATTTATGACAACATAAAATCTAGTATGAGCAGAGACCTTGAAATTAAGGCAGGTGGGCTCGACTGAAGTTCCCAAACAAAAATCTTTCCTTCCCTGTTCCCTACCAAAGCAAGAGATGGAAGTAGATCAACATTTTAAATGCATATTACTGAGATTATAAAAAGTTGTCTTAAAATATGAATCAAGCTACTATTTGCATGATACCAAGCAGAGATATTGTTTACCAATTGCAGCAGCATTATAGTGAAAATCACACGAAAACTTGATAAACCAGATATCACATTCAGGTACTGGATATTTCTGAAGAATGTCAACAGCACCCTGACCAGTACATCAGAATAAAATAACTATGTACAATTACAGTAAATGTAGCCAGTAAATAAGACCACTTGTTACTTCAGGAAAATAAGCATAATACACTTACAATGTAAATTGCCTACATACCTAAAAGCAAGAGTACAAAATCTTACCTCTCCAGGACTTTGTTCCTTGGTTTTTGGCTCCCACAAAACAATTTCATTGTCAACACTCTGCAGCAAATAACAAGCAATAACTTTAAGGCATCAAAGCTGCT
This sequence comes from Boesenbergia rotunda, assembly GCA_024364735.1. NCBI lineage: Eukaryota > Viridiplantae > Streptophyta > Magnoliopsida > Zingiberales > Zingiberaceae > Boesenbergia > Boesenbergia rotunda. The sequence goes on from JAGFNQ010008200.1 coordinate 87,605, forward strand.
TTGCTTTCGTCAATTATCAGTATAGCTTGAATTGAAAGAAATAATATTGTATTGCATCAATTAAATGATAATTATTATACCCATACACAAGACTCTTGACATAATACTAAACCAAACATGATGCTATGGAATGCGATACTAAACTTATTGACTGTGACACATTCAAGATGAAGCATAGGCGCTGATTGATGTTCAGTTTGCTATGCAAAATAGAACATGCCCTACAAATGAAATGGACGAGGCCTCCATGAAGATGATGTAAATGCATATACTAGGACACCAACTCATAGACTTGATGCAATGCTTTCAACAAACTTTGACTGAGTTAATTTTATCATCAAAGAGTCAATATAATAATAGTTAACTCCACCTCAAACTAAAGATATCACAAGATTATGAAGTTTCTAAGCACAGATGAACTAACAAATTATGAAGAATTGCAAAGAAAAAGAAAGAAATTAGTATGAATCGAGTTAATATCAAGAGATTGAGTTTAATTTGATAATATTACTGGAAGATCTCATAGAGAAACCACATAAACTTCTTATAGGTACTTGAGATTAAGAAGATATTGAAAGATTGATACTGGCAAACCTATCTTTTGAAGTTCCTATTTATAGACTAATTGGTAAAAGCATTGTAGAAAAATGTGAATAAAGTTATAATATCTACTTAGAGAACAAAGAAGATTGAGTTTCTAGTCATTTCCTCAAAAAGAGCAGAAAACCAGCACAAGAAACAAAGTAAAAAAGGTCTGACAATGACTATAAAAGGAGAGAAATGTTGACATATGCAACCATTGAAAAAAAAAATATTTGGCTCATTTCAATGGTTTTAATTGAAACAATCGAAACCCTAAACTATTTTATTTGGTAGATACAACTTATAAGTGCTTACTTAAACACTTATCATGCAAATGAAAAACATTAGATATATCATTCATTCTCCAAATTAGATCAATATTGATTTTTATATTTCAACTGGTTTATGTTAGATGATGATATAATTTTTCTATGTTGAAATGTGAATAAAATGTGTTGCTTAATATATTTCACGATATTTTTGTTAGTCATTTATCAATACAAAAGCTTTTTCACTTTGGCTGTTTACAGCTGGTTCTACCATATATGCCTCATGTAGTAGGTTGGCCATATACCACTTGTATCTTCTTTATGAAAAACTTTGGTTGGAAGAGATGACATCACAATAAATTATATATGCTAGACAAATACATATATAACCAAGTTTTTACCCCACTAAATATGGTCGGCTATATAGATCTTACTATGTCATTGAGCTCAATCCACTACTATATCTTCATCTATATTTAAATGAATTTTATCTTATTTTATCATTACTATGCAAATCTTCTTTGGTCTCCATCTTCTTCTATTAATGTGCGTATTTTAATCATCTTCCTCAATTAACGTGTGTATTTGTCATGGTCTCATATCCCTAACTGGAATATTTATTAGATGCTTAATTATGTGTTGATACCATGTTAAACGTGTCACTCAAAATTTTCCTTCAATAGGTACAACCCGGACTTTATTTCTAATATTCTCATTTCTTATCTTGTCAAAATTTTAATGTTCACACATTCACCATAGCATCCTCGTCTCTGCGGCTCTTATCTTTTTCTAGTGTGCTCACTTCGTAACCCAATATTTTTTTTTCGTAATCCAATATTTAGCTCCATAAAACATACCAAATCTAACTATTATTTTATAAAACTTCTTTTTAAGCTTTAGTTAGAAGTACTTTACGATCATAAAAAACACCTGACGTCTCTTCCATTCTAACGATCCTACTAGTATCCTATGTAACACATCTCTATCAACCCCTCCATTTTTTGTAAAAAAGATGATCAATACTTAAATGCCTCAGTTACATATAATTCATCATCTACTAGATTAACAATTAACTTGCTACATCTAATACTATTAAATTTAAATTTCATATATTCTATCTTTTACTACTAAGCCTAAAACTTTTTATTCTAGTATTTTCGTCAAGACTCAAACTTAGTATTTACTCTTTTATGTGTTTCATCAATAAACACATGGATGTGCCCAATAAGTTCATGTATAAGTAATGTAAAAAAGTAATGGCTTAGAGTTAATCTTAGATGTGACCCTATCTTTGTAGGAAGCACTTCAATTAATCCGATTGGAATCTTCATTCTTGTCGTTACATCGTCATACTTTAATTATTAATATACGCTAACTAACACTTCTTTTTTAAATTCTTCATATAATTTCTCTCAGAACCTTCCAAAAGTTTCCTAATACGACTCTTAGCTTAATGTCTTATAATTTGCATAACTTTATATGTCACCTTTGTTCTTATGCTAGACAATTAAATGATGAAAAATATTAATGAACATTTAAATTTGAATCCTAACAAGTACAAAAAGTAGAGCATAATATGTAATGTTGCTACAAAATAATGAATTCAAAAAAATTGTAACTTGTTTAACTGTCATTTTTAATAATTGTATTTGTCATTGTGATCTTTTGTAAGCTTTTCGAACTCCTTTCGTTTTAAATATTACCTATTCAATTTTTCCCTTTTCCAAAAGAATTCAAACATATATTTTTATACTTTCCCTTATCTTTTTTCCTAGGCCCTAATTGAGCTTAGAGCAAAGAATTCAAGCCTCTTTAGCATGACCTTGGATCAATTGTAGAACCACTAGAAGATGATTGTCTCAACGAACTCAATGTCAAGCTGGCATTCAAGTAGGTTGCACACTATTTAACATTTGTCACTTGTTTATGAATGACTTCAAAAACATCTTGATCCATAACCAATTTACATGTCTTTTATGTCGAAGTTGTCAATACCTTGAGACCCTTTATGGCCTTAAAGGGTAGCTTGTTGGTAGATGTTAGTAATGATTATGTACTTTAGTACTTTAGTGAAATCAAGGGTTTACTAACTAAGGCCCCAAGGGCTACAATGCAACAGCAAGATGTTTCTGCAACCATGGGTCGATTCCTTGCTACGACGCACTGTAGATTAATTTCCTCCAGTGGGAAGCCAACCCTGGAACGTTGACTGTAGAGCGACATGTCATTCGTGCTTCCCGATTTTCCTTGATAGCCGATAGGAAACTTCTGTCTTCTGTTATCACTTCCAGAATTAGTCGATTCAAAGCATAGTTGTCAAAAACGCGAGGCGCACGTCTTAGGACTTAAAGCACAAAACAAAGCGCACGCTTTACTAAACAAAGGACTATTATATCTATTAATAGTTTTTGAAAATGTCTTTGAAAATCTAAATAATCAAAAACAAAATATTTTTTTGATGAAACGGTAGATTATTCAAAAACACTAAAAATAAATCAAAATTTTTTGAAAATGTGATATGAATTAATAAAATTTATTAGATTTTTTAATTTGAAATATATTTTTTTAGGATAATTTAATTAGAATTTATGAAAGCTTTGAACTATCTCATTTAAGTTGAGAGTTGATTAAATTAATTAAATCTGCTAAAAAAGTTTTCGATCGTCACGATACTACAGTAACTGCCACTACCTTCGGGACATCGAACCGGAGATGTCTCGCGACGCTTCTAGCAGCTCCACGTAACACTTCTAGCATCGTCAAGCCACGTCGGACGCATCCCACGACATCTCCAGGGCACCGAAAACATCACAGGAAGTGTAAAAAAAAGGAAAATTTCTACTCTTCGCGCAAAAGAGAACGCTTTTGCTTTTACGCCGAGCACAGTAAAGTGTGTGCTTCAGAGACGTCGTTCGCTTCCAAGGTCTCTGAAGCGCAAGGCTTGCATGTCACTGCGCTTAAGCTAGAGTTTCGCTCACTTTTAACAATATGGTTCAAAGAGTTGGATACATGCAACAACAACCAAATCTTATCCCACTAGTCAACGTTATGGATTGTCCCCTATTATATCATTATCTATATTTAAATAAATTTTATTTTGTTTTATTTTTGCTAACTAAGTCTTTTTTTAGTCTTTCTCTCCCTCGTTTGATGTGTGTATTTGTCATAGGTTCACAACACCTAACTAAGGCATTTATTGATCATCTAAATACATGTTCGTATCATCTTAAACGTATCTCTCAAAATTTTTCCTTAATAAATGCAACTCCGACTTTCTACTTTCATTCTTTATTTTATCCATCCTCGTATATCTACACATCCACCTTAACATCCTCATCTCTGCAATTTTGATCTTCTACTCATGAGTCTGAGTTATAACCCAACATTCAGTGTCATAACATAGCATGTCTAACTGTCGTTTTGTAGAACTTCAAGTTAAGTTTTAAAGGTACTTTATGATCACATAAATCTCCAACCTCCATTTCAACCATCCTGCTTTTATTCTATATAAGACATCTCTCTCAATCCCTCAATCATTTTACAAAAAATGATCTAAATACTTAAAGCTCTCAATTCCATGCAACTCATCATCTCCTATCTTAGCAATTGTCTCATTACGTTTAATATTGCTAAACTTAAATTCTATATATTCTGTCTCTACTCTACTAAACCTAAAACATTTCACTTCGAATGTTTCCAGCAAAAATTCTGGTTTAGCATTTACTACCGTGTCTCGTCTATCAAAACAATATCATCTACAAACATCATACATCATGGTACTGTATCTTGAATGTGTCCAGTGAGTTTATCCATGATTACCGTAAAAAATTAGGGATTTAGAGATTATCCTTGATGTAATACTTCAGTTAATCTGCCTACGTCTTCTTTGGTCGTTATATCCTCATACATATCCTTAATTAGTTTAATATATGTTGCGTTAGCACTTCTCTTTTTTAGAATTCTCTATATAATTTCTCTTGGATATTATAAGTTTTTATAAGTTAATGAATATCATGTGTAGATCTTCCTTTTACTCCTGATACTTTTCGAATACTTGCCGAAAAGATGTATAGCTTCTATTATCGACCTTACCGGCATAACCCAACTTGATTTTCGATCATTAATAATTTTGTAAGTCATTCACTAACTTGTTTCCATAAACACTTCTATACTTCTATTGGGATATCATCTAGTCCCAAAGCTTTTCCATTTTGCATCCCTTTTAAAGCTTGTTTTACTTCTGAACAATGTTCTAAAAATCAACCTAAGCGCTAGCTAGTCGCACCGATAGCATCCTAGTCAATAGCCTAGGCGGCCTTGGCGCCTAGGCGACCCTAGGTGCTGACTAATCGATCGAATCATCTAGGAGCCGAGGAAATAGTGCAGGGTTTTCTTTTTTTTTTTTGTTAGTTTAGGCTTTTAAATAGCCCAATTAAAAAAAATGAAATGTAACCTTTTTTGTTTTGGGCTTAAGTTTATACGCCATAAACTTTTGTCCAATAAGTAAATCGATTTATTGCCTTTCCCTAGCGGCTAGCATCAAACTTCATCTTCACGTACTGAATAACCTGAGTTGGAGAAACCAAAGCGAATGAAGAAGCCTACATTTTGGAGAAATCAGAGTCAAAAAGAAATAGAATAAATTTGTGATATTTTATTAGTTGTGTAATTTTGAACTCATTTTAAATTTGATGTTATTGAATTAGAGTTATAGAATGTCATTTATTATGTAATTTATATTGATACCGTGGAATCTACCTAGCGGCGTCTAGTCTCTGCCTAGGCGGCCTAGGCATTAGGCACTGGCCTGACGCTCGACTAGCGCTTAACGACTTTTAGAACCTTGCTTCTAAAGTTTAAATTCTACGATAAAAATTTAAATTTCTATACTCATTTGACCTACTTAAATTGCCTAAGTTTAGTTGGTCATCTAAACCTTCATTAAAGAGTTGATGAAAATATATCTTCCACTCTTTTATTTCTCCATCATTTATTAGTACCGTATTGTATTCATCTTTAATACATCTTATTTGGCTAAGATGTCTTATTTTCCTCTTTCTCACTTTAGCTATTCTATAATATCTATTTTCTCTTCTTTTATATCTAAGTTTCGATATAATTGTTCAAAAGTTTTATTTTTTTACTTCATTCATTGCTTTCTTACCCTTTTTTTTAGCTATTGTATATTTTTTAAAAAAATTTCTCATTATTACAAATATATAATTTCTTATAGGTTATTCATTTTTCTTTCATTTTCTCCTGTACTTTCTCATTCCACCCTCAAGATTCCTTGGCAGTGCATGCCTCGTTTGACTCACTGAGTACACTCTTAACTATTATTTTCAACTTTAATATCACCTTATCTTATGTCATATTAGAGTCACCATAATTTCACCTAATGCTTATACTCCTATCTTCTTAAATATGTTTTGTTTTCCATCCTTTAACTTTCATCCCTTAATTCTAGGAGTCGTGTATATTTTCTTTCTATTAATACTAAAATTAAGACGTATATCAAACACTACTAACCTATATTGGGTAGTTAAGCTTTCTCTAAGGGCGACCAAACAATCTTTACAAATCACTTTATTCCTCTTCCTAACCATAAAAAAGTAAATTTAAGATTTATTATTCCCACTTTTAAATGTGACTAAGTATTCTTCTCTTTTATTAAAAAACATATTAGCTAGTATAAGTTCATATATTATTATAAAATCTAATATAGTTTTCTCTTCTTTATTTATTGTTTCAAACTTATAGCCCCTACGTACCCCCTCTCGTATTTCTTTTTTTTACTCTAACATGTTCATTTAGATCGTCTCATATTAAAATCATTTCATGTTTTGTAATACCTCATTTAAGTCGTTCCAAAATTTTAATTTGGTTTTTTCATCTAATCATATTTAAGGTGCATATATGCTAATTACATTCATAGCTTCTTTCGCCACTGCTATATAAATCTATATTCTTTCTAACTACTCCAACAATTTCATCTTTTAAAGAACTATCTTAAGAAATATCCACTTCATTTTTTATTTTACTTTCATGCGTTCTCACCCAACATTTACAGCATAACTTAAAACCCGAGTTCTCTATCATTTTTAACTTCTCGCCTACCCATTTTGTCTCTTGTACACACAAAATACTAATTCATCTCCTAATCATCGTATCTACTACCATCATTGCTTTACAAGTGAGGGTTCCTATATTTTATATTCCAAATCTTTGACTATTAATTCCTATAATGTTCTTATCTCACCTATGGTGCCTATCTAATACTACACCCAAGTTTTCATGGAGATATAGCGGTCCTTGCCAATATGTTACAATCGCGAACTCTTGCATATTTAGCACAACACCCAAGTTTAGTAGATGTAGCAATCCTTATCGAGACATTACACTCTGACCTTGTAACGCATTCCTTCCGATAAACAACCTAGCATTAGCACAATAGTTTAATGGATTCATTCATTAAGTATTTGTCATAGTTTAACGCCGGATACCTAGATTTAAAAAAAAGATTGCTAAGCACCCAAAGATGAAAGATGGTGTTAATGCAAGAGTTATCGTTGCAATTTTTGATCCTACAGCATCAAATTGTTCCAATCATTCAACTCTATCTTTCCTATCATATAGTTCATAAAGATTGGCAAACAATCCCCTATGGGGGTTCCCAGTTGGTTAGAGAGTGGCAGATTTGCTACAATGAGGCAGGGATCAATTCCCGACGAGTGTATGCCTTCGGGAAAAAACTCTTTCCATCCCCTACTCACTTAGCGGTAGACTATAAGCTGACCTCGTGATTTACCTCCCTTCACATAACCTGGGAACGGGCTGTAAGAGGCGCCAGGGGTGGGCATAATCACCTTTTTGCTATAACGCTACCATAAAGTTTCGCAAACAAATGAAGCAATTCGAAAATTGTATTCAAGCTATATCATGATAGCAAAACAAATAAAGCTTATGTATGCAAGCATACATGTTTTGAAGCTTGGGAATGTTAATATGCTTGTTTTAATACTTGAGATATTTTTATTAATCTAGCATAGCATAAGTATTTGGGAGGCATGAACACAATTTTTGTTAAGATCATTTACTCTATTACTTGCTCTCTAATCTTATAAATCTTTAGAAGATAGTTTTGAATAAACAAATTAATGAATTCTCCTTTTTAAGATTTCTTGGTATCTTTTTACCAAGCTTGAAGGGGCATGCTTTCAAACTTACTCCTTTCTCTTTTTAAGACAAGTTCCCTTGGAGTGGTAGGCCAATTTAATATAGCATTGATGTCTACCTCCTTGTTCTTCCTCCATCTAATATCAATTTACTACCAAAGCATAGGTTGTGATGAGGTACCATAGTCCCAACCCCGATCTTTCAACCATTCACAAACATGATTTACTTAATCTAGAGATAACACTAGGAAGACAAGTAAAGCTTTCAAGAAATGTCTTGCAAATGTGCGTAGATTATATATGATTTTATGCATTGTTTGATGCACATCTACTTGTATTTCATGGGCATGATCTACTTTATCGCACCCTATTTCTATATGATTTCGCTACTTTTACTATCATGGTTCGAAGATATTGTCCTTGTGTACTTTTATTGACAAGATTTAATATGAAACGAGCGAATATGAAGCAAAATGGACATCAGAGCCAAAATGCAGTCGGTCGTACAGATTCACACAGCCAGTGAGCCACACGACGGGCCCGTGCAAAGCAACACAGTCGTGTGACTCGGCTAGTAAGTCGCACGGCTTGGTTGTGCCATTTGGTGTAACGCCCCGAAATTTCCATATTGAAGTTCTTAAAGTCCTTAGAACTATTTAAAAATATTTTAGAAATATTCTAGATATTTTTAGGAATTTTTAGAATATTTTTATGGAATTTTCCGAGTCCGTTTAGTATTTTTATTAAAAGAAATAGAGTTTTCGGCAAAAAGTTGCCTGGACGAGTTTTGAACCCGAGACCTCCCATGGGACCAACGACTTAAGTTGGTCGGGTTAACCAGGAGCCCCAACAGGGGTGTGCTGAAAGAAAATAGAGAGATATTAAGTTAAGTTATAAGTTGGACTTAAATACCCTAAGTATAAATAGATAATTAAAGAGAGAAATTTTATTCAACTAAAGCCCTCTTCCTCGCCCAAGCCGCACGCACGCCGCCCCTCTTCCCCTCTCTTGTGCGCACGCCGACACCAAGACCTCCTCTCCTCTTCTAAGGGGGCGCCGGCCAAGGAAGAATCAAGGAGTGCGGAGCGTTTCGTTCGTCTCGACGAGAGGATCGCGTAGGCGCGAACGGTTCATCGAGATCTCAAGTTTCTCCCGAGCCCTAGACGTCAATTTTGGTTGTAAGTCCAAAGAAATCAAGGTAAGTACTGCTCACCTGCAGTAAGAGGCGGTTTTCCGCAAATTTTTCCCGTTAGGAAGTTAAAAATGCAATTTTCCTTTAGTTTATGATTTTGCATGTAACCCTAGTTTAATCCATGCTTGTATAAGTTTAATTAAGTACCCTATATGAGGTTAGGGTCTAAGAAAAGTTATGAGAAAAGAAAAGAGAAGGTAAAGATAAGAAAAGAAAAGGCCAAGGCCTTAAGAAATCCCCAAAGGTCAAGACTTAGGGATTTGGGCACACAAGGTGCTCGTTAAAATGCCAAGGCATTCAAGATAAGAAAAAGTAAGTATTTTATTTTCTAAGGCCAGTACCCGGCGTCCAAGGGCGTCGTTAAAGAAATCCAGGTGTCCAATTCCAAGGTCTTGGCCCTGGTAGACCAAGGTCTGGTCTATTAGGATTGGTGGCTCGCTACCCCAACCTTTTAGGGAACGCGCATAAGATGGTACTTACGTCTTAAGTGGATCCAAGTGAGTGATTATTTTCAAGTATATGCTTTAGCAAAGTTTTTCTAAAGTTTAAGGAAGTTTTCTAAAAGTTAAAGAAAGATTTAAAGTTAAAGAATTGCTAAAGTTTCAAGTTAAGCCAAGAAAAAGTGAGTTAAGACTTATTAATGCTTGAGTATGCATGTTTTGAGTTATACATGTTTTAGTGTTTCTTTTAAGCATAAAAGTATCTCATGTGATTTCACATTGTTTAAAAAGCATGCTTGCACATTTCGAGATTTTGTGAGCTAGATAGTACTTGCTAAGCTTTATGCTTATTAGTTGCATTTCCTCTTGCTGCAGGTGAAGGTAAAGGCAAGCAATTCTGAAGGAAGGCGACGAGGCGGTGCTGAGTGACGTGTGTGTGGTGGCTAACCTTGGAGAGGTCCTTGGGACAAGATGAATAAAAGACTTAAAGTGCATTTGTTACAGATTCTTAGTTTAAGTTAGATCACATAGAATTTATCCAAGTATTTGCGTTTTAGATATTTTGCATGTCTTAAAACCACGAGTAAAGATTCCATGTCATTCTATTTAGTATATATATCCTTATGATTGCATTGGATGAGTATGAGCGTGAGTAGTTTTGAATATCGATACTTTGATGGAGCTATTTGATGCATGTGCCAAGATGTTGTTAGTCTCCTTTTGAATTAAGTTTTTATTGCTTTAAATATGCTTAGAAAAGTTGCATTCATATTCCACAATGCTTTAGTAATGTTATAGAACCTTGTGTGATGAGTTTAAATGGTTAGAATTGCTTGTAATGGTGTTGGAGACTCACCCCCCAGGCGTGCCAGTCGACCTGGGCACGCTAGGTCGACTGGACAGTAGCCCCGGAAGCAAGACGACCCTTCTGCCAGGTCGACTGGAGCTGCCAGGTCGACTTGGCCAGGTCGACTGGGGCAGCTAGGTCGACTGGGCAGGGCAAGTTCCAATAAGTATTTTCTTTACGAATTTTAGAGAAAGGAAGTGTGCCATTGTATCATGCATGACTATTAAAGTTAGAATATCATTCTTAGATAGATTTAAATACAAGTTTAAGAAAGTTCCGCATTTTTAGTCGTGCATTAGAGTCAAGAAGTAGACAAGTAACGGTCCGTCTAAGGTAGAGAAGGCGGGTCGCTACATTTGGCCCGGTTGTGTCGTCACCAACAGCGACCCACACGGCCCGGTCATGCAATCGGCTCAACACAGCTATGCGGCCATTTTCCAGAAGGACTCATGGCCCGGCCAGGCCGTACCAGTTCGCCGCCGTCGCAAGTCAACCTTGTGAATCCACACAATCGTGCGGTCTGAGAAGCGAGGGAAATAACAGAGGATTTTCTCCCCTTTTGACTCATCTTGGGTTTAGGGTTTAGCCCCTTTCCTTGGGGAAGGGTTCTCCCCTAGGGGAGACCCTAGAATCGCCATTTATCAGTCCACCTCTGGAGCAAGGGGTTCCTCCAAGAAGACCGGCGACACATCGACAAGCACTCTCTTCTATTCATGTTTTGAGTTATAGATGTTTTATTTCTTGTCTTCTTGTTGTATCCTCCTTGCAATGGAATAGATTCTCTATATCTAGGATGTAGAGAGTAGCTATTATATAATGTTGTATAAACTATAGATTTGTCCATTTCCTTGTTCAATGAAATATTTATGTCCTGTTTTATGTGTATTATACCTTACATATGTTTGATGAAATGTGTGATGGTTTGGTTGTCACGTAGAGGGAATACCCGAGATCATATGACTGGGGGCCCTTATTGACAAAGGGTTTCTTTAACCGGACATCTCGGGGATTGTCTCGAAATAGAGGTCAATCCTCTATAGGAGATTAGCTAACAATACTTAGGTTTCTCTCTATCGTATGTTAAGAAGTGTTTTGTATAATCTAGGGACGTATGACCAAGGGTCTTTAGTGACAAAGGGTTACCTTTAGCCGAACTCTATAGGTTACCTTCTCTACTTAATAACAATAAATGCCCACGGGGAGCACTCCGGTGCACTTCTGTAGAATTCACACCAGTACCTAGTTAGGATCTCTACAAGTAGATAAACATCAAGCTGGGAGATGAACAATTCATAGAGCATCGACTAGCATCATAGTGGAACTGAAATCTTAGATTCCATCAAATCCAACCTCCCCAAGATCACTTCTCTCTCACACACACTCTTTCTCCCTCTAGTTCCCAAGCTTTCACAAACCAACTTCGTAGATAGCTTGCTTTGTAAACTCGACTAATGCTTAATCAACAGTCTCTGTGAATATGATAATCTTTTATATTACTTGACAACGTTTCCATGCACTTGCAGAACATCAAGTTTTTGACATCATTGACGGAGATTGTTCGCATTAACATTAGTCGATAAAGAATTTAACTAGTCTAGACACATTTTCTTTATTTTTGTGTATTGCTTGCCTTTCCATATCTTTTCCTATTATTTCTGCATTTCCTTCACCGCTACATGTCTATCTTGTTTTGATTATTATCATTTAGATGGGCATGTTTTCTTTGCAACCTAAATTGGACGCTCTAATTCAAAGGTTTAATCAAATGAATGTTGTGAATTCTACTAATATCTATTGTTGTAGTTGTAGTGCAACAGGTCATCTGAATGATAATTACCCATTATAATTTGAACATTCACATAGACAATGGGGTTCCCTCCCCAACTACAATTAGTGGCCAAAACAACAATATTGCGAAGCTTATAAAGCGACAAGCCATACAATCGAAAATTGCATCAAGCTAGACAATTTGGAAACACCAATAGATAATCTCAACAGAAAATTCGATGTATGGGTCTCATCACATTTGAACACAAATAGCCTTGGTTGAAGGAACCCCCAAAATTTTTCTTGCCACAATCAAGAGAACAACAACTTGAGAGGAGTCTCAGTGTGATAGAATAGAAAAGCTGGCAGAAGACATCTTAACTTTTTAAGCTCAAACGCATAAGGATATCAAGCAAATGAATAATAAGTGTGACAACATAGTCTCATTATGCCTTAGAATGTCAACTCAACTTTCAACTTGAGAGGAGTCTCAGATCAGTGGAGTTGATGAAGATGAGCTTGAGGAATATGAAAGTGATGCTTTGACAAATGAGTGCTCTACTTTAACTCAAATATCTCCTAACCTTAAGGATTCAAAAGAGTTTCCCCTACCTATAGCTGAGATTACAATCAAAGTTACACTCCCTTCAGTGGTTGATGAAGAGTCTTCACAGTGGATACACAAAGACAAATCACATAGATGGTTTCATGAAAAGCCTTTGAAGGAGAGCATATTTATTGAAAGACTTAAAACCCTTAGTAAGAGGGTTTTAAAATATCTTACTCCTCCAAGGGCAAGATTTAGGTGAAACTAATAAGGTGGTCAAGCTAATGACCTAAAACAAACACTTCTTGGGAGGCAACCTAAGTTATTTCTTGTTTTCATTTAAGTCTTTCTTTTTCTTTCATCTTTTTCATAACTTAATCCCTCTACATAAGTTTTCTTGCCTATTTGCTTTTTATAGGATTCAAAGTCAAGAAGGATTGTGGATACAAGATAGAAGGGTGACTTAGAATGACTCAAACATTTGACACGTACTAATTGGTAACTCTCTTCACTTTTGAACCTCCTCTACATTAATATATTGTTTTAATTGGGACATTGAAAAGTTTAAGTCGGGGGTGCATATATGGATTGGGTTGTTGGTTTAGTTTGCTATATTTCCTTTTGCATAATAAAATCTTTCCTAACTGCATCATTCATCGTATTATGCTAACTTGTTCTCTAGTAAAAATACTAGCATGTTTGTTCTTGATTCATATTGTTTAATTTTAGTGCTAGTATGTTTGGCAGATGATTTTTCTCTATATTTAGGAGTATGAAGCAAATTTTTCTATTGAAATATTTGAGTGATGGGCTAGTTTAATGATCACCCTTCACTTTACTTAGTTTGGATAGTAGATAACTCAATAAATAGTCATAATTCATAAAACTTATTAGTACTTGTGTTCCCTTAGTGATCTCTTAAGCTACATCTTGATTACTAGATAAGGCTCAGGTAATGCCACTCACTTTGAAAAATTGATATCCCTACATTTGTATTTGTATATATATGCGTATGTGTTAATGCTATATTTTTAAAACACCAAAAAAAAAAAAAAAAAAATCATTTGAATAAGGGATATAAAAAATAATACCGTGAGTGGAAACTAACAACTTACCCCTTTGAGACAGAGTTAGGTTACTAGGGAAATAAATGCTAAATTTCTCATGATTCTAAGCACGCCTTTGAGACCTTGGGTAGTGTGAAAGGGATGAACCAAGCGTGATGCAGGTAAGTGTCTATCGTCGGGAGCATAAGGAACTCGGTTAGATAACGACTTAACTAGGCATAGAAATTGAAACTTGAAAAACTAAGGTCATTCATCGCGCTGAGCACGAAGAACTACTACTTAGCCCACACTCAGATTGTTTTGGTATCATGCTTATCAATGAAATTGTTTGATAGAGATAGATTGATTCACTAAGGATGATGATACACTATACCGACATATGAGTTTAGATTGCGGGTTTTTGCTTGAGGATAAGCAAAGGTTTAAGTCTGGAGGTGTGATGTGCGTAGATTATATATAATTTTATGCATTGTTTGATGCACATCTACTTATATTTTATGGGCAAGATCTTCTTTATCACACCCTATTTCTCTATGATTTCACTACTTTTACCATCTTAATTCGGAGATTTGCTCCTTGTGCTTTTTATTGACAAGATGTGATATAGAACAAAAACAGAGCGAATATGAATCGAAACAGACATCGGAGCCGAAATACAGCTAGTCGTGCACATTCACACGGCCATGTGGCTCATCCAGTGAGCCACGCGGTGGGCCCGTGCAAAGCAGCACGGTCGTGTGACTTAGCCAGTGAGTCACACAGCCTGGCCATGCCAAATGTTTATCATGTTGCAGGTTATCATGTCACATGGAGACATTGAGACATGATGCAGGTTATCATGTTTTAAGCATGAAGACAGAATGTTGAAGATGATGATGTTAATACCTCTCATATAGTACCACAAATTAAGCTTCAAATGTAAAGATGTTCTTTCTAATAACCCTAATATTCATTTCCTAAGAGATTTAGATCTCAAGGTGGAGATATCTGAATTTGATGGACAAAGTCATCCTAATATAATTCTTATATTAGCTCAACTCCATTAAGCTAGTCTTTGATTAGAAGGATTGTCTGATGATTGTAAGGCAAAAAGTTTTTACAATCAAACAACATGCTTATATTTGGTGGGAGCATCTTCAGCATCAAATAACTCAAACGAAAACCAGCTTATAACATAGGAAAAATGAAGAAAGAGCTCAAGAAGAAATTCTTATTAGAGAATTATTTGCAAGTCACTTGCCTTAAGTTCCATCATTTGGCTCAAAAGTGTTTCGTTGGACAATACAAGGAGTTTAATCACTAATAATGGACGTGAAATTTCCTAGCCAATAGAACAAGCCATCCCATCTTGATAGGCTAAGACAAGAAATAAATGATGTGCCAATTTTTAACCTTACTAGTCTTTATAATGCAAGTTGGCTATAAATATGGAAACACAAGTTTAAGGTTCGAGAATCCATGAATGTTACTAGAACTTTAGACTAGTTCCAGCCAAGGAAGTGCTTTAAAAAGCTTAAAGTTCTCAAACAATAACGCTTCTACTATGATGATAAGTCAACTGCAATCAAGTGGCCTTCTTTGGATTTCATCCAATACTTCAAATGCAAAGGACATGGATCATATTGCTTTGGATTGTCCTAATAGAAAGGTTTTCACTATTGTAGAAGAATCTCTTGAATAATAACCGATGGCGTATCAATGTATGATGAAAAAATTGAAGAGGCCAATATCACATATAATAATAATGGTGAAAATTTTTTTATTCATTGAGCTTTAAATGTTTTTCTTATTGAAGACGATAATAATGACTTCACAAAGCATCTTCATACTAGATGCACTTCTTATGGCAATGTTTGTGATGCTATTGTTAATGGAGGAAGTTGTGAAAACATTGTCGGTAAACCACGGTGGAGAAATTATCATTTAAGTAGGTGGGTCATCCTTAACCTTACAAACTCCCCTAAGCTAAAGGCCCAATGAGATAAAAGTCAATATATATTTGTTGATTTTTTTTTTTTGACATTCCTTGTAAAGATAAAATATGATGGGCAGTCATTTATTGAAGAACGAGTAAAGATCTGCTTAGCCCCTTCAAAACTTATAAGTAGTCATAAAGCTTCTAAAGGGAATGATTAAAGTTGCTATTTTCAAAATCTTAATTTGATTAGAAATTGAAAGGCTCTAAGGCGCCTCAAGCTCTTATTTGAATAAACTGATGACTATCATCCTTTAATTAAGCCTACACTTACAACTTTTCATGATATTGTTTTCGGTGAAATTTCTTATGGTCTTCCTCTTACTAAGGGTATTGATTTTATCATGGGCTCTATACTTTCAAATAAAGCAACAGTTAATCCCAAAGAAAGTACACATTAATTCCAAAGACAGTGAAGAATTGCAATGATTAAAAGGGAAGCCGGTGCACAGCTAGGGAAGGATCAAACCATATTGGCTCTTTTGTATGCAACCTTATCCTGCATTAATTGATGCATTTTTAAAGGGCTTAATTCGAAAAAGGAAGAGTGCTTATGTTGTTCCTTTTGTATGCAACCTTATCCTGCATTAATTGATGAATTTTTAAAGGGCTTAATTTTAAAAAAGGAAGAGTACTTATGTTCCCAACTTCTTGTTTCAAAGAAGATGACTCTAAGCAAGATAAATATCAAATATCACTTCTTGTTCCATGGCCTGATGATTTACTTGATCAACTTTATGGCATTTCTATATTTTCTAAGATAAATCTTTGGAGGATTATCATCAAATCTACATAAGACCCATGATAAATGGATGAATGGAAGATGATTTTCAAAATAAGATAAAAATTATATGAATGGACAATTATGTACTTCAATTTTATGAATGGACAATTATGGACTTCAATTTTTTTAAAAGCTCCTATCACTTTTTATAAGACTAAAAAATTATATTTTTAAATCTTTGATTGATAAATTTCTTGTAGACTATTCTGATAATATTCAAGACAAACATATAGTGCATCTAGAGTCGTCAATTTGAGTTGAGTTCGTGTTGGCTCGGCCTACCAAACAATTTAAGCAGGTAGGGTTGAAATTTTATCAACACATTTTAAGACGGGTCCAGGTGGGCCGACCTAGGCAGGCAAGCCCGTGCCCGGCTTGGGTTGGCCCACAAGTTAGAAAAAAAATCTAAAATTTAAAACTAAAGTGGAAAACTCAATGAAGTCGTGAGCTTGGCCCACATAATCTGCAACCCCAACTTAAAAATTTTAATTTTTCTATATTTTTTTTATGGGCTCATAGGTTGCCCCGCCTAACCTACAACCCGCATTGAGTTGGGTTGGGATTTCCCAGCTCGCCAAGATGGCAAGCCAACTTGCCCCGCCACGGGTTGGCCCATTTGACAACACTAAGTGCATCTATATCTTATCTTTAAAGTCTTGAAAGAGGAAAACCTTTATTTAAACTTTAAGAAATGTTCATTCTAGATGCCTTCTTAGGCTACATTGTCTCTTTTCAAGGCATCAAGATAGACTCTTTAAAGGTAGAAACAACAATCTTATAACCTACTCCAAGAATAGTTCATGGGATTTAAAACTTCAATAGTATTTCATCAACATTTCATCAAGAACTTTATTTCTTCACTCACCAAATGCTTAAAGGGAAAAACTTTGCGGTCAATAGAAGCTTAATGAAGCTTTGAACTTATCAAAAAGAAGATGATTTAGGAACTTATTCTTTCACTACCGGACTTCAACCAAGTGTTTGAACTTAAGTGTGATGCCTTAAACATTGGCATTACATATGTACTTAGCTAAGAATTTAGATTCATTGCTTTTTTATAAAAAGTTGTTCATTTTTGGCAAGAATCTATTCTACTAACAATAAAGAGTCCTATGTTATCATTTGTGCTTTAATAATGTGGGGGAATTATATTATTCCACTTATTTTTTTCTCTAATCATAAGAGTTTAAAGCAAGTTTAAAATTTCGAATAATAACGGAGTTTCGGTCTTTGACATGGCGTATTGTATCATGCAATACAGTTTTGGTATTTATTAATTGAATAATTAATAATAACAATTGACTTTTTATAATTAATTAGTTAATAAATAATTAGATTAGTATTACATTTATGTTTTTATATTCACATTTGTTAATTAAGTTAATCACCTCACTCTTCCGATTAAATATATTTACAATCAATTAAGGTTTTATTTTAATTTTAGTCATTTGTAAATTATATATTTCTTTCATTTCATAATAATTTACACATAATTTGCAAAACACTGGAATGTGCAATGAAAAGATGAGACCTTAGTCGCTCTATAAACTAGGACATATTTTACTTTTAAATTTTGTAGCATTCATATTTTGTAACATTGCAGCAATTTTAGATTTAAAGACGGAGAAACATTTATTGTTAAGGATATAATCTTGTTTAAATGAATGTATATTTTTATCACTTATGTAATTGTATTTAAATTTATTTATTAACATTTAATAAAAAATTTAGGCAGTAATATCATTATTTCAGGTATTTTGTTTCATGTATTTGTGAGTCAAAATTTTAATTCAGTTTTATTTATTTCACATAATTATAATTATTAAAGTAGATAATAAATGAAAAATAAAATTTTTCAAATTTAAAAATATTATATTTAGATTTAAATTAGATTTTCAATTTTATAATAATCTTTTTAACAAATAAAATTTTGATTTGAATTTAGCTTAATTAAATTTAAAATTTAGATTCAATTCTTTGTTAAAATAAATTTAAATTTGAAATTTTTTAATATTTTAATTTGTATTGCTTAAGAGTTTTTTTTTAAATAAAAAATACTTTAACTTATCATGTATTTTCAATAAAAACTAATAATAATAATTTAATTAAACATTTTTTATTTAATTAAAACAGTGTTGAATCATATTTTTTTTGGAGTAGACATAGTGATTAAAGTCATGTGGGTAGACATGGTGATTAAAGTCACGTGGGTACAAAATCAACTTATATTTTAAATTTTGGAGTTCAAATAAAAGTCACTTTAAGATTTGATGAAGTCTATTGAGTAACATGGTGATTAAAGACATGTGGGTTTAAATTAGATTCAATTTGAATTTATTTTAGTTAATTTAAAATTGAACCAGAGTCTAGTTTAATCATATTTAATTTGGAACTATCATAATTAATTAAATAATGATATTTTTTAAAGTTAGGGATTATTATATTTATTTTATCTTTCCTTTTTTTCTTCCCTTTTTTCCCTTCTTCCCCGATTCCTACCCTTGCAGCACCCTTTCTCTTCACCTCTATCCTACCCGCTCGTCGCCTGCCCTGCCATCACATCGGTAGCCCACACACTACCGCCACACTAGTAACCAACACACCTCTACCCCATCGATTGCCCGCATGTTGTTGCCCTGCCTATCGCTCGCACACCACAACCGATCAACACTCGCTACTTCGCAATATTTTGCTTCTCTCCTCCCCTCTCTTTTCTTATCCTTTATTTCTAGTGTCGGAGTTGTCTTGGTGTTGGTCGGTGGGTGGAACAGTACGCTTCGCCCGTGCCGACCGACATAGCTCAACAATGTAAACCTTGGTTTAAAATATATCAATGAAGAACACAAGCACAACCCTAGATATGACAAATAGGTGTTGTTTCAAGCATATACTTTTGTTATCAAACATAAAGCAAATATTTTGAATAAGTGGTTGATGCTCTTAGGAGAAGGTATTCTTTGCTTACAACTACGCAACTAAAGTGGTTGAATTTAAAGTGTTTAAAGAATGAATATGATCTTTATTCCAATGAAATCTAAAAAATATAAATAATAGTTCATAATTTTTCATTATCTAAGATGACTCAATAAGCATTTTGGTCAAGACAAAACTTTAATATTATTGCAAGAATATTTCTACTGATCCTTCTGATCCTTTCTACCTAAGGATATTAGACTTTATATCAAAGTGACACATATATCCTATTAGTAACTCATTACTAAAATACTGTCCTTATACACCTTTGTCGATACCTTATGAACCTTGGGAAGATGTCAACTTAGGTTTCGTCTTGGAAGTCCCTCACTTAGTTGGAGAAGTTTTATTATGTGGTAAGTTGAACATTTTTCCTTAAATGATTCATTTTGTTCCTAGAAACATCTGAATGTTTA
Source organism: Boesenbergia rotunda (assembly GCA_024364735.1). Taxonomy (NCBI): domain Eukaryota; kingdom Viridiplantae; phylum Streptophyta; class Magnoliopsida; order Zingiberales; family Zingiberaceae; genus Boesenbergia; species Boesenbergia rotunda. The sequence goes on from JAGFNQ010008200.1 coordinate 107,639, forward strand.
GCATGTTGTCAATCTTTATTTTAAAGAGAGAGAGTCAAACTACATGGGATTCCAAAGACTATTTCATCAAATTAGATCCAAAATTTGTTCACATATTTTACACGTTATGAAGAAAATTTGATACTTTAGTTTTTTTATCATCCTTAATCCGAGAGGCAAACAAAAAATGTTTGTCAAAGTTTACAAAATCTCATAAGGAGTTTAGACAGCAAGTATCTTTGTCAATGGGTTGAGTCTTTGCACATGTTGAATTTGCTTACAATAGATCTTCAAGTCAAATCAATGGTTGAAGTATCTTTGTTTGTGAAATATGCTCAATTGTTATATAAAGCGCATATCTTCTCAGCTATGTAATAAGTCAAACTAGAAGGTCAGGTTTAGCCCCACTTCTAGTCTTGGGGTTTCTTTCCTTGTAATAAAAATAAAACTAATGCTCTTGATTTGGCTCCCTTTGTTACCACTCAATTTTAGTGGTGATGCCAAAGAACAATCAAAAAGCCTCAAGAAAATACATGCTACAATTTATTGAGTGTATCATCAAGCGAACTGAAAAGTATAGAGATGATGCCAACAATTACCGCAACCTTTAAAGAAAGAGATTTAGTTTAGATTCATATCTACAAAGAATGATTTTTTTCAAGGTTAATTTGGCAAATTCAAGTGGACGTAAAGTTTAAAATCTCATTATAAGCTGGGATTTCATTCCCCAGCTGAAATGAAACTATTTGATGTTGTTTTGGCCCCTGCTAGCAATGGGTGTGGATTGCTCCAATAAGAAGCTTGAGGAGAAGGGGGAAGAAGACGAGAAGAAAGAGGAAGAAGAGCAGTAGAAGGAACTAAGGAAGCATCATACCTGGAGGAAGGACCAACGTTGAAAAATGCAACTCACAACAAATGCATGCCGCGACATCTCCCTGTGGGTCAATGTTGGAGGGAGAATAAATTAGGGTTTTAGCTTGGAGGAGGGTGCTTGCGACACGTTTCAAAAGGGAATGCTCACAACATGATCAAAACTATTTTGATGTACAAAGGATTCCAAGCTTCTAGAGAAAATGTCTCTAAGGCTTTGATTTGGAGTTTGTTGGCCCAAAGCTGCAAAAGGCACTCATTATGCAAAGACCATCTTGCCCCCCCCCCCTTCCCCTTTTCTTATATTGATCATTTTGAGGCTCCCCACATGGCAATTGGTAGGCAGGATGGGATGTTTCATTCAAATTGAATACACAAAATATTTAAAACGATGAGTGGATAGACCATTTAAAGTTCTTTGAAGGATTGGTGAAAATACTTGGAAGAATATAATTTTTTAACTACCTCTAAATCCCATGTCTTGTTATGGAGAAGATGAAGATGCAACCTCAATCAATGATAACTTCTCTCAATCCGAGGAAAATAACATACTAGTTACCTATGTCACTTCTCAAACTTTATGATCCTATGGCATTAAACTCTTTCGATCGCTCAACTCTCTGAGCATCATGTAGAATGAAAACATGCTAGCACACTTGTTTTTGAACTTGGTAGTCTTAGCATGGTGGTTTTGGTATTTGAAAATTTTTATCGCAACAGCATGAAGCATGGTTATATTTTCATTAAGATCATTTCCTATTTTACTTGCTCTCTAAGCTTTTATGTCTATAGAAGTATTATTGTACATTCTTTAGGGAATAGTTTTGAATAGATGAATAAGCTAATGTTTTCTTTTAAAGATTTCTTTCATGTCCACTAAGAAGGGGGGATTCCTTCTCACTTTCTCAAAGATGGATTTCTTCATAGTTATCCATCATTTCTGAATTCCTTGTAAGAAGACGACTTTCCTTGTGTGACTGGCTAACTAAGGTAGTGTCGACTGATACCCCTTTGTCAACTTGTTTTTCTTCCTCCGTCATGTGTTTGCATGCTTTATTGGCAACCATGCCAACATTGGAGTTTAGGTTGGAGAAGGAACAATAAAAACAATGTCATGGATGAAGGAAGGAGATATGGGAGAAATTGGTAGCACGTTAGAAAAGGGTATGCATATAGGGAAAGAAAGGAGAGAGAATAAAATTTTATGATAAAGTGAGCATGGGAGCAAAGTTGTGCCATCTCATCAACTAGCAAACTCACCTTCAGGGGATTGGGAAAAGAAAAAAAAACATTAACTAAGATTTTAATTGCTACTATATTAAGTTGTAAACGATAATATTGTAATATATCAATTGACAAAGACTTTCACATAATACTCAATGACTAGATAGCCTAGGCATAAGTAAGTATATTCAACTCCAAGAAGGTAAGTTCCAACTATTCAAATTTGCCTACAGAAATATGATGGGGTCGATTATATCACAAATAACTCTTAAATTAATTAAAATCATGTTAACTTATTAGCTTTTACTTCTTTTTTTTATACTACTAGGTATCTAGATCTTGCAACCCAACTAATCTTAGGGTAGACGGTCCGGCCCCACATTCCGCCCACCAAGTAAATCCAAGAAGCGCGGTGGCTCCTCATGTGGCATCCTACCTTCACTAGTAGTTCAATAACCGTAGGTGTGTCATGCGTGGAAATTGAACCCTAGTTGCTTGGGAATGCACCCTACCTCTTACCACCACACCAGACCATGGGGGGCAACTTATTAGCTTTAACAAATCTATAATTGTTAACTCTTGAACAGTGTAGATTTATCAACTGGGAGAAAAAGTCATTGTCTTTACAGCTTATGTGTATCTTCACATTTTTGACAAATTATGAGAGAAAAATCATCTCAACTTTTAAATACCACAAAACCATCTAAGGGACCCCTATGCATACTATCTACATTTAAAAAAAAAAATGTAATGTGAACACTGAGTGACCTATGACACCACGCTGCCTCCTATCTAGTAATATCACGTAGTACCCTAAGACTAACACTCTCTCAGATTCTATACAAGCTCTGAAAGGCATCTCATACAATGCCTTTCATAGTCACTACTACTTCAAAGAGATATCCACTGTCCTGTGAATATAAATCATGAACTCTGACATGGAAAGGATTGGAGGAGCTAGACGCTATACCCTTCCAAAGTTAGCAAAGCAACGATTACCCCTAGAAACAAAGTCCTAAAGACCTAAGTCATCTCAAGCTGAAGTAAATTAGTGTCACAACATCATTCAAACTTTGACCAACATTGCACCTCGTCAAGCCACCTCATACCATCCACCTCAAACCAAACATTGGTTCAAGTATGGACAGAATCACAACGATCCAAACCCAAGTCAATTGAGAATCAACAACCTCAAAGCACATTCTACTTATATTCTCGTAGCTACAAAACCACATTATAGTCCAAGCCTCATTATTAATAAAATAAAAAATCTAGTTAATTAATTTTATTTGTTGTGTTTCCAACCTTACCAAGAGACACTAAGCAAAACAAAGTGAAAGTCAAATTACACATATTAGTTCTCTTATGAATTTACCTTCCAAAATTTATGTTTAATTTTGCAATGTGTTCTTTTTAATATACAACGAGTCTTTAGATCAGCTAATTCATCAAATTTAGATACATGATTGTGTTTTTCTTTTCATTTCTTAATTTTAATTTTTTACATTTATTCATTTCTTCACTCTTGCTCACATTATTTTGACTAACCAAGTCAACCTAAGTTGTGAGCACACTACAAAGTTCGTAGTTCGTAGTTCGTAGTGCAGAACTCTTTTGATTTCTGCTCATACAAAAAAAATGATTAACGAGGTTTTTTCAACCTCGGGCGACCGGCCCGGCCTCACGAAAGTTTCCCACCAGCCGCCATGGGTAAATCGGGAAGCGCTCGCGGTGGGCAGTCTAGAATTTCTGCTCATACAAGATGGATATAATCTATTCCAAATGTTGGAATATAAATGAAGATTTTTTAAGTTATTAATCATATAAATTAAAGGCCGATTATTTTCTTTTGTCGAGAATGGGGAATAAAAGTTTTCTTCACTTGAATAAAAAAAAATCAGCCAAGAAGTTATATACAACTCAAGGGCAAAAGATAAATTACTTATCCTAAAGATGAAACCCAACTAGATTTTGCTTAATGTCCTCTAAAGATCACTTTATCATTCTACCTATTTCCTTTCAACTTTATCTTGAAGAATTTTTTAAGGAGCTATTTGCTTCCCTATTTATTTAAACTCAAAATATTAGAAAATATGAGATAGAAGTATTGGTGTAGTGTCAACACTGAAAATGTGTGTTATATTCCACAAGATGCCTCTAAATGGTGGAGAGTTTGTCCAATTCTAATATTCTTATATTCATCTATCCTAATCTTATATGTACCATGAAATAAATCAACATCACTTTTCATTAACATGTTTCAAGTAATTAAAATTTAAGCACAAGGACCTAAATAGGTCATCACTATGAACGAAATCAGAATTATTACTTTTTTCAAAGTTTGTTAAAGCAGTCCTAGAATATTCTGCTTGAGATTTTGACCTTATGGCAACAATTTTGTTATAACTTATTGTAGGATATCCAATTGTAAAGAAAAAAAATCTTAGTTTATAGTTTGCCATGTTTGTAAAATCTGACCCTATTATACTCTTTTAATCATAGCCCTGTGAAACCAAACCTACTGAATACCTAACAAAGTATTCAGAAAATAAGATACCAAACAAAGTTTCCATCCCAACCTTTCTTTCACTCTTATTTGACATTTTCGAGGTATATGAATTGGCATTTTTACAATTTAATCAATTATCATAAGATTCATCTAGTGGTGTGATAGTTTTAGGAGAAAACACATTGGTAGAAAAATAGTCATTCATTTTCTTCAATCAGGAAGGTTAGATGTGTGATATTTTTTTTTAGAAGACAAAAAGAAAAATAGAATAAGTTGAACTCTCCAGACAAGCATCCTAACATTGAGATCCCTTTGGCTTCAAGACTCCCTCTTTTGAACATACAGAATTGAATAGGGGACAATTTCTATATAACGCACCACTAACACAACTTGATGTCCCCTAAACCCTTAACCCAATATCTCAAACCCCAAACCCTAACTCCTAAACCCTAACTTACAGTTGAAGGTCGTAATACACACTTGATGTGCCCTAACATAAAGATCAATAGAGGGATAACATTGCATATAGCTGACCCAAAATAGTTAGAACAAACACGCCTTGAAGATAATGGCCATTGAATGTCATAAAGCAATATGTACATTAGAATATTATCAATATACCTAGGGATAATTTAATGTATCCTAATTTGTATTTTACCTAAAATACAAATTAGTCCTTAGAATAGAATCCTGATTTATTTCCTAGAATAGAGTTCTAATTATTTCTTAGAATAAGTTCTAACATTGTATATAAATAGAGTTTATATCTTGTAATATTTGATAAGAGGAATTCTTTAACATGGTATCAGAACATAAGGCTTAAATTTTTTTCCTTTACCCTAAAATTTTCTTTTGTCCTAAATCATAGCCGATCCGTTTCTCTTTTCCCCTCTCTCCACGCGACACTGTTGTTCTTCCTCGCGACGCTGTTGTTCTTCTCCTGCACGCGATGTTGTTGTTCTTCCTCGCGACGCTGCTGTTCTTCTCCTCCATGCGACGCTGTTGTTCTTCTCCTGCATGCGACGTTGTTGTTCTCTAGAGAAGCCAAAGCTGTTGTTCTCCAGAGAAGTCGATGTTGATATTCTTCTCCTGCACGCGTCACGAGCTCCGGCAACACGTCGCTCTCCATATGTAATCGCGTTCTCTCTGCACCCGATCGCGTCGCTCCCCACGACCTGTCTCGCGCAAGGCAGCTCTTCCTTTTCTTCCTCAGCTTGCGACCTCCATCTTCAGGTGCGCTAAAGGCTTCTTGTACGTTGTCGCGGGCCATGTGTTGTTCTCCGCAGTGTACTTTCCTCCGTCAAACGCTGAAGGCTCCTCCGTCGCGTGCGTATTCCTGCGCCTATTCCTAACGCTGGCAACAGAGTTGTCAAAAGCGAGCGCCTCGCGCACTTAAGCGCAAGGCGCCGCGATGCAAGCCAACCTCGCTTCTGCGAACGGGGAAGTGAGCGGCTTCGACAACGCGAGCACCTCGTTGCGCTTCGCGCGACGTGTTCCTGCACGACACGCGACCCGGTTTTTGGAAAAAAAAAATTTCCAAATTTGCTTTTGTTTTTGATTAAAGCCCTAATTCTCCTACGCCTCTTCATCTTCCTCTCGCCATCGTCCACGTTTGCCCCGTCTTCGTTTGCTTCTCGCCGTCGTCCAAGCATCTTCATCTGCGTCTTCGTCTGGTTCTCACCGCCGTCCAAGCGTCTTCGTCTGCTTCGCCAACGTCCAGGTATTCCTTTCTCAGTTCAAATTTCAATAGTTGGCACGGTCTGAGATGTCCGGCGAACCTTCCGGTGCCGCTGGACACTATTTGCGGTGTCCAGCGGCGCTGAAAGCGTCGCGGAACGCCTCTCGCGACGCCGGAAGCAACATCGCACCCCTCCGGCGCCGGCGGAAGCGTCCGTGCCGACAGAAGCGTCCGGCGCCGGCGGAAGCGTCCGGCGACACTTCCAGCGCCGCCGGAGACATCCGGCGACGCTTTCGGTGCCACTGGACACTATTTGCGGTGTCCAGCGGCGCCGGAAGCGTCGCGGCACGTCTCCAGCGACGCCGGAAGCAACATCGGACGTCTCCGGCGCCGGCGGAAGCGTCTAGCAACGCTTCCGGCGCCGCCGGAGGCGTGAGACGCTACTTCCGGCGGCGCCGGAGGCGTCCCGCGACGCTTCCGGTGCCGCCGATTTTATTTTCCTTTTTCATTAATTAAAAAAAACAATTTCTCAAAAAACTCAAACAATTCTTTAAAAAAATCTTATAAATTTTTTTAAATCAGAAATCATATAAAAAAAATTTTTAAAAATCCGAGATCAGATAATTTTAAAATTTAAAACTTAAAAATTATAAAAAAAAATTATATTTATTAAATCAGATTTTAAATTTAAAATTTAAATATATAAAAATTATATTTAAACATATAAATTTAAAAAATCATATTTAAATCAGAATATCAGATTTATATGAATTATAATATTAAATATTTAAAACATATTTATATGAATCATATTTAAATCATATTTTAAAAAAATATAATAAATTTAATTAATTCATATAAATCAGATTTATATTTTAATAATAATTTTTTCCCAGTTTTATATATATATTTGTTATTCATTGATTATTATTGATTTATTGTTATTGATTTCAATTTTCAGCGGCGTTGATTGAGTTGATTCTAAACCATGTCAAATACAGTAATTCCATCTACTTGAAAAGACATTGCTTGGAGTTATGCAACATGTTCAGATCCTAAAAATCCAAATATTGTCACTTGTATTTTTTGTGGTAAAATAACAAATGGCGGAATTTATCGACACAAGCTGCATTTAGTTGGAGGCAATAGAAATGTGAAAGCTTGTCTGAAATGTTCCGAGCATGTTAAAGAAGAAATTAGAGAGTTCATGCAAAAAAAGAGTAATTTGAAAAATCAAATGGATGATATTCCGCATTCTGATGATATTGATGATTTGGAAGATTTGGAAGAACATGAAGATGACCATCAAAGTAAAGTGAACGGAAAACGACCAATATCTGATTCAAGCATCCATCCTACGGTCCAAGGTAAAAAGTGCAAACAAACTGGACATATTAATCTTTATTTTATGAAAGATGTTGATGAAATTGTCAAACAAAGACGTGCAAAAAACAAAGGACAATTTGATGAAAATAAAAAGAAGTTGAGAAATATTGCGGTTGAGAAATTTGCAAGATGGATGTATGATGCTGGAATTCCTTTCAATGTTGTTAAATATGATTCTTTTGAGCCTTGTATTGAAGCTATTGGACAATTTGGATCTGGGATGAAACCTCCATCATATCATGAAGTGAGAGTTAAGTATTTAAAGAAAGAGTTGGAAAATACGAACTTGCTCCTCAAATCCCACGAAGAAGATCATGCTAAGTTTGGGTGCACAATCGCAGATGGATGGACAGATAAAAAGGGTAGGACTCTTATAAATTTTTTAGTAAACGGTCCCAAAGGAAGTGTTTTTGTTGAATCAGTTGATGCTTCAGGCTATTCTCACACAGCTGACAAGATGTTTGAGTTACTTTCTAAATTTGTATATCGCATTGGAGAAAAAAATGTGGTTCAGATCGTAACAGATAATGCAAGTTGTGTCAGTGCATGTAATATTTTAAATATATATTATTTTCAAGTTTCAATTAATAATTGGATATTTGTATCATATTTTTATTTTTTTTGACTAATTTTATTTTTTTCAGGTCGTCTTTCGGAAAATCGATTTCCACACTTGTACTGGACTCCTTGTGCAGCTCATTGTTTAGATTTGTTGCTCGAGGATATATTCAAAATTCCTCATCTTAGAAAACTGCATGTACGGGCGTTGATGGTGAATGGTTATATTTATAACAGACCACAAGTATTGAGCATGATGAGAGAGTTTACTGGGCGCAGAGACGTGGTAAGAACCGCAAAGACACGTTTTGCAACTGCTTTTTTTGACTTTAAAGCGGTTTCATGTACAACAAGCAAATTTGAGAAAGATGTTTACATCTGAAAAGTGGGCAAATAGTCGATTTTCGAAGGAGGCTGCAGGAAAACATGTAGCAGAAGTGATATTGATGCCTTCATTTTGGAAAAATATGGTTTTTGCATTAAAAGTTGGTGGCCCATTGGTGAAAGTATTGCGACTGGTAGATGGTGAAAAAAGATCTCCTATGGGTTATATTTATGAGTCAATGGACAGAGATAAAGAAGTTATTGCTGCGTCATTTAACAATAATGAAGAGAAATATCGAAGTGTTTTTGAATTCATTGACAAAAGATGGAACATTCAACTCCATCGACCTTTGCACGCAGCTGGATATTTCTTGAATCCAGAGTGTTTTTACTCAAACCCTGACATAGAAAATGATACAGAAGTGATGGAGGGTTTGTACAAGTGCATATCTAGATTGGTGAGAGGTGAGGATTTACAAGATCAGATCACGAATCAATTGGAAAAGTACAAGAAAGCAGAAGGACTTTTTGGTTTGCCAATGGCTATTAGACAAAGAACTTTAAAATCACCAGGTAAATTTGCTAATAATTGTTGTGACTTGTGATATTTCAATATTGGATGATATCATTACAATAAAGTTAATCTTATAATTTATATGTTTTTTGTGTTTCAAGCTGATTGGTGGTCTTCTTATGGTGCATCAATGCCTGAATTAAAAACATTTGCAATGAAGATTTTAAACCTCACATGCTCTGCTTCTGGTTGTGAACGTAATTGAAGTGTTTTTGAATATGTAAGTTAGAGATTTTTTTAATACTTATTAAAAATTATATTATGGACTTAACCTTTGATTTCTTAATTTTTTTTGTAGATACATTCTAAGAAGAGAAACAGGTTATCTCAACAACGATTGAATGATTTGGTATATATCAAGTACAATAGAGCTTTGAGGCGTAGATATGACATGCGAGATAAGATTGATCCTATTTCTTTGTCAGAGATAGATGATAGTAATGAATGGTTGTTGGGAAAATTAGATGACAGTGATAAAGACAATGAAAATGATTTTGTCTTTGAAGGTGAAGATTTGCGTTGGAGTGATGTAGCACGAGCATCTGGGGTTAGTGAAAGTGCATATGGCTTTTGATCTCGGAATGCATCTTCTTCAAAAGGAGCATCATCATCTGCTTCAGCAAAAAGAAAACAAATTTCGGCTCAAACTAGTCTTGTCGATGAAGAAGAGATTAACCTTGATGATGAAATTGAAGAAGAAGATACCGATGGATACAAATCAAGTGATGGAGCTGATGACATAGATTTGGATAATGAAGATGAAGAAGATGATGATTTTGATATTTGATATTTCATTTTCATCTAAGCATTGATTCAGACTTTTGATTTAGTTTTAGTTTTTTGAATAATCTACAGTTTTATCAAGTTGTTATTGTCATTTGGATTTTCAAAGACATTTTCAAAGATTTTTGATAGATATAATAGTCTTTTTGTTTATTACGCTTTTTTCCGTAAAGTCCACGCTTCGCTTTGCGCTTTAAGCCCCAAGACCCTTGAGTGCTTTTTTACGCTTTGCGCTTGTGACAACTATGGCTGGCAACCTCTCAACAACCCAAAACTAATCATTGGCTACCTCTGGCACTCCAAAGTCGGATGTCTCAATCTTTACCAACCATATCACTGCACCGCTCTCTTCTGAGCAATTGGATGGTAAGAACTACTCCTCTTGGGCCTCTCATATTGAGCTTTGGCTTGTTGGACAGGGTTATGAGACATATCTCACTCAAACAGAAGAGGAAGCTCAAGTCATTGATCGTCCTCTGTGGAAAAAGGTTGACGCTCAATTGTGTTGTATTATCCAAGCCACAATTCATCTATCTCTTAGGGATGTCTTCCGCACTCACAAAACCTACAAAGCTATTTGGACACAGGTTCAACAACTCTTTACAAACACCTCTTGGAGACTCTGTCATGTTTGTAAAGATCTCATAAACATCCTCAATGTCCATCAGATTAAGGATTCTATGTTTCTATGTCAACTTATCTGGGTTCAGTCTCTAGCCGTTTTTGTGACTTCAATGAACTACTTCCATCTACGGCCACTCCTGTTGCAGAGCTTGAAAATCAAAAAAAAAAATTTATATCTCTGGCTTTATATGGTCTGCCCACAGATTATTCTCATGTTCGTGATCAGATTCTGGGCAGCTCCACAGAAGCTACCATGGGCAGTACCTGGGCGACTCTCCTTGTCCCTGCCAAAGTCTTGTAGTTACCTCCTTCCGTTCATATTGACTCATCAGCTTTGGTCTCTCGAAGCAATACCAGACCTCCACCCCGTAAGGGTGGCAAAGGTCGTCCTTGGTGTGATCACTGCCACCGACCAGGACACACAATTGATAAATGTTGGAGTTTACATGGTCGACCCTTTCGTGATGCTCAGATCGTCCAGAATTCTGTCGCTTCTTCAGCATCCACTTCACAATTGCCACCGGATCCGACCACACTGCCTTCCTATGACGACTTTCTGAAATGATATGAAGATCAACGAGCTTCTGATTCCACTGCGGTCGTTGCACACGCTGGTAATTCCTTTGCTGGCAGATCTCGATCTTCGGATCTCTGGGTCCTTGATTCTAAGGTCACCGATCATATCACTGATAATAAATCTCTTTTTTCTTCTCTCACTACTTCCTGTTATTTACCCTTTGTCACCCTGGCAAATGGTTCTCAAACTCAATCCCAAGGTGTTGGTATTATTCATCCTTCTTCTTCTCTCCCTATTCATAATATTCTTTATGTTCCCGGAGCTCCCTTTAATTTGTTATCAATAAGTCGACTTACTCGGTCTCTTGATTATGTCATCTCTTTTACTAAAACTTCTGTTTCCTTATAGGACCGGAGTACGGGGAGGATGATTGGCTTTGGATGTGAGTCTCATAACTTATATCAGCTTCACCGACCCTCACTTGTTGGTTCGACGGCGACATCTCCTCTTCTTATTCATGCACAGTTAGTACATCCAGGTCTTGATAAGTTAAACAATAACATCCTAGCCTTTCTCACTTAGAGTCTTTGGCTTGTGAGTTATGTCAATTAGGAAAGCATGTTCGTAATTCTTTTTCTCCTCGCACTGAGAGTCGGGCTACGTCCCCTTTTGTTTGGTTTATTCTAATGTCTGGGCTCGAATCGTATTTCTTCTACATTGGGATCTCGATATTTTGTTACTTTTATAGACAATTTTTCCCGTTGTACCTGGTTATATCTAATGAAGAATCATTCAGAATTGTTTTCTATTTTTCAATCTTTTTTCCATGAAATCAAAACTCAATTTGGTATTTCTCTTCGAATCTTACAAAGTGATAATGCGCGTGAGTATCTATCTACTATGTTTCGGGTCTTCTTAGCATCTCATGGTGTGTTGCATAGGACGTCTTGTCCTCATACCCCCCAACAGAATGGAGTTGCAAAATGCAAGAATCGTCATCTTCTCGAAACCACCCCAACTCTTCTTTTCCACTCTTATGTTCCTCATCGGTTTTGGGGTGACGCCGTACTTACTACGTGTTATCTCATCAATCACATGTCTTCCTCTACTCTACAAGGTAAAATACCTCATTATGAACTTTATCCTCATCAGTCTCTTCATCCTTTACCACCTAGGGTCTTTAGTTTGCTATGTTTTGCTCATGCTCTTGATCCTAGCATTGACAAACTCTCTCCCCGATCTCATAAATGTGTATTCCTTGGGTACTCACGGTCTCAGAAAGGGTACAAGTGTTATTCCCCTACTCTCCGTCGGTACTTCATATCTGCTGATGTCACGTTCTTTGATTCGGTTCCATTTTTTAGGCATAACGCATCCCCGTCCGAGTTTTCTCCTTCTACGCCTATGCCAGTGACTATCTTTTACCCTTCGAAGGACTCTCTATCACCTCCAGCCCCATCTCCTCCTCTATTGCAAGTTTATCAACGTCATCCTCATCCTGCTTGGCCACTGCCCAGCACTGACATTGCCGTGGACACATCTTTGGAGCCAAGTCATTCGCCTCTTCCTCCGGTCCAATCTCCTGAGTTTGATATTCCTATTGCACTTCGAAAAGGCATGTGTTCCACTCATAATCCTTCCCCTCATTATGTTTCTTTGAGTTATCATTGTCTTTCTCCTTCCTATTATTCTTGTCTTTCTCTTTGTCGTCTGTTTCTCATCCAAAGACTGCAGGTGATATCTTTGCCCATCCAGAATGGAAACAAGTTATGCTCAACGAAATATGTACCTTACAAAGTAGTGGGACTTGGGACCTTGTTCCTCCACCACTAAGGAAATCAATTGTGGTTGTCGATGGGTATATACGGGGAAAGTTGGTCCAAACAGAAAAGTTGACCAGCTTAAAACCCGCATCGTCGCTAAGGCCTATACTCAGATCTTCGGATTGGATTACAAGGACAATGATGTACTCTGTGTGCCTATTCCTGTCCATTGTTGTGATTCGGCATTGGCCTCTTTATCAGTTGAACATCAAAAATGCTTTCTTACATAGTAACCTGCTCGAGGAAGTCTACATGGAGCAACCTCCATATTTTGTTGCTCAGGGGGAGTCTTCTGGTCTTGTATGTCGCCTGCGAAATTCTTTATATGGCCTCAAGCAATCACCCAGAGCATGGTTCGGTAGATTTAGTACTGTAATTCAATAGTTTGGCATGACTTGGAGCGAGGTCGACCATTCTGTCTTTTATCGCCACTCATCCACTAGTTGCATCTACTTAGTGGTTTACGTTGATGATATTGTCATCACAGGTAGTGATCATCTCGGGATTTCACAGATGAAACAGCGTCTTTTCAAACATTTCCAAACAAAAGATCTCGGCAAACTCAAATATTTCTTAGGGATAGAAGTAGCACAGTCCAAAGATAAGATCATTATATCCCAAACGAAGTATACAATCGACATTTTGGAAGAAATAGGAATGTTAAACTCAAAGACAGTTGACAACCCCATGGATCCTAATATTAAGCTCCTGCCAAATTAGGGGAGCTTCTTCCAAATCCTGAATGATACAGGCGATTAGTAAAGAAACTAAGTTATCTTACTGTTACTCATCCAGACATCTCATTTACAGTAAGTGTCGTAAGTCAGTTTCTCAACTCTCCGTGCAAGGAACATTGGGATGCTATGATCCGCATTATTCAATATATTAGAGGCGCTACAGGAAAGGGTCTCTTATACGGAGACAAAGGACATACTCGAGTTGTAGGGTATTCTGATACAGATTGGGCAGGTTCTCCCACTGATAGGAGATCTACGTCTGGATTTTGTATATTTGCCGGAGATAATCCTGTTTCTAGAAAAAGCAAAAAGCAGAATGTTGTAACAAGATCCAATGCAAAGGCAAAGTATCGAACTATGGTCATAGTTAGTCAAGAGCTTATATAACTCAATTAGTTGCTTCAGGAACTAAGATTTGGAGAGATTACACAAATGTTACTTATATGTGACAACCAGACCGTCTGCATATTGCCTCAAATCCAATTTTTCATAAGAGAATAAAGCATATTGAAGTCGGCTGTCACTTTGTCAGAGAGAAAGTTGTATATGGAGAAATATCTATTAGTTATGTCAACTCACATGATCAACTAGCAGATATATTCACTAAGTCACTTAGAAAGTCCAGAATTGAATACATATGTAACAAGTTGGGTGCATATAATTTATATTCTCCAACTTGAGGGAGAGTGTTAGAATATTATAAATATAGCTAGGGATAATTTGATGTATCCTAATTTATATTTTACCTAAAATACAAATTAGTCCTTAGAATAGAATCCTAATTTATTTTGTAGAATAGAGTTTTAATTATTTCTTACAATAGGTCCTAACTTTGTATATAAATAAAGCTTATATCTTGTAATATTTGATGAGAGAAATTCTTTAACAATGTATAATCAAGCATCTTTCTATGGATATTCCATATCATTTGTATGACCCATTTTCAGAATACAACAGTTGTACTTCACTGTTTGGTGACAATTTGGCTTATAACACACCCCCCAATATACCTTTCACGGAGTTCAATGATAGACATATACCAAAAAAGTGGTAGGCAGCAATTGTCTTATCTATGTGAGAAAAATATGCAGGTTCGACACGTTGAGAATCGAAGAAAAAGCTCAAGTACAAAAAGAATCAACTAGTTACCAAGAATACAAGTATTACAATATGTCAATACTCACCTTTGATAGGACAAAATCACCAAGCCACCTAGTGCAGTCCACATAGTTGGAGTGAACTGAGGCAATAAACACCTGAGACAGCAGGAGTTGAGGTAAAACACTTTGAATAAAATAACATCAATCTTACTCCAGCCACCCTCTTAGATGGTAGTGGAGAAGCTTGGTACCTACAGGAAATTGCACATATTTGGTAGGAAATTTCGATGGTAAGTCCGTCCAAGTGAATGATTTCTCAACATATGTCCAGAACTCTGTAAAGAAAGTATATATTGATGAAGTGAAACTAATTAATATAGAAGAAATCAAAATCAGATTGAAAAAAGAAATGTTGGTTACCTTTCATTGACCAGATCTTGACAGTATTATCCATACCACAACTAGCTATTCGGTATATGTCAGAGGGATGGAAGTCCTACATATTGAAAAAAATTAGTTGGTTTTTTTTCTTTATTATATCAGCCAACTGCAAGCTTAGATGCAAAGTGCCAAAGCACAAATAATAATTTAGCTGCACTTACAACACTCAACACTTCATTTCTGTGACCCCCGGCTCCAGCAAATATCAGAATACAAATTCCTGTATGTAAATTCCATAACCGGACTGACTCATCCTGTTAATGGTTACCTGTCCCATCACTGTGATTTAACTAGGGTGAAACAAAAACAGACAATTTTAGCCACTGTACCTTGCTTGCAGACACCACTAGAGAAGGTCTCAATGCTTGGGTCCTTATTTCATTAATAGAGTCTCCGTGACCAACAAAACTCTGCAGAGTGTTTGCATTCCACAATCAACAAAACCAAGTCTAAAGTTATATTCGAGTACTTCCAAGTTACATATTCATGAAAATAAAAAATGTCCAAAAAAGCTTATTACTGAAGACACTATAAAGATAATCTCAGCCTAGTGGGTATATAATCCCTTCATAGTATGTAAGATGTATGATATCAGAAATTACAACTCACAATCAACATTCCATTAAGAGTTCGCTTTGACAGATAGGTTCACAATGAAAAGTTCTTCCATCACATGTCTTATTAATGAAAGGAATTTCAAAATGGAAAGCGAACACTCTGTCTTTTGCATTTCATTATTTTATTCCAATAGTCAAGATAAAAGACATTTTTCTACCTTGTGTATCTTTTCGGTGCCAGAATTAATGACACGGATGATTCCATTGCTTCCACCAGCTACCAAAAATGGGGTACCATCGGTGTCACATGCCCAACTCAACGTATAGAACGACTCATCCTTCTGAACAAATTTAGATCATTCATATTGTTAGAACAAGATGTCATGGCTCATGCAATCAATTAGAAGATTCCTAATGTCAGAACAAAAACAGAACAAGGGACATACAATGTAAATCCCTCTGCAAAATAACCAGCTGATGTACTTAGAGATGAGTCACAATTTCCTAGTTGGAACTCACCGTGCTTAATTTGTTTCATTGTTATAACTGACTGCAATTGATGGTCCTAGTATGTTAACTAATATAACATCTTTCCTTGCCAAAAAACAATATTAAGAGATCAAGAATTCCACTTATCAATATCTTAACAAGAAACGTTCTGCAATTCATTTAAGTAAGAGCCTGATTATTTTAGTGATGTTAGCCTAGCTAGGTCAACACATAAAATCAACATGTTTGTCTTCAACATAAAATTGAGAGATACGTACATCTTCGTCTACGTACGCCTGCAATATGGCAACCATACCGCCTTCAAGACAACGATACACAGTTACCTACAAGAAAGTGGCAACATTTGATCATTGCTAATATGATACTGTCCAGCTTCCAGGGACTAATAACTAAAAAATTGTCACCAATCATTCTAACAACACAAACCACACAGGAAGAAAATCAGAATAAAAAAGAAGAGAAAAAGTTTGCGTGTAATGTTGTCTTAGAAAATATTAGGTCGGAGCAGGGCGGAGGATTCCAACCCGATTGCCGCCGACAGTGGCGAAAACGTCGTAATAGCGGGCGTCGATGAAGTTGAAGGCGATGGCGTAGAGGGGGCGCTTCCCCTCGTGGACGCGGTTGCTGACCTTATACTCCCTCTTCCTCGACGCCGTTAGCGAGCCCACCACCGGCTCGCAACCCAGTCCAATCTTCGGCATCGCTGCCCTCTCCGAAAGATGAAGTCGAAGCTTAAACCTGAACCGACACAAATCAATTACGCGCTGTAGGAATTTGAACCCATTCCCAAATTTGGTTCCATAAACTTCATAAGTATCAGGGTATTCTGTTATTGTTATCAGCGCTGACGACAATAGTAGCACCCCTATTTTGGATGTTCCAGTGATCTAAGAGTTTTCAGATGTTTTCTAGAGGAGCTACCGTGTCGACATCTAAAGTTTCATATCGTATGGAACCAAAAGAGTTGGACGAGCTGAAGGTCCAACTTCAAAAGTTATTAGACAAAGGATTCATCAGAATGAGCGTATCTCCTTGGGGTTCACCGATTCTGTTCGTCAAGAAGAAAGAGGGTTTCTTGAATGAAAAATGATAGGGAGAGTGAAAATAGTAGAGTGAAAAGCATAGTGAATGACGTGGCACTTTGCATGCAGTGATCTCCGACGGTTCACCGTGCCCCCCAGGGTATAGTTTGATTCGGGGCGGCAGCCGAAGGCCGCCGATGATATCCAAACAATAATCGGACGTGTGCATGTAAAGTGTCACATCATGCCACGTCATGCCACATCATTCACTATATTTTTCACTCTCTCATTTTCACCCTCCCTATCATTGCTATTCTTGAATTATGCATTGACTACTGACAGTTGAATGCAATAAACCATCAAGAACAAGTACCCTCTGTCCTGGATAGAGGATTTATTTGATCAACTTAGAGATACATCGGTGTATTCTAAGATTGATTTTCGGTCCGGATATCATCAGTTGAGAGTCAGAGACTCAGACATCCAGAAGATAGCATTTCACACTATATATGGGCACTACGAGTTTTTGGTAATGTCATTTGGGTTTATCAATACTCCAGCGATATTCATGGATTTGATGAATCACATATTCCTGAAGTACTTGGATCAGTTTGTCATTGTATTCATTGATGATATTTTGATCTATTCACGTTCCAAGGAGGAGCACACGTAGCATCTTCGCATTGTATTGGAGACTCTCAGATGAGAGCGTTTATTTGCGAAGTTCGGCAAGTGCGCATTTTGACTACCCTCAGTCGATTTTCTGGGACACATGATTTCCAACAGAGGTATCTTCGTAGACCCCCAGATGATCGAGGTTGTAACTAGTTGGGAGCAGCAGATGTTAGTTCAGGAGGTTCATAGCTTCTTGGGATTGACTGGTTACTACAGACGATTCGTAGAGGATTTTTCTAGTATCTCTATGTCGTTGACACATCTTACCAGGAAAGACATGAAGTTCATATGGTCGAATGCCTGCGAGACCAGCTGTTAGGAGTTGAAACAGAGATTAGTGTCGGCACCCGTTCTCGTTCTACTATCAGGAGAGAACGGATTTGTGCTTTATACTGATACGTCATATCAGGGATTGGGTGCAGTTTTAATGCAGCATGGGCTGATAGTGTCTTATGCTTCTTGATAGCTGAAGGAGCATGAGAAGAACTATCCTGTATAGATCTAGAGTTGCCCGTCATCATTTTTGCTCTGAATCTCTGGAGGTATCATCTGTACGGGATTACATTTGAGATTTTAATAGATCATAAAAACCTCAAGTACCTGATCACATAGAAGGAGCTCAACCTTCGTCAGAAGAGGTGGATGGAGTTCCTGAAGGACTATGATTGTACGTACCATTAGCTATCACCCTAGGAAAGCTAATGTAGTCGCTAATGCACTAAGTAGGAAATCCAAAGGAGTGTTGGCTTACCACCAAGTTCGGGTTATCGAGATAGTTTAGAGCTTCTCAGAGTTGGGTCTAGAGGAGCAAGGTCAGACTGAGAAGAATATTCTAGCGACCATGGTTGCTCAGTCATTCATCCGGATGAGGATCAGAGAGACCTAGGGGAGTGATCAGCATCTACAGTTTCTCGGCAGCCGAGCAGCCTCAGAGTAGCAGACTAATTTTACTTGGGACGATGAGGGTGTCTTGTATTTATGCGGGAAGCTATGCGTACCAGAGGCACATTCTGTATTAGAGGAGCTACTGTAGGAGGCTTATCGCTCCCAATTCTCCATTCATCTGGGTGGCACCGGCATGTATCGGGACCTGAGGCATTCCTATTGGTGGAACGGAATGAAGAGGGACATTGATGATTTCGTAGCCCGATGTCTAGTTTGTTAACAGTTAAGGCAGAGCACTAGAGACCTGCTAGGTTACTTCAGAGGATCCCCATTCCTGAGTGAAAGTGGGAGCACATTACTATGAATTTCGTGGTGGGACTGCCTAGGACCAAACGAGGTCATGACGCGATTTGGGTGATTGTTGACTGATTGACCAAATCTCTGCACTTTTTAGCTATTCGGAGGACCGATTCTCTAGATAGACTAGCAGAGCTATATTGAAGAGAGATTATCAAGTTGCATGACATACCATTGAATATTATATCAGATCGGGATCCATGCTTCACCTCACGTTTCTAGCAGAGTCCGCAGAAGGCCATGGGTACAGAGCTCAGATTTAGTACTACCTTTCATCCGCAGACAAACAGACAGTCAGAGTGCACTATCCAGACCTTAGAGGACTTGTTGAGAACCTATGTGATGGATTTCGGAGGCAGTTGGGAGGAACATCTTCACCTTGTTGAGTTCACCTACAACAACAGCTATTCTACTGCTATTTAGACGGCACCGTATGAGGCGTTGTATGGTAGGCCATGTCGGACACCCACCCTCTGGGAGGAGGTTGAGGAACCTCAACTGTTAGGACCTCAGAGAGCCCAGCACGAGGCAAAGTTAGTCCGTATAATCAGACGTAGGATGTCTGAGGCACAGAACCGCCAAAGAGCTATGCTAATCAGAGATGGAGACCTCTGCAGTTCTCTGTAGGTGGCCATATATTTCTGTGAGTTTCACCCAGGAAAGGGGTGAAGAAGTTTAGACTTCAAGGTAAGCTTGCTCCGTATTACGTCGGCCCTTTTCAAATTCTGGAGAGGGTTAGGACAGTGGCTTATGTTTGACTCTTTCACCCTCCATTACCACCGTTCACGACATATTTCATGTATCTATGCTGAGGAGATACTTACCAGTTCACATGTGCTGTTAGATTTCTCGGTTCCACTTCAACCTGACATGACTTACGAGGAGGTTCCTGTATAAATTATAGGTCACCGAGAGCGTCAATTGTGGAGCAAGACAATCCGGTTGGTCAAGGTCGGATGACAGCACCACTTAGACGAGGAGGCTACTTGAGAGCTTAAGGATGTCATTCGAGCTCGCTACCCCCACTTATTTACCTAAGGAATATATAGTTAGTTTCTGTTCAACATTTCTAGCTACATACTATTTGGTAGAGTTTTCTGTGGTATATAACGAAATTTGAGGGCCAAATTTTTGTTAGTGAGGAGAATGGTAAATATGAAAAATTTAGTAATTTGCCAGGAAATTACTTGAGAACGAAAATACGGTGATCGTAACCCTAGGTTAAGTTGTAGAGGGTTTAAACTTGTTAAAACCCAAATCCTTGGGGTGGAGGGAGGCAAAACACTAAAATCTAGAGGGTTAAATGGCTAAGAAACCTAAATTAAGGACCCATTCCGACTTTGGCAAATTTGGAGGGGTAAATGCAAAAGGGGCAAACCTTAAAAACTTATCTTCGCTACCTTCAACCACAAACCCAACCACAAGTCTTCTCCTTCTCCCGATCGAGAGTCGAAGCCGCCGTCATTCCCTTCGTCTTCCCCCTTTAGGTGAACCGGGTCCCCTTGGACTTAGCAAGTGTCTAAGCTCAGATCCCACATTCCCCAACCCATCTCGTGTGTGTGAACTAGAGATTTGCTACGGGCGATTGGGAGCTACTATTGCCAAATAGGTCGACGACTACCTCGCACTGTCAGAGCCCCACCGGAGGTGAGCTAGGGTTTAATAAGCCTAGGATCTTGCAAGTTGATGTATTATGATTTCGTTTCATCGCTGATCCGTGGCCTTTTTCTCTGCTTGGAGGACGATCCAGAGATTGGGTCGACTATGTATTGGATCTGTGGTTTGGAGCTGGATTCCCATCAACGAAGGTTGGGGTAAGAAGATCATCTCCAGCTTGATTAGTGGCTAGCTTAATTGCTATTGATTCTGTCCCATTCTCCCTGGTTTTGAGTTGTAGATTAAGAGTTGTTGGTGTTTTCTTTCTGTTGTCCACCGTGAGCTTTGAATTGGTTGTGATTGTTTTCCCAATATAGTTGCCTATGTTTGCATTAGATGTTGAATTCTAGATTTGTGGATTTCAGTTCTTCCTCCCTGCTCCAGCTCACTGTGCCAGCTGGAATTGGCTATCGTGGAGACCTGCTCGGGCTCAGGTAAGGGTTGGATTGTATGGAATGTTGAATTTAGATCCTGCTAGGTTTATGGTAGGATTTGGTTTGGTTGTATTTGTAAGATGTATACTAAAAGACTTGTCTTTTTCTATGAACATCTACATTTTGAAAGAGAATCACAACAACACTGATGCATATTTATATTAGTATGTGCATAACCGTTTGATACTTTGCATTGTAGATAACATGGTGTGTGGTGACACACAGAAGATCATATTATCAGTCCCTTGCAGAGTATAAGTAGAGGCTCACAACCAAGGTGGAGTTGGACAAATCATCGAGATGGTTGTAGTGTAATTAGGTGTGGTTTATTTTGACCATAGAATTACACTAGTGCACTTTGTGTGCATTAAGTAGGACTAAAATAGAGGTAATCCAATTTGTACTGACTTTATAATTGGATCGGACCTCGGTTTATTATGGAGTACATGCTCTAAATCCCGATATAATAACGAGCATATGTACTTAGTAGTTATCTCTTTGTTTTATCAATGAGCGAGATTTATTCTGCTAAATCGATAGGTCCGGTAAGTTAGAAGATAATATTATGTACATGGTGTGCTATTGATTACTGACGGAATCCATGTCCTGGTGAGTTGGGATGATGATACCCCCTTGATGAGCTCATAAGGTTTATCATGTTAAACCCTGCAGGTGGATTTGATCCAACATGATGATAATGATGAGTGGTACTAGTCAAGAAGTTAGAGGTTGATTAATTAAAATTGTCAGTAATTTAAATTAATCGACGGACATTCGATATCTTAAACACGGGGAGATGGATATACTCATAATAGGTGGAGCCCATATGAAAATATGAGAGTTAGCGAGGAAGTTCAATAGAGATCCTTTAGTGGAATGGATCTTCATTAATTGATCAGATTTGGATCCATTAGCGGGCCAAGACCCAACTCTTTCTCATGGTCCCTATCATAGCCCTATATATATCCCATGGAATCATGAAACCAAGTCTAATTAATTAATCATCCAACCAAATGCATCTCCTCACATCCTCTCTCTCTTTTCTCTCTCCTAGGGCGCCGGCGGGTGGAGAAGGAAGATCTCCTTCTTCTTCTCCTTTCTTCCATCATCTCTTCTTCTCCTCTCTTCCACTTGGTGGCCGGCTACTACTAGACAAAGGAAGGGGTGTCCTCTTCCTTTTGTGGTGCGCGGGGAGGGAGAAGAAGAGCTGGGCGACCGGCGCAAAGGGGGTGGTGGTGCAAGCTTGCAGCGCAAAGGTTGAGAGGGTTGGCGGCCGGTTTGTGTTGGTGTAGGAGAGTCCTTCTCTTTTAGATCTTCTTCCATAGCTTCTCCTCGGTAGCCTCCTTGTGGTCGGTGAGGTTGAGAGGCCTTGTGGCCGGCGGCACAAGGAGAAGAGGAGCAAGTGGGCCGGCGGTGAACCCTTAGCTAGGGTTGTGTTGGTGTGTGAAGAAGGTGATTGATTGGGTGACCCTTAGTGATTTCGGATCTTAGTAGATCGTCGCCCATATGACATCCAGGAGGGAAGGGTCATATGGTAGAAGATTGCGAGGTAACGGGAAGGTATAATCTCTTCCTTGGCTCCTTTAATTCTATCATTTTATGTGGAGTTTAATTAATTATCATGTTTGATTAATTGCTTAATTAATGGTTGATAATTAATTATTGGACCCCGAAAGTAAACATAAAAATCGGTGATCTGCTCGTCATCTTTTCCGCGGTCAATCGGTTAGGCGAGTTACAAGGCTCGATCTTTGAAATTGGCTAAGTTGTAACTCGAATTGATTGATACGATGACGAGACGGTCATTTGGGAGATAGGTCTCCATTCGGATTAATTTTTTAATCCATGAACATGGAGAGATCTCTCAAGGACGACCAAGTATTGGCTTAGGAAACCCGCCAAGTCATACCCAATTCCTTCAGTATTCCCTGGCCATGAGTCTCAACCTTGATCAAAGGATAGGGAGCAATATACTAAGGTGGGTTGGTGTTTTCTTTTCTTAGTGTTGCCATGACCTTATAGAGGTTCTAGATGTTGCTAGTTAAGATCGGTGAGGGAGATAAATTTTGTTCTTGGGCATCTAATCGTGCTAGAGTAATGGTAAAGTTAGCTTTAATGAAATGGGAAGTAATGAATCCTAATCACAACGGATCAGCGAATTAAGAGTTAATCCTTTTAATTTTAGAGTCAATTAAATGATTACGATTTTGTGATTAAACCAAAAATGAATCTAATTTTAATCACGTGGGGTAATTAAGAACCGATCAATTAATTAGATGAAATTAACCGAAAAGGATTAGATTAACCTTGTTGGTGTTGGGATCTCTCGGCGACATAAACACAAAAACGCAGTGGAAACAAGATCCCTCGAGCGATCCATGCGAAAAAAACTCGTACGAAGTTCATCTATCTAATAAATCTATCTAAAGTGTATACCTTTGGAGCGTGCCCTTACGTTTATTCCGCTCATCCAAGTGTCGTCGGATCTCTTGCACGTTCAAACATCCATGTCTCTATGTGTATCCACACGGACACGATCTCTCAACTTCGGGAAGAACTACCTTAGTTGTGCTAGCAACTTGAGGTAGTTCACAAGACCACCAAGAATCCAAGAAGGGTTTCGGCCAAGAGGGAGAAGAGGACGAAGAGAGGAAGGGAAGGCTCTCTCCATTCAAAATGACTAGACCCTCTTTTATACTCATCCCATGAATATGAAGAGACTTTTGTCTCTTTGGCTTCCCTTCATTAAAGTCAATAAAGAGCACATCTTCTCATGTGTGTTGAGGTAATATGTGGTCCGGAGTGACCAAGTGTTTTGATGTTTGGACAAAGGATTTAAGTTAGGTTTCCCTTGTGTTCTCATATGTCTATGTTGAGTGTGCAGGTTGTACAGGTTTACACATGTTGAGTCAGCTGAGGCAAGGGATAAGAACCGAGGGAGGACGACTCCAAGGGCAAGCCGGGAAGTGAACTTCAAAGGGCACACGTGAAGGATGGCATGGAGGCAAGTCGAGGACTTGCGTGCTCATCGAGGGGCGATAGCCGATGGAAGAGGACTTCAAGGGGCAAGCCAAAGGAGAGGACCTGAAGGTACACGTGGAGGAGGGCCAAGAAAGTGAGTAGGAGTGCTGTGGTAAGCTGGGCAGTCGACTGGGGTTGTCCAGTCGACTGCCAAAACTCACAGAATGGTTTTGGCCCTGGACCAATCGACTGCTCTGGGAGCAGTCGACTGGTGTACAGCTGGATTCGAACGTTGGGGATGTCAACGGTCGAATTCTGAGTGGGGCAGTCGACTGCCCTGGGAGCAGTCGACTGCCATTGAGGTTTTCAACCCGAGTTCTATTTAAAGAGAACTCGGTTTGGGCTGAGATTCTTGACGAGTTTAGTCTTGCTTAAAGACCTAACAGTAGTCTTTGTGCTCAATACTTTGTTTGAGTTTGTGGCGAGGTTTCTCCACCCACAAGGAGCGACGAGGACTAGCCGGAGGTTATCCGGGGTTTGATCCACCGATGGATTCTTGGATTAGTCACCCGTCCGGGGTGGATACCAAGTAAATCTTCTGTGTTAGCATTGGTTAGTGTTGTTTATTTTGTTTATTATTATTTTCGCTGTGCAAACTAACCGTGTAGGAAGAAAAGGGGTTCGAAAATCGCTATTCACCCCCCTCTAGCGGACACGATCGATCCTACAATGTGACTCTTCATCATATCTTCATTCAATGAAGAGAGACTTTTCTCTTTCCTTCATTAAACACTTTAATGAATTTCTCCCACAATTCCGACCAGGGTTTCTCGGGCTCCCGACCAAGTCTCCCGAGCAAGTCCCCGAGCTCCCGACCAAGTCTGTCAACCAAGTTCCCGAGCTCCCGACCAAGTCTGTCAAGTTAGTCTCTCGAGCTCCCAACCAAGTCCGTCGAGCTAGTCTCTCGAGCTCCCGACCAAGTCTGCCGAGCTATCTCTCGAGCTCCCGACTGTTGAGGCAATCGACCCTTAAATGATTGGAAGATCATGGTTTTAATGTGTGGGCGAATAGGTTTAAGGTTAGAGTGTTATGTTGTATTTGATGTGTGTGATTGAGTTTGCAGGATTTGGAGAATCACACATGGTGGACATATCCGAGGGACGAGAGCCGAGGGAGGAGAGCTCCAAGGGTAAGCCGGGAAAGTGGACTTCAAGGGCACACGTGAAGGGTGGCATGGAGGCAAGCCAAGGGAAGGCTTGCGTGCGCATCCGAGGGACGATAGCCAGAGGAAGAGGACTTCAAGGGGTGAGCCAAGGGAGCATACCTGAAGGCACACGCGAAGGAGAAGGTCCGGAGTGGCTGGAACTAAGCTGGGAGGCAGGGCAGTCGACTGGCCTGGAGGCAGTCGACTGCCAAAACCCACAGAAAGTTTGCGGCCTCGGACCAGTCGACTGGCCTTGGGGCAGTCGACTGGTATACCCCGAAACTAGCCGTTGGCTAGCTGTTGGCTAGCCGTTGGCCAGCAATTAATGCTGGGCCAGTCGACTACCCTTGGGGCAGTCGACTGGTGCGGGGCTGGACAGACTGCGAGTCTGTCCTTTTCACCTATAAAAGGAGCACATTTTTGCATGTGTACGGTACGGTTCCGTACAGTAACGAGGTGCTGCCCAACTGAAAAGTGTTCTTGCTTCCTCTCACTCAATTTACTTCATTCTGTATAGAGGAAGATCGCCGTTGTAAATGTTTCTCCACCTGAAGGAGATTTTCATAGTGAAAGTTGTGCTCGCGGCGTGGATCCTTGGATTAGTCACCCATCTAGGTGGATACCAAGTAAAATACTTTTGTTAGCATTGTTTCATTTTCCTTTACATATTATTTCCGCTGCGCTAACAATTCTGTAGAGATCGAAACGATCCGAAAAAGTGCATTCACCCCCCCTGCACGCCTTGGACGATCCTTCAGTTGGTATCAGAGCAGGTGCATTTTGAAAGATCTAACAGTCAACCAGAACAATTGTGATGACGTTTCAAGAGGGATACTTAACCGCACGACCTCCGTTCTTCGATGGGAACGACTTCGCCTATTGAAAAGGTAGGATGCAATACTATCTCATGAATGATATTGAAACTTGGATAAGTGTTGCAGATGGCTTCGAGGCGCCCGTCGATGAAAGAGGAGACCCAACATCGATGAGATTATGGTCAAAGGAGGTGATGAAAAGGGCGCAATCAAATGCCAAGGCCACCACCACATTATAATGCGGGCTCTCGAAGGAGCAACTGAACAAGGTGGGGTCGTTCAAGAGTGCCAAGGAACTATGAGACAAGTTGGTAGAGTTGAACGAGAGGTCAAACGAGTCCAGAAGAGCAAAGAAGGACTTGCTAGTGGCCCAACTGCAATCCCTTTCCATGAAGAGCAATGAAATCGTCAGCCAGCTACATGGAAGGGTGAAAGAAGTGATAAATGAGTTCTATGTGATTGGAGAGAAGACAGAGAACCGGGACATCGTAAGGTATGTTCTACAAGCATTCCCAAGAACCACCTTGTGGGCATCCATGGTTGATGCCTACAAGGTATCAAGGGACTTATCTTTAGTTAAATTAGACGATTTGTTTTGTGAATTTGAACTGCACGAGCAAGCTAACATTTTGGCCAAAGAGAAAGGTATTGCTTTTGTTGCAGAAAATGAGAAGAAGAGGAGGAAGGAGAAGAAGAAGATGGTCTACTCATCTTCATCAGATTCAGAGGAGTCAAGCACCTCTATGGATAGTGACCAAGAGGCCTTCATGGTAAGAAAATTTCGTAGAGCATTTAAAAGTTTATCTAAAAAATCCTATGCTAGGAAAGGGGCCAAAGGTAAGAGTAAGGCCAAGGAAATAATCTGCTACAACTGCCATCAAGAGGGACATATGAAGAACGAGTGTCCCCAATTGAAGAAAAGGGATGGCAAGAAGGAAGAAAAGAAGAAGAGTGACAAGAAGAAATCAAAGGGAAAGGAGAATGGTGCCACCAACTTCAAGGCGACTTGGGATGACCCCTCATCCTCAGAGGAAGAAGAAGAGCAAGTCTCCCACTTTGCTCTCATGGCACAAGATCACTCAGATTCATCAGATGATGAACGAAGCTCAAGTAGTGAAGATGAGAGCTCCTCCACCTCATCATCAGAGTCAGAAGCTTCGGTAAGTGAGGTATACCACATACCCTCCTCTACTTTAGTGAAGATAATTTCTAGCACGAACATGGACTTAGCTAAGGCTAGAAGCAAAGTTAAGGATCTAAAAGAACAAATTGCCATGCTTAGAGTAGAAGCTACTAGACTTAAGGATTTGCATGCTAGTTCTACCTCTTCACATGTTTCACACCTTGAAAATAAAAATAAGGAATTAAGGAAACAATTAGATGACCTCACAAAGACCCTTAGGAAATTCCAAGTGGGATCTAGTAACTTAGATATGATCATCAACAGTCAAAGGGCTGTGTACAACAAAGCCGGGTTGGGTTATAGGCCTAAGACCAAGGAGGTAGCATTTGTTTCACTTACCGGTAGGATTGGTGCATCTAGGAGACTAGGAGCTAGGGGAACCACAAAGAAGACATGGGTACCTAGGAGATTTCTAAATGATGCTTATAGATCAAAGATATGGGTACCAAAAGAGTATATTTTCCATGTTGTTTAGGTAAAGGTGAAGGAGGCCCCAACTATGTGGATAGTAGATAGTGGATGCTCAAGACACATGACCGGGATGTGAGCAAGTTCACCACTATTAGCTACCTAAGAGAAGGGACGGTCTCCTTTAGGAATAGTGGAAAGTTGAGAATCATTGGTAGGGGCACAATTGAGGTATCTCCCACCATTTCCATATATAAAGTACTTTTAATCATAGACATGAAATTCAATTTATTAAGTGTAAGCCAATTATGTGATGTCGGTTTTAAAGTTAAATTTTATGCTAGAAAATGCATCATTAGACATAATGAATCAAGTGATACCATATTAGAAGGATTTAGAGAGGCGAATTTATACTATCTTGATCTATCCTATGCTACTAACAATGTTGTTAAGTGTCTCATGTCTAAAGAAGAAGAAGGGTGGTTGTGGCACCGGAGACTTGGACATGTCAACATGAGAAACATTGCAAGAGTGGTTAAGGAAGAATTGGTGAAGGGGCTCCCAATGCTCAAGTACGAGAAGAACAAGTTGTGTGATGCATGCCAAGAGGGTAAGCAATCAAAAGCATCACACAAAGGTAAAACTCTAATCACCACCTCCTTACCTTTAGAACTTTTGCATATAGATTTATTTGATTGTCATAGTACTCCCTCACTTGTAGGGAGTAAGTATTGCCTAGTAATAGTAGATGATTTTTCTAGGTTTACATGAGTCTATTTCTTGAAACATAAGGATGATACCCTAGAGATCTTCATAGGATTTAGTAAAAGAGTAGAAAACGAAAAGAACATCAAAATAAACCGAATTAGGAGTGACCATGGTGGGGAGTTTCAAAACGCAAATTTCACACAATTTTGTGTTGAAAATGGGTACAAGCATGAGTTTTCATGCCCAAGGACTCCTCAACAAAATGGGGTAGTTGAGAGGAGAAATTGAGCCCTACAAGAAGCTGCTAGGACTATGCTTAATGCATATTCCCTTCCTAGCTATTTCTGGGCCGAAGCGATTAACACTGCTTACTATATCCAAAACCGGGTCTTGGTACATAGGTTTTTAGGAAAAACACCTTTTGAACTTTGGAATGGAAGGGTACCACAAGTCCATTATTTTAGAGTCTTTGGATGTAAAGTCTACATCTTAAATACCAAAGATGACCTAAGAAAATTTGAGTCAAAAGCTGATGAAGGGATTTTAGTAGGGTACTCCTTAACTAGTAGGGGTTATAGAGTGTACAACAAGAGGACAAAAGTGATTGAGGAGTCCTCGAATGTTAAATTTGATGAAACAACTAGTACCTACCCTAGGAAGGCCTCAATTGATAAAGACATAGAGGAGGTCCAACCCCTTGCCCAAAGAATCCAAGACCTACTTTTGGAGGGCAATGATCAAGGGGGAGTAAGAGGTACTCTAGAGGATGAGGAAGAAGGAGTAAATGAACCTACAACCTCTAGGCCCTTGAGACATCACCATGATCACCCTATTGACCAAATAGTAGGTGATGTAACTCAAGGAGTAAGGACAAGGTCCTACTTTAGATATCAAACTAGTCAAATAGCTCTAATCTCCCAATTGGAACCCAAGTCCATTGATGAAGCATTGGGAGATGTTGATTGGGTTTTAGCCATGCAAGAAGAGCTAAATCAATTTGAGAGGAGTGAAGTTTGGGAGTTAGTTCCTAGGCCCAATGATTGTACTATTGTAACCACTAGATGGGTGTTTAGGAACAAACTAGATGACCAAGGTAAAATCACTAGGAACAAGGCTAGATTGGTAGCTAGGGGGTTTAACCAAGTTGAGGGACTAGATTATGATGAAACTTATGCCCCCGTAGCTAGGTTAGAATCAATTAGAATTCTACTAGCCTATGCCGCTCACATGGGTTTCACACTCCACCAAATGGATGTGAAGTCGACATTCCTTAATGGGATCATTAAGGAAGAGGTCTATGTAGAACAACCCCCGGGTTTGAGGACCCTAACTATCCAAGACACGTATATAAATTAAGAAAAGCCTTATATGGATTGAAACAAGCTCCCCGGGCTTGGTATGAAAGGCTTTCTTCATTTCTAGTGTCTAAGGGGTTTAGGAGAGGAACAATTGACCCTACATTGTTCCTAAAATCTAAGGATAAGGAGATATTTGTTGCCCAAGTCTATATAGACGATATCATTTTTGGGTCAACAAATAATGACTTCCTACAAGAATTCATCAAGTGTATGGAAGATGAATTTGAGATGAGTCTTGTAGGAGAGTTAACCTTTTTCTTAGGCCTTCAAGTTAAGCAAACTAATGAAGGTACACATGTCTTTCAAACCAAATATGCTAAGGAGATGTTAAAGAAATTTGGTTTAGAAAATGCTAAGGTAGCATCTACACCCATAGGAACCAATGTGAAAATGGATAGTGACATTGAAGGGAAAATGGTAGACTCTAAACAATATAGGAGTATGATTGGTAGCCTCCTATACCTAACCGCTAGTAGACCCGACATATTTTTTGTGGTAGGTATGTGTGCAAGGTACCAATCTTGTGCCAAAGAGTCCCATTTGGTTGTAGTCAAGAGGATCTTAAGATATGTAAAAGGGACCCTTAATGTCGGACTTTGGTATCCTAGAACCCCTAGTGTTGACCTAATTGGATACACCGACTCGGACTATGCGGGTTGCAAGTTAGATAGGAAGAGTACAAGTGGAGGGTGTCAATTCCTTGGGTCTTCCTTAGTTAGTTGGAGTAGTAGGAAACAACCATGCGTTGCCCTATCAACAACGGAGGCAAAATATGTGGCAATGGGTGGGTGTGTTTCCCAACTCCTTTGGATCATGCACACCTTAGAGGATTATGAGCTACATTACACCAAGGTCAAAGTCTTGTGTGATAATGTAAGTACAATCAACCTAACTAAAAACCCGGTTCACCATTCTAGGACAAAACACATTGAAGTGAAACATCACTTCATTAGAGACCATGTGGCAAGGGGAGACATAGAACTTTACTATGTTGAATTCATGTCGAACCTAGCCGATATCTTTACCAAGTCTCTTCCGGAATCGGAGTTCACATCCTTAAGAAGAGGCCTTGGAATGTATTTTGTGGAAGTATAGGATGAACTTAGAGACATTAGCTTTGAATAAGAGTGCTTGATCCATTAGGGTGATACATTTGACTCACTTGTGCTTGTGGCACATTGTTGAACCATCAAGAGTATCAATATATGAAAACTAGACCAACTATGGGGAAGACAAGTGTTTAATCAATGGACATTTTGCTCAAGATCATAGTTGGACATTTTAAACTTTTGAAAACCATTTTATGTCTTACATACTTTGCCATGCGTTTAGAATTCATATGATTGCAAAATTGGTTTCAAAGTTTGATACAAAATGTAGTGATTTTCAAAGATTTTGGTTTTTTGTCAAAAGTCATGCATGTTTAAAATTTTATATGGTTTAATATTTTTCCCTGATAAAGTATAACATTTCAAACATGTATGCAAAATTTTAGAATTTTTGGAATTTTCTGGAAGTTTCTGGAATTCGGTAGAAAAGTTGAAAAATCAGACTGATGGAGTATCAGTCGACTGCCCCATGGGCAGTCGACTGGCACGCATGTTTTCAGTCACTGTGAGAAATTTCAGAAATTTCATATTCTCACATTTGATGCCATCGGGTTTGGTTGCTTGCGACAATCATTTTGATGGTGTCAAAGGGGGAGAATGGTTGGTTTAAGTTAGAATTTTGACTTAAAATGGATGATTTTAGGTATTTTATCTAACTTAGAACTTGAATGCTTGAATGTTTAAAATGGAGAAGACATGGATTAAGGGGGAGGTACCTCTTAGGTTCTGATATGTCTTATATTTTTAACATATTGTTGTTGTTAAGTGAAAACTTAACTTGGATTATGAGTAGAATTGAAAATGGGAAGAAGACATAGATTAAGGGGGAGGTTACCTCTTAGGGATGTCTTAATTTTTCAATTGTTATGTTTTGCTATTGCTATTGTGGTTGTTGTTTATCTCTAACTTAAACATATTGCCACACATCAAAAAGGGGGAGATTGTTGAGGCAATCGACCCTTAAATGAATGGAAGATCATGGTTTTGATGTGTGGGCGAATAGGTTTAAGGTTAGAGTGTTATGTTGTATTTGATGTGTGTGATTGAGTTTGCAGGACTTGGAGAATCACACATGGTGGACATATCCGAGAGACGAGAGCCGAGGGAGGAGAGCTCCAAGGGCAAGCCGGGAAGTGGACTTCAAGGGCACACGTGAAGGGTGGCATGGAGGCAAGCCAAGGGAAGGCTTGCGTGCGCATCCGAGGGACGATAGCCAGAGGAAGAGGACTTCAAGGTGCGAGCCAAGGGAGCAGACCTGAAGGCACACGCGAAGGAGAAGGTCAGGAGTGGCTGGAACTAAGCTGGGAGGCAGGCAGTCGACTGCCAAAACCCATAGAAAGTTCGCGGCCTCGGACCAGTCGACTGGTCTTGGGGCAGTCGACTGGTATACCCCGAAATTAGCCGTTGGCTAGCCGTTGGCCAGCAATTAATGCTGGGCCAGTCGACTACCCTTGGGGCAGTCGACTGGTGCGGGCTGGACAGACTGCGAGTCTGTCCTTTTCACCTATAAAAGGAGCACCTTTTTGCACGTGTATGGTACGGTTCCGTACAGTAACGAGGTGCTGCCCAACTGAAAAGTGTTCTTGCTTCCTCTCACTCAATTTACTTCATTCTGTAAAGAGGAAGATCGCCGTTGTAAAGGTTTCTCCACCTGAAGGAGATTTTCATAGTGAAAGTTGTGCTCGCGGCGTGGATCCTTGGATTAGTCACCCATCTGGGTGGATACCAAGTAAAATACTTTTGTTAGCATTGTTTCATTTTCCTTTACATATTATTTCCGCTGCGCTAACAATTCTGTAGAGATCGAAACGATCCGAAAAAGTGCATTCACCCCCCCTCTGCACGCCTTAGACGATCCTTCACGACCAAGTCTCCCGAGCTCCTGACTCGAGCTCCCGACCGGGTCTCCCGAGTTCCCAACTCGAGCTCACGATCAGATCTCCCGAAGCATCGTGTTCTTAGTGTGTGACCCAATAGGTTCTCGTAACATTGGCAATGTACATAAACCGCTTTAGACACATAAGCAATGAGCGGCATATAGCAATGCATCATTGTTACCCAAGTAACAAGAAAAGTCGAGATCCGACTTAACCTCCGTGACTACGACAATGTATGACCTTGTCTTCTATACTTGATATCTAGATTGACTAATGAGACATAGACTGTGTCATCCTCGATCAATCTATGTGTTTCTTGATCCCCGAGTAGACTCACTCAAATAAATGAGCTCAATATCTCATATTGACTCATTTGAGCATGGTCATGTGTTTTAGTAGTCTTACTTGATCAAGGGGCCGACAGATATCACTCCCGTCATATGGGATGGATAGATCCCATCTACATCACTCACATCCCTCTGCATAATTTATTATATACCCTGTGATCGCCTTTATAGTCCACCCTGTTATGGGTGACGTTTGACGATACCAAAGTACATAACTCCTCATGTAGGGAACCGTAGTGACTTCAGCTCTAAGGACTATTAACACTAATAGTCACATGAGAAAGTTTATGACACTCATATGACAATCTATGAAACTTTTTCATGACGGGTCAATTCAGTACACATTCTCTAATGTATACCCATGTGTCAACTTGATATCACATATCCATGACTTGTGAGCTTAAGTCATCAATTGACCTATATGCTAGTCTCCATGCATTAATATTGTCCTTGAATATTAATGCTTGACTAGGAATGATTTAGTGTAGTGTTCTCTAAATATCTCACTATCAATTCAACCAATCGATATAATGTAGATAAGAACCTACTACTAAGGACATTATTATATATAGTTATTTGACACAAGTATAAGTAAGTATAATAACCAAAACTGTCTTTATTAATGATAGAATATGATACAAAAAGCCCTAGTTAATCATCAAATAATTGGCTCTAGGGCTCCTACTAACACCTCTTAGGAAGGGGATCCCCCGGGACCCCCCGCGGGTAGACACACCCTGGAATTCAAATCAAAGGATGCACTCCCGAGATCACCTCGGAAAGTCAAGTCCCCAAGACTACTTCGGGAAAGAGGAATGCTCGGGACCCCCCCTCCCCCGGTATAAAAAGTACTCCAACCCCTCCGGAAAGGGGGTTAAGCTCTCTCTACTTCACGCATATCTTTCCTTTTTCCTTCTCTTCATCTCCTGGATCAAGGCACTGACTTGAGTGTCGGAGTGGGCTCCGTCGTACAACCTTCGCCGTGTTCCCCTAACGCTCGTGTTAATCTCGCAGGGTGTGAGTTCTTCCTCTAGCGTTAGCGTTTGCATGGGTTGAACCTTGGTGACTGGTTGTCGACGTCGATTCCTTCCGGAACAAGTTTGGCAACGTCTGTGGAAAACCAGTAAAGCACTAGAAGGAGCACTAATGGCAGAGCCAGCGGGACAATCCATTGTCCTAACAAAAGAGGAACTGGATCGCTTGGTGGCCAATGCCATCAAAGGGGCGCTCGAACAGTACCAA
Organism: Boesenbergia rotunda; assembly: GCA_024364735.1. Taxonomy (NCBI): domain Eukaryota; kingdom Viridiplantae; phylum Streptophyta; class Magnoliopsida; order Zingiberales; family Zingiberaceae; genus Boesenbergia; species Boesenbergia rotunda. Next base: position 142,074 of record JAGFNQ010008200.1, read on the forward strand.
ATCGAGCAAGTCGTCTCGCAGCGAGGCGTTTCTATGCGGGAGGAGATCCCCAGAATCTCCATCTCGCACCCCCAACCATGAAGATTCGTCACACCACCAGGGCGACACACCGGAGCAGCCCGGGCCACCGACGAAACTCTCCCGGAGACATTAAGAAGGCTAACTCGTAGCCTCGAGGGATAGGGGATGAGGGAGGAACCTAAGGCCTCCCCTAAGGCTCCCTCTACTCCCTTCTCATCTGAGATTGTAGAAGATCCCATGCCGAAGCAGTTTCGTGGACCTGGATTTGCTGATTACGATGGGAAGAGAGATCCGGAGGATCATGTCTGTAAGTTTGAGAATACGACACTCTTACACCAATATACCGATGGTGTAAAGTACCGGGTGTTCTTGAACACCCTATCCGGAGCAACCCAACGATGGTTCCAGCGGCTGCCCCCAGGTTCTATCAACTCCTTCATGGAGTTTAGAACCACCTTCCCCAATCACTTTGCTAGTAGCCATCGCTACCAGAAGACGACACTCAATCTGTTCGCTCTCAAGCAGAAGCCGAAAGAGCCGCTTAAGGAGTACATCCAACAGTTCAATCGGATAGCACAAGATGTGCTAAGTGTGACGTCGGAAATCCTCGTCAGTGCCTGTACCTAAGGGCTCTCGGAAGGGGATTTTTCTGGCCATTGGTGAAGAAGCCGCCCGTCAGCTTTAATGATCTGTTGGGGCATTTGGTCAAGCACTTCAACGTGGAGGGCTTGCAATTTGCCCGTCGCAAGGAACCAGCCGGAGTCCCCCCTCACGCCGTTACCCGGTCTGAGAGGAGGGAACCCCCAACTCCAACCCGAGGAAAAGACCTTCACCCAGGGAAGGACCAGTGGGCTTGTAAATGGAAACTGGTCGAGACAGTGGATACCGAGCAACCCAAACCACTGATGAAGTACTGCGGCTTCCACGACAGTACTACACATTCCACTGAGGAGTGTCATGCCTTGAAGAAAAAATTGAGTGAAGAGGCAAACCTCAAACCTCGGAGGAAGTGGAAGAAGACGAGGTATCGCCGGAATTCCCCTCAGCGAAGCCTTTCTCCAGATGGAGGCAGTTGGGAGAAAACGAGACCCAACACCGGTCTCGATCGTGGTTAAGGGGAAGGAGCCGGGGGCCTATACCCCGTAGGTCTCCCTCCTTGGAAAGAGACCCCAAGAAGGGCAAGACCCCTGCATGCGACCCCCCCCCCTCTGGACATGTGGGAGTAATCTACGGGGGACATGTGATATCAAGTTGACACATGGATATACATTAGAGAATATGTACTGAATTGACCCACCATGAGAAAGTTTCATAGATTGTCATATGAGTGTCATAAACTTTCTCATGTGACTATTAGTATGAATAGTCCTTAGACCTGAAGTCACTATAGTTCCCTACATGAGAAGTTATGTACTTTGGTATCGTTAAACGTAACTCGTTACAAGGTGGACTATAAAGGCGATCACTGGGTATATAATAAATTATGCGAAGGGATGTGAGTGATGTAGATGGGATCTATCCCTCCCATATGACGGGAGTGATATCTGTCGGCCCCTTGATCGAGTAAGACTACTAAAACACATGACCATGCTCAAATGAGTCAATATGAGATATTGAGCTCATTTGTTTGAGTGAGTCTACTCGAGGATCAAAAAACACATAGATTGATCGAGGATGACACAGTCTATGCCTCATTAGTCAATTTAGATATCGAGTATAGAAGGACAAGGTCATACATTGTCGTAGTCATGGAGGTTAAGTCGGATCTCGACTTTTCTTGTTACTTGGGTAACAATGATGCATTGCTAGATGCCGCTCATTGCTTATGTGTCTAAAGCGGTTTATGTACATTGCCAATGTTACGAGAACCTATTGGGTCACACACTCAGGACACGATGCTTCAGTGATTGATTGATCTTAGTTTGACTAAGATTTGATCCGAATTGGATTGATTGAGTTAGACTCAAGTGAATCCAATTGGATTATGGCATGAGATCTGATTTGAGTTAGACTCATTTAGGTTAGACTCAACCATATTTGGATGAGATATTAATTCATTAAAGTGTTTAATGAATTAATAATAAAGGAAGAGAAAATGTCTCTCTTCATTGACTGGAGAGAAGTTGAAGAGTCACATGAGAAGAAGTGCTCTTTATTGGCTTTAATTAAGGGAAGCTAAAGGGACAAAAACCTCTTCATATTCATGGGATGAGTATAAAAGAGTTTCTTGTCATTTTGGATGGTGGCTTAGTCTTTTTCCCTTCCTCTCTTCCTCCACTTCTCCCTCTTTGGCCGAAACCTTATTTTGGGGTTCTTGGTGTCTCTGCGAACTATCTCAAGATGGTAGCACAACTAAGGTAGTTCTTCTCCGAAGTTAAGAGATTGTGTTCATGTGGATACGCATAGAGACACGGATGCTTGAACGTGCAAGAGATTCAGCGTATCTTGGATGAGCGGGATAAATGAAAGAGCACACATCAAAGGTATATCTATAAGATAAGTAGCTGTAGATCGGCTTTGTACGAGTTTTCTTTCGCATGGATCGCTTAAGGGATCTTGTTTCCATTGCGGGTTTTTGTTTATGTCGCCAGGAGATCCCAACGACCATCTCATCATCGTATCTTTCGATACGAATTACAACTTGGCCAATCACAAAGATCGTGCCTTGTAATTCTCCTAACCAAACGACCGCGGAAGAGACGACGAGTGGATCGCTGGTTCTTATGTTTATGATCGGGGTCCAATTAATTAATTATTAACCATGATTCAAAATCAAAATAATTAATTAATATACATAAAATGACAAAGCAAAACAATAAGGAACCAAAGGAACAATAGGAGCTAAGGAAGAGAATTATACCTTCCTTTACCTCGCGATCTTCTACCGTATGACCCTCCCCTCTTGGACGTCATGTGGGCGACGATCTACCAAGAACCGTGGTCACCAAGTCTATCCCTTCTCCTTGCGCTAACCAAACCCTAACCAAAGGGATGCCACCGGCCGCTCCAAGGAAGAAGATAATCCAAATACAAACCCTACTAATCCTTTCCTCCATCGCCAACGTCAAAGTTGTCGAGCAACTTTGCTTGGAGAAGTCCAATCTACCATGAGCAGATTTTCTCCAATCTGTCTGAAGAAAATTGCCGTTCTTCTCTTCCTTTCTTGTTGCCTCATCAAATTGCCGTGAGGGAATTTGCTTTCTCCTCAGCAAATTGCCGCTTCCTCCTCTAATCAATTGCAGTGAGGCAATTTGATCCTTCCCTCGAGAAATTGCCAAGAGGCAATTTTATCAACAAATCACCATGAGGCAATTTGATCAAGAAAGTTGCATGAGCAACTTGATCACCACGAGGCGCCGATCAGTAGCCTTTGGAGGAATTGAAGCCAAGGAGAAAATGAGCAGCCTTCTTTCTTCACAGGAGTTCGGCGCCACACTCAATCCGTGAGAGGGAGAGAGAGAGGAGGAGGAGAGGAAAAACTTAGGGTTTTAGGTGTTTCCTTTGGATTAATTAATTAACTTGGTTTTATGCCACATGGGGTATATATATAGGGCTACGATAGGGACCATGAGGAGGAGTTGGATCTTGGCTTACTAATAGATCCAAACCTGATCCATTAATGAAGATTCATTCCACTAAATGATCCTCATTGAATTACCTCACCAACCCCATATTTACTTATGAGCTCCACCTATTATGAGTACATCCATCCCCCCATGTTTAAGATATCGAATGCCCATCGATTAATTTAAATTACTGACAATTTAATTAATCAACCTCTGGCTCCTTGACTAGTACCACTCAACCTTATCATCATGTTGGATCAAATCCACCTGCAGGGTTTAACATGACGAATCTTATGAGCTCATCAAGGGGGCATTATCATCCTGACTCATCAGGACACGGATTCCGTCAATAATCAACGACACACCATATAATTAATATTATTTTCCAACTTACCAGGCCTATCGATTTAACAGAATAAATCTCGTCCATTGGTAAATCAAAGAAATAAATATTAATAATACGTGCCCATTATTATATCGGGATTCAGGGATTGTATTCTATAATAAATCCGAGGTCTAATCCAATTATCAAGTCAGTACAAATTGGATGACCTCTGATTTTGGTCCTGCTCAATGCACACAAAGCATAATAGTGTAATTCTATGGTCAAGACAAACTATGCCTAATTACACTACAACCATCCCGATAGTTTGTCCAACTCCATCTCGGTTGTGAGTCTCTTGCTTATACTATGCAAAGAACTGATAACATGATCTTCTGTATGTCACCATACACCATGTTATCTACAGTGCATAGTATTAGACTTTTATGCATATACTAATGTAAACACGCATCTAGTGTTGTTGTGATTCTCTTTCAAAATGTGGATGGTCATACAGAAAAGGCAAGACTTTTAGTATACATCCTAACAATTTCTGCATGTTTTACTGTTGTAGATCACCATGTCATCTAACATGTCAAATACTCACTCTCTATGCTCCGTCCTTGAGAAGGACAAGCTCAACGGAGCTAATTTCCTGGACTGGTATAGAAACTTGAGGATCGTTCTCAAACAAGAACGAAAATTGTATGTCCTAGAGCAATCTCTTCCAGAAGCATACGTCGCTACTGCCACCCGCGCCAAAAAGGATGCTTACAAGAAGCATCAGGATGATGCACTCGATGTATCATGCCTCATGCTTGCCACCATGAACTCTGAGCTTCAGAAGCAACATGAGAACATGGATGCAAATGATATGGTTGAGTACCTAAAACAACTATATCAAGGGCAAGCTAGGCATGAGCGGTTTGAGGTGTCTAAAGCCCTATTTGCATGCAAGATGCAAGAAGGAACTCCTGTAGGGACTCACGTACTCAAGATGATTGGGTATGTCGAGAACCTTGAAAGACTAGGATTTCCACTGGGACAAGAATTGGTCACGGACCTTATCCTGTAATCATTGTCGGAAGGGTACAATCAATTTGTCATGAATTATAACATGAATGAAATTGACAAGTCTTTGCCTGAGATGCTCAACATGTTAAGAACTGCTGAACTCAATCTCAAGAAAACCAAGACAGTAATGTACTGATGGTAAAGAAGGGCAAAGGCAAATGGAAGCCTAAAGGCAAGGGTAAGACCCAAGCCAAAGGCAAGGCCAACTTTACTACACCCAAGGCCAAAGATGGGGTGCCTAAGGAAGGGGCCTACTTCCACTGTGGTGAGACCGGACATTGGAAGAGGAACTGCAAACTCTACCTAGAGGAAGTAAAGAAGAAAAGAAGTGAGACTTCTGCCTCAGGTATTCTTGTTATAGAAGCAATCTATCTATTTCTTCTTCTTGGGTATTAGATACCGGTTGTGCATCTCACATTTGTACTAATGTGCAGGGCCTTTGAAGAGCTAGATCATTGACAAAGGACGAAGTGGACCTACGAGTAGGCAATGGAGCAAGAGTTGCTGCTATAGCTGTAGGAACATATTCCTTGTCTTTGCCCACTGTGCTTATTTTAGAACTAGAGGAGTGCTTTTATGTACCTACATTAACTAAGAACATAATTTCAGTATCTTGTTTGGACAAGAAAGATTTTTCATTTATCATAAAGGGCAAATGTTGTTCTATAATATTAAATGACATGTTCTATTGTAGTGCACCACTTATGAATGGACTCTATGTTCTAGACCTAGAGAACCCAATCTATAACATAAATACCAAACGGATCAAACCAAATGATTTGAACCAAACATATCTCTGGCATTGTCGCTTGGGCAATATAAATGAGAGTCGCATATCTCAGCTCCATAAGAATGGATTACTGAACTCATTTGATTTTGAATCATATGAGACATGTGAATCATGTCTTCTAGGCAAGATGACCAGGACTTCATTTAGTGGACACGACGAAAGAGCGACAGACTTGTTAGGACTCATACATACTGATGTATGCGACCCCTTCAATGTCGAAGCTAGAGGAGGCTATCATTACTTCATCACCTTCACTGATGATGTCAATAGATACGACTATGTGTATCTCATGAAACACAAGTCGGAATCCTTTGAAAAGTTCAATGAATTCAAGAGTGAAGTACAAAACTAACTTGGCAAAAGTATTAAGATGCTTCGATCAAATCGAGGTGGTGAATACCTTAGCCAAGAGTTTCGTGACCATCTAGCAGAGTGTGGGATCATATCCCAACTCACTCCACCTGGAACACCACAGTGGAATGATGTATCCGAGCGGAGAAATCGTACTCTATTAGATATGGTACGATCGATGATGAGTCAGACAGACCTTCCTACTTCCTTCTGGGGATTCGCTCTAGAGACACTCTATTCACAGTTAACCGAGCTCCATCAAAGGCCGTCATAAAGACACCATATACGATATGGATTGGGAAGAGGCCCATGATGTCTTTTATGAGAATTTGTGGTTGTGAGGCTTACGTTCAACGTCAAGTCTCAGATAAACTAGGACCCAAATTTGATGTGTTATTTTATAGGATATCCCAAGGAAACGAAGGATATTACTTTTACAATCCCACACTAGGCAAAGTATTTGTCGCTAGAAATGACGTTTTTCTAGAAAAAGAGTTTATTTCTAGAAGAATAAGTGGGAGTCAAATCTATCTTGAAGAAGTTCAAGATGCAGATAGTACTGAGGCCTTGATGGACATTGAACATGCACCACAAGGTGTTGTGGATCCTGAGATTGTTGCATAAGAAGTTGTGGAACAACAAGCTGTTCAAGTAGACCAACCTCTTCACAGATCTGATAGGATACGTCGTCAGCCTGAGAGATACTCATTTCTCTTATCTGACCATGATGACATTACGGTTATTGAGTTGAATGAGCCTACATCCTATCAAGAAGTTGTGATGAGCCCAGATTCTGAGAAATGGCTTGAGGCCATGAGGTCCGAAATAGAATCCATGTACACTAACCAAGTATGGACTTTGGTTGATTCACCTGAGGAAGTTAAACCCATTGGGTGTAAGTGGGTCTTTAGAAGAAAGACTGACATGGATGGATTCATGCATACCTATAAAGGGCGATTGATAGCTAAAAGTTTCAAGCAAATTCATGGTATCGACTATGATGAAACCTTTTCACCAGTGGCGATGCTTAAGTCTATTCGGATCATGCTTGCTATTGCAGCTTACCATGACTATGAGATTGACAGATGGATGTCAAAACCGCATTCCTAAATGGGAATTTACTCGAGGATGTGTACATGACACAACCTGAGGGGTTTGTAGATCTAAAGCATGTTGGAAAGGTATATAAGTTGCAAAGGTCCATTTATGGGATAAAGCAAGCTTCTCGAAACTGGAATCTTCGATTCAATGATGTAATCAAAGCATTTGGTTTCATCAAGAATGAAGATGAACCCTGTGTCTACAAGAGGGTTAGTGGGAGCACAGTTATCTTCCTGATCTTGTATATAGATGACATACTTCTCATTGGGAATGATATCCCTTCACTACAGTTTGTGAAGATATGGTTAGGGAATTGTTTCTCAATGAAAGACTTAGGTGAAGCTGTTAGTAGGAGTCCTAGAGTCAATTATGTGATGATTGACTAGGGACATTTTGTATCATATTCTATTATTAATAAAGGCATGTTTAGTTATTATACTTACTTTGTATTTGTGCCAAATAACTAAGTATAATAATGTCCTTGGGTAGTAGGTTCTTATCTACATTATATCGATTGGTTGAATCGATAGTGAGTTAATGTCGAGAACACTACACTAAACCATTCCTAGTCAAGTATTAATATTCAAGGACAATATTAATGCATGGAGACTAGCATGTAGGTCAACTGATGATTTGAGCTCACAAGTCATGGATATGTGATATCAAGTTGACACGTGGGTATACATTGGAGAATGTGTACTGAATTGACCCGCCATAAGAAATTTTCATAGATTGTCATATGAGTGTCATAAACTTTCTCATGTACCTACATTAACTAAGAACATAATTTCAGTATCTTGTTTGGACAAGAAAGACTTTTCATTTATCATAAAGGGCAAATGTTGTTCTATAATGTTAAATGACATGTTCTATTATAATGCATTACTTGTGAATGGACTCTATGTTTTAGACCTAGAAAACCCAATCTATAACATAAATACCAAACGGTTCAAACCAAATGATTTGAACCAAACATATCTCTGGCATTGTCGCTTAGGACACATAAATGAGAGTCGCATATCCCAGCTCCATAAGGATTGATTACTGGACTCATTTGATTTTGAATCATATGAGACATGTGAATCTTGGCTTCTAGGCAAGATGACCAAGACTCCATTTAGTGGACACGGCGAAAGAGCGACATACTTGTTAGGACTCATACATACTGATGTATGTGGACCTTTCAATGTCGCAGCTAGAAGAGGCTATCATTATTTCATCACTTTCATTGATGATGTCAATAGATACGACTATGTGTATCTCATGAAACACAAGTCGGAATCCTTTGAAAAGTTTAAAGAATTCAAAAGTGAAGTACAAAATCAACTTGGCAAGAGTATTAAGATGCTTCGATCAGATCGAGGTGGTGAATACCTTAGCCAAGAGTTTCGTGACCATCTAGCAGAGTGTGGGATTATATCCCAACTCACTCCACCTGGAACACCACAATAGAATGGTGTGTCCAAGCGGAGAAATCGTACTCTATTAGATATGATATGATCGATGATGAGTCAGACAGACCTTCCTACTTCCTTCTGGGGATTCGCTCTAGAGACAGATCTATTCACACTTAACCGAGCTCCATCAAAGGCCGTCATAAAGACATCATATACGATATGGACTGGGAAGAGTCCCACAATGTCTTTTATGAAGATTTGGGGTTGTGAGGCTTACGTTCAACGTCAAGTCTCAGAAAAACTAGGACCCAAATCTGATAAGTGCTATTTTGTAGGATATCTGATAACTAGCATAACATGCCATTATATTTGCTCATTTATTTAGCATTTTTTATCCTCTCATACGTTAAATCATGTTTATATCATATTTTACGATTAGGATCTATTTTTGCAGCTTATTATAATTTTCTATAAATTTTGGCATTATTTCATGAATTTTGTAGGGGATTAAAGATTTGACCTTGAACCAAAGGCTGAGCTTGGTTAAGTGAGCTGGCTTGGCTGAACCAAGTGCTGGGCCAAACCAGAGGCTGAACCAAAGGCGAGCTAAACCAAAGCTGTGAGCTTTAGGCTAAGCTGTGAGCTTTTGGCTGAGCTGGGCTGAGAATGGATTGAACTCAAGCTAGGGTCGGACTCAAGTGAGGAAGGGCGCCTGATCGCTTTCCTCTGGATCAAAGATGCCGACTCGACCGGTTCGCGAAAGAAAAAAGGGGAAAATCATTCACTCTTCTCTATCGGCTCGACACACAGATCCCGACTCCATCTACTCATCTTCTCCAATCCACCGACCGCTGGCGGCTCTCCTCCATCTTCATCGCCGCCGGCCGGTCTTCTGACCTCCATCTCTTCCCTTCGGGTTAGAAGGGGAGAGAGTAAGGGAGGTTCCCAACTCGACTCATCATCTCCATCCTCACCGCCGCCAACAACTCCTCTTCAACGCCGCCGGCCGGACCATCAACGCCACCGCCAGCTTTCTCTCGGGTTGAGGGAAGCGATCTTCCACCTTCTTCCGCCAGCTTTCTCTCGGGTTGAGGGAAGCAATCATCCACTTCACCGCCGGCAATCCATTCTTCTACCATCCCTTTACTTCCTCTTCTCCACCATCGCACAAGCTAGGGCTCGGGGTTTGAACCCTAGCTGACCTCCTACCATCCCGACTCATCTCCTCTCCACCTTCTCTTCTTCTCAAGGATCGCACAAGCTAGGGCCCAGGGTTCGAACCCTAGCTGACGACCTTCTATCTTTTCCATCTCCTCCAATTCCGGCAGCATTCCTTCACAGCAGCTCTCTTCACAGCATATCCAGCAGTTCGATAGCTTCCTCTTCACAGGGTCGAGTGGCAATTACTTCACAGCAGATTTATTTCCAAGCAGAGTTTTCTTTCCCAGCAGTTCTTCACAATTTCTTCACAACAGCTTCAGTTTCTTCACAATTTCTTCACAGCAATTCAGCTTCTTTGCAGCAGCTCCTTCATCCAGTTGATTGGTTTCCTTCAGTAGATTTGGTTGTTATGTTTTGATTGTTGGACGTTTATGTGTTTTTGAGTGAATGATTGTAATTGATGGATCTTCCCCATTTCAAATTACATGTTCTTGAAGCAATTTCAATCATGCCTATATGGTATTTGGTCAAATGCCTCTTAGAACAATTATTTTCAATTGTGATGTTTCTTAGTTGCTTAACTTTGATTTTGTAGTGCTTTTCCCATTGCTTTAAGTTTTATGTCTTCATTACATGCAATTAAGTTAGGAGATTAAATTTCTTTAATGCTGTAGGTTTTTGTTCCATGTTTAGTTTTGTTGATGCTTAATTTCAAATTGTCCTTTTCTTTTCTGCAATTGTAGTTAGGTTAAATTAGATTTCCTTACCTGCATTGTCTTTCCTTAATTAGAACTAGATTTCATACCCGCTTTGTTATTTCTTTTCGTAGTATTAACGTTCAAATCCAAACCCCAGTTTCATATCCAAAACCCAAAAACAATAACATAGGATCTAAGGTTTATCATGCATCAACTACATTCGTTGGGAGACGACTCGAGTTACTCTATGCTACATTAGTTTAGAGGAGTTCGATATTTTAATTGTATTTGATACTCGCGGTACGACACACGGTCATCAATATCCCAAGGAAACAAAGGGATATTATTTCTACAATCCCACATTAGGCAAAGTGTTTGTCGCTAGAAATGACGTTTTTCTAGAAAAAGAGTTTATTTCTAGAAGAATTAGTGGGAGTAAAATTCATCTTGAAGAAGTTCAAGATGCAGATAGTACTGAGGCCTTGATGGACATTGAACATGCATCACAAGGTGTTGTGGATCATGAGATTGTTGCACAAGAAATTGTGGAACAACAAGCTGTTCAAGTAGATCAACCTCTTCGCAGATCTGATAGGATACGTCGTCAGCTTGAGAGATACTCATTTCTCTTGTCTGATCATAATGACGTTACGCTTATTGAGTTGAATGAGCCTACTGTAACGACTCGGAAAATTCTCTTAATATTTTCTTTAAATATTAAGTAGGTCTATATAATTTTCCGAAGGATCTAGAAATATTAGTACGAACCTTAGTCTAGAAATCAAGGTTCTCCTATTTAAATTGAGAAACTAAAATACTAAGGGGCCTTATAGGGGTTTCCTAGTGCCATTTTTATGGGTGGTTTTAGGAAAAATTTAATATAAAAATAGAGGGATTGTAATGAAAAATATTAACATAATTATGGGGGAATTTTTAAGGAATTTTCGAAAATGATAGGAAATAAATTAAAAATAAAATAGAAAATTAGTGCATGCACCAAGGATTGAACCTTGGCCCTCTTGTATAACCAAGCATGCATTAACCAATTCACCTAGCAAGGGAGTGCTATGAGGGAATGAAGTGGATATTAGTGAAGGTGTAGGAAATGAAGAGTTACCAAGGGAAGAGACACCATGCCTCTTCACTCACCCCTTTTCAAATAGTATAAATAGAAAGGAAGTTACAACTTCCCTCTTCTTCTTCATTTTCTTCTTCCTCCTTGCTTGGCTGAAAATTCAAGGTTCTTCCCCTTGAGAAAAGTTCCACCAAGGACCCCCATCTTGAAGATCTAAAGCCCCTACAAGGACACAAGGACTAAGAAAAGTTTAGAGACAAGAAAGTTCTCTTGTTATCTTCGATTCGAAGTTTATAAGCGAGATCAAGGAAGGTAAAACCCCCCTCACCTGTGGTATGATAGCTTTCAAGATATTTATCATGATCTAGGTTTTTGTTGGCATGATATGTTGGGAAAATCCATGATTAAGGCTTATGGAACTTTCGGCCATATCAAGGATAGGGCTAGGGATTTATTTTAAAATTCCTCAAGCATGCTTAATATGTCTTACTATGAAGTAGTATGGATGATAATAGGGATTTATATGAAATTTTTATGGGTTTGATACCCTTATAAGTTTCGGCCACACCAAGGTCAAGAGGCTAGGGGAAACTTCAACCTTTCCAAGCATGATTAATATGATTTTTATGATACCTTATGAGTAAGAATGGTGTTAAATGAACTCTTCCATGGGCTTGTTACCCTTCTAGGGTTTTCGGCCAACTTTTGTTTTAGGTCTAGGACTTGGAGTTAAGTCCACTCAAGGGTTCAAATAATCTTTCTATGGCATGATATGTAGATAAGAGATGTAATCATGATCTAGGCAAATTTTCCATGGACCCATGGTCCTTGAGACTTTCGGCCAAGACCCAACCCTAGGGTTTGGGTTGGGTTAAGATCTCAAAAATGCATATTTATAAGTTCCCATGATACTAATACATGGTTAAGCATGGTGTAAGGGCTTCCATATGACTAAAACCTTAGTTTATGTGTTATGTGACATGACTTGTATGGTTGATTTTAGGTTATGTTTTAATCATGAATATTTAGAATTATATACCATGAATACATGAAATTTATGTAAGAGTATATTATGATAAATAGAATAATGCATGTATGTTGATAAATGCTTATAATGAAATTATGATTCATGAAAGTATATGCATGTTTTATGATAAATGCTATGAATTCTAGTAGTATGTGTTAGGTTTAGATGTAGCCTACCATTCATATCTTATGATGGATACTAGGATCATGTATGTAAGATAAAATGTATCTTGTATTGGATGTATGTTTATTTTTGTATCATAATCATGCAAGCTTTATGAACTCGGATAAGATTATGACTGGAAACATGATTATGTATGTATGTTCTATGATATGAACAAAGAATGATAAGCATGAATAAAGATGATAGTTATGCCTTAATTATGAATGATAAGTATGAATGATAAGTATGAATAATAAGTATGAATGATGAAGGCATAACGATGATATGAAATAAGTATGTATGATAAGTATGAATGACAAGTATGAACGATGAAGCATGCATATTTATTTTTATGCATAAGGCTTGTACCAGACCGAAGTAAGGGTCCAGGGGATGGGTACCTTAAGAACGCCCCGGTTTTGGACTACCGACTATGCTGTCCACGGTTCTGGCACTACCGAAGCTGTGCAACAGGGATGGGAACCTTAAGAACACCCCGGTTCTAGGACTACCGACTATGCTGTCCTTACCCTAGTAGGTCGAGGCTAGCTACCTCGTATTTACTTAGGGATGCGCGCTATGAAGTATGTATGTGGTACAAGCCGGGGACCCCAATGATATTATGTTAAGCATTGAAAAGTATAATTTCAAAACTAAGCATCCTTATGTAGTAAATGCATTAGACTCATTCATACATCTATGTTATGCATCGCGCCAAGGTAAGATTATTTTATGCTTGTATTTATGCTCATATTGTATATCATGTTATGAATAAATATGCATTATGTGTAAGTATGCTAAGAATTATGTTATGAATAAGTATGCATTATGTGTAAGTATGCTAAGAATTATGTCATGAATAAGTATGCATTATGTGTAAGTATGCTAAGAATTATGTCATGAATAAGTATGCATTATGTGTAAGTTGTTGGTGCAAGATGCATCAATGATGTTCCTCTTTAAGTGTTTTAATGTTTGACAATACACTTAAGTCAGTGATACAATGAATAGACAAAAGGGGAGCAAAAGAGAAGTAACCAAAGCTGAAGAAAAGTCCTAGTTAATCTAGGCATCGAAACCCTAAGTCCCAGCGAAGGGCTGCTGGGCACCTAGCGAAGGGCTGCTAGGTATCGAAACCCTAAGACCTAGCGAAGGGCTGCTAGGCACCTAGCGAAGGGCTGCTAGGTATCATAACCCAAAGACCTAGCGAAGGGCTGTTAGGCACCTAGCGAAGGGCTGCTAGGTATCGTAACCTAAAGACCTAGCGAAGGGCTGCTAGGCACCTAGCGAAGGGCTGCTAGGTATCGTAACCTAAAGACCTAGCGAAGGGCTGCTAGGCACCTAGTGAAGGACTACTAGGCATAGAAGACCTAGTGAAGGGCTGCTAGGCACCTAGTGAAGGACTACTAGGCATAGAAGACCTAGCGAAGGGCTGCTAGGCACCTAACGAAGGACTGCTAGGGAATGAAGACCTGACGAAGGACTGCTAGGCACCTGGCGAAGGATTGCTAGGTAATGAAGTCTTGGTCCAAGGGACTGAGCAACTTAGCTAAGCGATGACTAAGGACAGGAGTAGAGACGGGTCAGGGTTTGGGCGTCTCGAGGTCCGGGAGTATCGGAAGCTAAGTAAAAGTCCACCCAAAGGACTGGGTGGCAACCGTCTCCTGAAAGGAGTAGGTGAAGGGCGAGTTCTCGGGGATAGGAACTCGTGCCGGTTCGACCTAGGGTTTCGTACAAATCTGAAGTCCGAACCAAGTCCTTAAGGCTAACATTATATGTATCTATGCTTTGTGTTTGTGTATCTTGCAGGTATCAAGAATCGGAGACAAAGTAGAACAAAAAACATGGTTTGCAGGCTTTAAGGGGGGCGGCCCCAGCAGGGGGGGCGCCCCCATGCAACCAGGGCGCCCCCAGAAAGGGGGGCGCCCCCAGGTAGTACTAAACAGGCAGTAAACGTGAAGCAGGCAAAACAGGTGTCAACCGGGGCGCCCAGAGCGTCCGGGCCGCCCGGATTAGTAGCTGTTTTGCTGTTTCGAAGTCAGAACACAGGATAAGCACTCATGGGGGCGCCCGGAGCATCCGGGGTGCCCTGGTCAAAGATCTTATCCCCTACGGCGAGGTAGGCGCAAGGATAAAGTTTGACCGAGTCTTCCGGGGCGCCCCCAGCGTCCGGGCCCCAGCGTCCGGGGCGCCCCCAGGAGGCCTATATAAGGGGCTTCGACCCCTCTGCTTCAGAAACAACTTCCAAGTACTGTTCTAATCATTCTGACCAACGACAACACACTAGAAACGAGGCTCTACGACCGGGAGGCTCCAGGAGGAAGTGCGCGGCACTTCGGAGGTCCAGATTGGCCGAGCTTCATCCTTGTCTTGTTGGTTTGCATTTTGTTAATTACCGTACTTAAATTTCTATATTATTGATTGTAATATTGCACTGTAAGTCAGGTTTCTCCGCCTCCGGAAAGTCCGGAAAGGAGACCAATAGTAGACGGGCGTTCCCGTGAATAGGCCTTGGATGTACTGACCCTGGGGGGTCGGGAACCAAGTAAAAATCCGCCGTGTCACTGTCTTGTTTTTCGTTCTATTTATTTTCCGCTGCGCTACTAATATTCTAAGTCCAGAACGAAAGTATTACGAGATTTCCACGAAAGATTTTCACGGTCGACATTCACCCCCCCTCTATCGACGGCACCGGTCCTACATAAGTATGCTAAGAATCATGTTATGAATAAGTATGCATTATGTGTAAGTATGCTAAGAATCATGTCATGTATAAGTAATGCATTATGTTCATGTATGCTAAGAATTATGTCATGTATAAGTATGTTTTAGGTTCATGTAGGTATGCTTTATGTCAAGTATACGTCGCTTGATATATTAAGTCATGTTCATGTATGTTCATTTATGCCATGTATGACTATGCTTATGTTTATGCTCGAAGTTATGTTATGTCAGATGTTTGATATATTTATGTTGAAGCAACGTATGGTTTTAGTGAGTAGGAAAAGGGTTTTACTAAGCCTATGTGCTTATAGTTTTATTTTTCTCGTACCGCAGATCAACCTAGAAGCTATTAAGGGAAGCCGCAGGGGAGGCAGAAGCATGTGTGTGTGTGGCAGTGACTTGGCAGAAGATTCATGTATTACGTTTTATGGTTATGACTAATAGATGACTTAAGACTTATGATGCTACCTTTATGGATAAGTACATACTGCTTATGATGATTATGAATAAGTCATGAAATGGTTAAGTTATGATATGATGCCATGTATGATTGTTCCATGTGTTTAGTTGCATGATTATAAGCATGTCTAGAAAAGAAAAAAAAATGATTCCGCTGCATTAAGATATTATCTAAGTACATGTATGTTTAGCGTAACGCCGCCTCCCTCGCCACACCACGAGGTGTGGGAAAAAGGCGGGCGTTACACCTACATCCTATCAAGAAGTTGTGATGAGCCCAGATTCTGAGAAATGGCTAGAACCCATGAGGTCCGAAATGGAATCCATGTACACTAACCAAGTATGGACTTTGGTTGATTCACCTGAGGGAGTTAAACCCATTGGGTGTAAGTGGGTCTTTAGAAGAAAGACTGACATGGATGGATTCATGCATACCTATAAAGGGAGATTGGTAGCTAAAAGTTTCAAGCAAATTCATGGTATCGACTATGATGAAACCTTTTCACCAGTGGCGATGCTTAAGTCTATTCGGATCATGCTTGCTATTGCAGCTTACCATGACTACGAGATCTGACAGATGGATGTCAAAACCACATTCCTAAATGGGAATTTACTCGAGGATGTGTACATGACACAACCTGAGGGTTTTGTAGATCCAGAGCATGCTAGAAAGGTATGTAAATTGCAAAAGTCCATTTATGGGATAAAGGAAGCTTCCCAAAGCTGGAATCTTCGATTCGATGATGCAATCAAAGCGTTTGGTTTCATCAAGAATGAAGATGAATCCTGTGTTTACAAGAGGATTAGTGGGAGCACAATTATCTTCCTAATCTTATATGTGGATGACATACTCCTCATTGGGAATGATATCGCTTCACTACAGTCTATGAAGACGTGGCTAGGGAATTGTTTCTCAATGAAAGACTTAGGTGAAGCAGCCTATATCCTAGGCATCAAGATCTATAGAGATAGATCTAAGAGATTACTTGGCTTAAGTCAGAGTATATATATTGACAAGGTGCTTAATCGTTTTGCCATGCAGAATTCCAAGAAGGGATTTCTGCCGATGTCACATGGTGTGAGTCTTTCGAAGACTCAAGGTCCCTCTTCTAAGGAGGAGAGAGACCGTATGGATCAGATCCCTTATGCATCTGCTATAGGGTCTATCATATACGCTATGCTTTGTACTCGTCCAGATGTCTCGTATGCTTTGAGCATGACGAGCAGGTACCAGTCAGATCTAGGTGAAAGTCACTGGACAGCTGTCAAGAATATTCTTAAGTACTTACGCAGGACAAAAGAATATTTCTTGATATTTGGAGGCAATGAGGAGCTAGCTGTAAAGGGTTACAGTGACACAAGCTTCCAAACAGACAGGGATGATTTCAGATCGCAGTCAGGGTATGTATTTTTCTTGAATGGTGGCGCTGTGAGCTGGAAGAGTTCGAAGCAGGACACAGTCGCAGATTCTACAACAGAGGCCGAGTATATTGTCGCGTCTGAGGCAGCAAAAGAGGCTGTTTAGATCCGGAAGTTCATTGCAGAGTTTGGTGTGATTCCTAGCATTGTGGACCCGATAGACCTCTATTGTGACAACAATGGGGCTATTGCATAGGCTAAGGAACCTCGATCACATCAGCAGACCAAACATATACTATGGCGCTTCCATCTCATTAGAGAGATCATCGATAGAGGAGATGTGAGGATATGCAGAGTACCCACTAAGGCTAACATCGCGGATCCTTTGACCAAGGCTTTGACACAAAAGAAGCATGATGGTTACACTAGGTCACTGGGTATTAGATATTACAGTGATTGACACTAGTGCTAGTGGGAGATTGTTAGTAGGAGCCCTAGAGCCAATTATGTGATGATTGACTAGGGACATTTTGTATCATATTCTATTATTAATAAAGACATGTTTGGTTATTATACTTACTTTGTATTTGTGCCAAATAACTAAGTATAATAATGTTCTTGGGTAGTAGGTTCTTATCTCCATTATATCGATTGGTTGAATTGATAGTGAGATAATGTCGAGAACACTATACTAAACCATTCCTAGTCAAGTATTAATATTCAAGGACAATATTAATGCATGGAGACTAGCATGTAGGTCAACTGATGACTTGAGCTCACAAGTCATGGATATGTGATATCAAGTTGACACATGAGTATACATTGGAGAATATATACTGAATTGACCCGCCATGAGAAAGTTTCATAGATTGTCATATGAGTGTCATAAACTTTCTCATGTGACTATTAGTATGAATAGTCCTTAGACCTGAAGTCACTACGGTTCCCTACATAAGGAGTTATGTACTTTGGTATCATCAAACGTCACCCGTAACAGGGTGGACTATAAAGGCGATCACTGGGTATGTAATGAATTATGCAGAGGGATGTGAGTGATGTAGATGAGATCTATTCCTCCCATATGATGGGAGTGATATTTGTGGGCCGCTTGATCGAGTAGGACTACTAAAACGCATAGTCATGCTCAAATGAGTCAATATGAGATATTGAGCTCATTTGTTTGAGTGAGTCTACTCGGGGATTAAGAAACACAAGATTGACTGAGGATGACACGGTCTATGCCTCATTGGTCAATCTAGATATCGAGGATAGAAGGACAAGATCATACATTATCGTAGTCACGGAGGTTAAGTCGGATCTCGACTTTTCTTGTTACTTGGGTTGCAATGATGCATTGCTAGATGTCACTCATTGTTTATGTATCTAAAGTGGTTTAGACACATTGCCAACGTTACGAGAACCTATTGGGTCACACACTAAGGACACGATGCTTCGGTGATTAGTTGATCTTGGTTTGACTAAGATTTGATTCGAATTGGATTAATTGAGTTAGACTCAAGTGAATCCAATTAGATTATGGGTTTGAGTCTAATTTGAGTTAGACTCAACCACTTAATTATGAATAATATTCATTAAAGGGTTTAATAAAATATTATTTAAGAGGAAGACTATGAGACATTCTATTCATTAGATGAATAGAATATTAAGAGTCTCAAGGGATACCAAGAGGCTTGGTATTCATTGGGTTTTATTAGCATTAAGATGAAAGGAGCTCAAGGGACATAGACCCTTGGTATTCATTAGATGAGTATAAATACCCCCCTCCCCTTGTCAAAGGCTAGTGGGTGCATCTCTCTTCCTCTTCTTTCTTCCTCCTTATCCATAACTCCCTAGTGGAGGTTCTTGTGCTTTGTGAACCATCCCAAGTTGCTAGCAGAACTAAGGTGGTTCCTCTCCGAGGTGTAGATCGTGTTCGTGTGGATATGCATAGAGGCATGGACACTTGAACGTGTAAGTGATCCAGCGAACCAAAGGACTAGCGGATAAGTGAAGGGCACGCGACAAAGGTATTCCTATAAGATAGGAATTGTAGATCACTTTGTATGAGTTTTTCTTTCGCATGAATCACTCGAGGGATCTTATTTCCGCTGCGATTTTAAATATTTTTACCTATAGATCCCACAGAAGCAGCGAATATCCTAGGCATCAAGATATATAGAGATAGAACTAAGAGATTGTTTGGCTTAAGTCAGAGTATATATATTGGCAAGGTGCTTAATTGTTTTGCCATGCAGAATTCCAACAAGGGATTTCTGCCGATGTCACATGATGTGAGTCTTTCGAAGACTCAATGCCCCTCTTTTAAGGAGGAGAGAGACCGTATGGATCAGGTCCCTTATGCATCCGCTATAGGGTCTATCATGTACTCTATGCTTTGTACTTGTCCAGATGTCTCGTATGCTTTGAGCATGACGAGCAGGTACCAGTCAGATCTAGGTGAAAGTTAATAGACATCTGTCAAGAATATTCTTAAGTACTTACGAAGGACGAAAGAATATTTCTTGATATTTGAAGGCAATGAGGAACTAGTTGTAAAGGGTTACAGTGACGCAAGCTTCCAAACAGACAGGGATGATTTCAGATCGCAATCAGGGTATGTATTTTGCTTCAATGGTGGCACTGTGAGTTGGAAGAGTTTGAAGTAGGACACAGTCGCAGATTCTGTTAGGATGTATACTAAAAGTTTTGCCTTTTTTGTATGGACATCCACATTTTAAAAGAGAATCACAACAACACTGATGCATGATAACATTAGTATGTGCATAACCGTCTGATGCTTTGCATTGTAGATAATATGGTGTGTGGTGACACACAGAAGATCATGTTATCAGTCCCTTGTAGAGTATAAGTAGAGGCTCACAACCGAGATGAAGTTGGACAAACCATCGGGATGGTTGTAGTATAATTAGGTGTGGTTTGTCTTGACCATAGAATTACACTAGTGTGCTTTGTGTGCATTGAGCAGGACCAAAATAGAGGCGATCCAATTTGTACTGACTTTATATTGGATCGGACCTCGATTTATTATGGAGTACAATCTCTAAATCCCGATATAATAACGGACACGTGTATTTAGTATTTTATTTCTTTGATTTACCAATGGGCGAGATTTATTCTGCTAAATCGATAGACCGGTAAGTTGGAAAATAATATTACTTACATGGTGTGTCGTTGATTATTGATAGAATCTGTGTCCTGGTGAGTCGGGATGATGATGCCCCCTTGATGAGCTCATAAGGTTGATTATGTTAAACCCTGTACGTGGATTTGATCCAACATAATGATAAGAATGAGTGGTACTAGTCAAGGAGTTAGAAGTTGATTAATTAAAATTGTCAGTAATTTAAATTAATCGACGGGCATTCGATATCTTAAACACGGGGAGATGGATGTACTCATAATAGGTGGAGGCCATATGAAAATATGGGGGTTGGTGAGGAAGTTCAATGGAAATCCTTTAGTGGAATGGATCCTCATTAATGGATCGGATTTAGATCCATTAGCGGGTCAAGACCCAACTCCTCCTCATGGTCCCTACCTTAGCACTACATATACCTCGTGGAATCAATAAACCAAGGCTAGTCCAATTGATCATCAAGGCTTGGGTTTTCTCCTCTCTCCTAGGGCATCCGATGCAAGGTGAAAGAAGAGAGCCTCTTTCTTTCTTCTTCCACCTTTTCTTCTCTTGTTTCTTAGCACAAGGAGGATCTTCTCTTCCAGTTGTGACTGGTGGAGACTTGAGAAGGAGGAGATAGGGCAGTTGGCGGCTAGGAGGTGGCGTTTTGGGCGCCGTCGTTAGGGATAAAGGGGGCAGCGACGGTAGCCTTGAGAGGGAAGAAGAAGAGCTTCTTCTTCTCTTCTTCTTCAGTTCCTTCATCATCCTTTTCCTCATCACTTCAGTCCCCTTGTGGCCGGCGCTCAATGGCGGTTGGAGGTGCTCGGCGGCGCTCGATGGAGAGGAGATAGGCGCCGGCGGAAACCCTAGTAGAAGGGTTTTGTTTGGCGTAAGGGAAGGAGAAGGAAAGAGATCGTTTGGAAGCCCTTAGTGATTCTGGTTCTTGGTAGCTCGTCGCCCACATGATGTCCAAGAGGGAAGGGACATAAGGTAGAAGACTATGAGGTAAAGAGAGGTATATTTCTCTCTTGGTTCCCTCTTCGATCTTATCATTTTATGTGATGAAATAATTAGTTATCATGTTTAATTATTAGTTTAATTAATGTTTGATAATTAATTATTGGACCCCGATAATAAATATAAAAATCGGGGATCCACTCATCGTCTTTTCCACGGTCAATCGGTTAGGTGAATTACAAGGCTCGATCTTTGAGATTGGCTAAGTTGTAATTCGAATCGATTGATACGATGACGAGACGGTCGTTTGGGAGAAGGGTCTTCATTCGGATTAATTTTTTAATCCATAGACATGGAGAGGTCTCTCAAGGACGACCAGGTATTCGCTTAGGAAACCCACCGAGCTATTCCATCAATTTGTATCAGAGCTGAGGTTTCCGATTTTGTGTGTTTAGGATTCGGTTAATTTTTTACACATTATCATATATTTTATTTTTGCTGAATGATATGTGGATGCGTGTAGGCTAACTCTTTGTTGCAGGCACTAGATTCCAACTTATCATGACTTAAATAATGATTATGTGATTGATTGTGCATTATTGTAATTAATTAAATCCTCGGGATTGACAAGGCTAGATAGGTATTTAATTTTTGTAATTAAATACGACACATGTTTAGCCGAGCTTTTATTTACTTTCAATCTAGATTATTTATACACTCCTTCGTAGAGTATAGGATCGATGGATATAAATAATTAGCTAGTCACCTCGGCTCGGAGATCCCTTCAATGGTGGCTTGCGCATGGTGTAGGGAGAAGCGGATGAGGTGACGACACGACTGGAGGTGCATTGGAGACCAAGGCCATGATAGTTGGAAAAATCTAGGATTTTTCTTATTTATTGCTTTGGTTATATGCTTGTTGTGTGTGTGCATGAAAATTCCTCAAATTAAATAACTAAGTGGGAGAGGGACCCTAAGGGTTCCGTGGCCTCTATTACAATCTGACAAGTGATGCGAACAAGTCTGCGTGTCGGCTCTGAGTGCCTTCCTCCACAACGGATGGGTTTGTTCTATGGATCACTAGGTCAGAAAAGGTTATAGGGAATTATTAAGGAGCGTGTGATTTCCCCAATGGAAGACACATAATCCGAGGTAATTTCCTTAGTATCGTGTAATGGTAAACACTTAGATGCGAATAATAGTATCCTCCCCAATGGAGTTACTACTATTATTTGTAGGGCCGAAGTGAACCAACTATTAATTTTATTTGTCAAAAAGTAAGGTTGACAAGATAATAAAATTAATAAGTAAAACCACCTCTAACGAATGTAGAATTCGTATACGTTCACACTAACGTGACATGCGAATTTCTCAGTGTTTTGAGGTGTTGGTTGATTTCGAAATTTATTGTTTGAGGAATCAATTTATTTTTGAAATCTAAAGTTGTGATTGTTGTGATTTTAGGTAGTTTCAAAATGACCTTTAACCCACTAGTGACCATACTTAAGGAGAACAAACTTACTGACCCTAATTATATAGACTGGAAAAGAAACTTGGACATTACCCTTATTGTTGAAGAGTACAAATATGTACTCTTTGAGGAGTGCCCTGAAAATCTTGGCGAGAACTTTGGTGAAGAGCAGAGGGAGCGCTATAAGAAGTGGGTCAAGGCAGATGAGATGGCGCGGTGCTACATTCTGGCATCTACGCCGAATGTATTGCAACATCAGCATCAGGTCATGCCCACTGCTTATGATATGATGCAGAACCTCAAGG
Organism: Boesenbergia rotunda; assembly: GCA_024364735.1. Classification (NCBI taxonomy): domain Eukaryota; kingdom Viridiplantae; phylum Streptophyta; class Magnoliopsida; order Zingiberales; family Zingiberaceae; genus Boesenbergia; species Boesenbergia rotunda. Next base: position 165,230 of record JAGFNQ010008200.1, read on the forward strand.
AGCTCTTCGGGCACAAGGTCGGGCCGCTAGGCAGGTTGCGATGAAGAACTTAATGACGACTACCATGGTCGAAGGGACACCCATGAGAGATCATGTCCTTAAGATGATGACTCACCTCAATGAGATTGAGGTACTTGGATCACAGATCGATGGGGAAACCCAGGTTGATATAATACTCCAGTCTCTGCCTAGGAGTTTTGAGTAGTTCCGGCTCAACTACAACATGAATAAGCATGAGTATATGTTGGGGGAACTCCAGGTGGCAGAGGGACTTTTTCGTCAAAGTTCTCAGGCCTTGGTTACTCAGAAGGTTTCTACTTCTGTGCCAAAAGGCAGGAAGAAGTAGAAACTGTTGGTGCAGGAAGCACCAGATCGAACCTTGTTTTGATATTGGCAAAGGATTCAAAGTTAAGGGTTGTTTGGTATCTAACAATGCTGCTTGAGTGTGTAGGAAACCAAGTCCTAGCGAAGGGCTGCTAGGCACCTGACGAAGGGTTGTCAGGAAAACAAGTCCTAGCGAAGGGCTGCTAGGCACCTGACGAAGGGCTGCCAGGAAAACAAGTCCTAGCGAAGGGCTGCTAGGCACCTGACGAAGGGCTGTCAGGAAACCAAGTCCTGGCGAAGGGCTGCTGGGCAAAAACCAAGTCCTGGCGAAGGGCTGCTGGGCGAAACTCAAGACCTGGCGAAGGGCTGCTGGGCAAAAACCAAGTCCTGGCGAAGGGCTGCTGGGCGAAACTCAAGACCTGGCGAAGGGCTGCTGGGCAAAAGTCCAACTGGAGGATCCGGTTGGCACCAGGTAAACTCTCCCGAGAGGAGTAGGTGAGGACGCGTTCCCCTCCGAGGGAACATTAGGCGTCGGTTCGACCTAGGGCTCCATTTTGGAGACCAAAGTCAGAACCAAGACAGCTGAGGCTGTATAAATTAAATTATATATTTGTTTTATTGTGTTTTGGACTAACCCTGGAAGCAGGACCGAAGGAACGTGTGTCTGCAGCTCAGAATGCCTCAAAGGAAAGAGGCAACTGCTGACCAGGGCGCCCGGAGTGTCCCGGGCGCCCCAAGGTGAACACAAAACACAAAGAAAGCAAATGAACCTCGACAGTACATTCTGAGGGCGCCCCCGCTGTCCCGGGTGCCCCCATGGCAAACCAACTGAAGAGTTAAGCTGCTGCCGCGTCTGCACTGCGCACCCAGGGCGCCCCCACTGTCCCGGGCGCCCCCAGCCACTCTTACGCAGGAGACTTCAGCGCTGCGGATAAGAGTTGGCCGAGTCAACCAGGGCGCCCCCAGCGTCCAGGGCGCCCCCGTCAAGACCTTATCCCGAGGTTCAAGGGATAAGTCGTTGACTGCGCCTTGTGTGGATCTGCTGCCACGTGGGGGGGCGCCCCCGTCAACCAGGGCGCCCCCAGGCACTATAAAAAGGGCCCTAGACCCTTCTCTTCAAGAAACAGCCTTCATTCAACGCATCCAAACGCTCCGACGACCGCGCTCTGCTCCAGGAACTTCCCGACTCAAGTCCGAAGCGCCGTCGACCTCCCGCTGCACCGAAACTCGAGCCTACCCCGGGAGTTGGTAAATACAGAAGTGTAATCATTCTTATTGCAAACTGTATTTCTCTTCTGTATTCATTCTACGCATTATAGAATTGCCCAAAGTAAACGGTCAACGACCGTGGGCCTTGGAGTAGGAGTCGACCCAGGCTCCGAACCAAGTAAAACGACCTTATTAGCGTTGTGTTGCTTTGTCTCTATTTCCGCCGCGCACTTACTCTTTTTTTAATCCGAACGATTTGCGACATTCACCCCCCCTCTATCGCATCTCTCGATCCAATAAGTGGTATCAGAGCGGGGTTATTCAAAGTTGGTGCAACCACCACTTTGAAATTTTTTTTTGGATTTTTTTCGCTTTATTTTTCAAATAAACAATATCTGTGAGTGTATTTAAAATATCCTTACGCCTTTTTCAATTCTGAATTCTCATTTTCTCACCATAAGTCAGAATTGATAAAAGAATCAATTTGTGAAAACTTGTCGTAAAATTTTTTATTATTATTTTAATATTTTTCTCGAAATTCGTGCTATCTTAATTCGAGAAATTTTTTTTCTTACTTTTTCTTCATTAATCAAAATTGTTAAGGTCAACATTTTCAAAAATTTTTTTATTATTATTTTACCTCGAAATTCGTGCAAATACCTTTTGAGCTTGTTTTTCTCTCTCTCCCGCACTACTAATCCAAGACCAAGTCTTCGTACATCTCTATTTTTTTTTCCTTGTGTGCAAGATTTATCCTTAATGGCTAATCAAGAATGGAACAGTGTTCGTCCGCCTCTATTCTTTGGCGAGAACTTCAGAACCTGGAAAAGTCTAATGGAATCCCACCTGAAGGACAATCTAGATCTCTGGTTGATAATTCAAACAGGGTTCCACCTCCCTAGAGAAGATGGACTATCAATTGCATGGGACAAACTGGATGAACCAACCCTCAACCAAATTGAGACTGATGCAAGAGCAACTGCAATTCTTCAATGCGGTCTAACTAACGATCAACTCAAGCTAGTTGGATCCTTCAACTGTGCTAAAGAAATGTGGGAGAAACTAATCAACCTACACGAAGAGAGCTCCGACATTGAGGTACTTGATGTCCAAGCACAGATAGCCGAATCAGAATCTGAACTCGAATCCAGAATCGAAATCGAACCAGTAGAATCAGACGACGAACTGACTAAGACGGTAACTAATTTTGAATCTTTTTCTAAATTAGAATTGAATAATCAAATAGATACTATAATGGTCGAGAAAGGTATAAGTTTTATTGCAGGGAAAACTCCAAGAGAACTGCAAAAGAGGCCTCAACTAGAACCTGAGTCCAACTCAGACTTAGAATCTGACGACAAAGAAAGGTATCCTCGGAAACTTGTCCGGTTAGCTTGCGACCACTACAAAATACTGAGGAAACAATTAAGCAAAGGGAAGATGGCTAAAATCAAGGGGGAGACCTCCAAAAGGGAATCAAATGGTAAATTTACAGTATTTAATAATCCATTATTTACTATGAACAACATGATTAATTCATATGAAAATGTAATTCATAACATTGCTTATTGCGAAAATCTAAAATATTATTACCATTTTGAAGTGACTTAAATAATTTTTTATTAAATTGCATGTTTGATTGATTGATTGTTTATTTAATTTCTGTAATTTGCCATGCTTAGACTTAGGTTTAGTTAGCTTAAGGACTTAACCAATTACTTGAAATTTAAAAACATAGTATTGGGAGGAGGTGAGATGATAGTACGTTGGGGAAACCAACTCTAATAAGATCAAGTCTACTTGGTCTCTTTAGACTGGTGAAACCAGCCGAAGCTACCGATCCAAGACCCAAGCTAGTTAGACCAGAAAATGACCTAATTTAATTTGAAAATGAAATTTTATTAAAAGGCTTTGTCAAGGAAAGGGTGGATGATCTCATAAGGCTACGGCCAAAGAAGGCCTAGTGCCTCGCCAAGATCTGGAAGCCAATCTCTGAAATTCAAATTCAAATTATCTTTTGTCAAATTCGAATCTAACACAAATTTCAAATAATTATAGATTCTAATCTGTTTTCAAAATTTCTATTTTTCAAACTTATTCTGTTTCAAAAATCACTTAATCAGTGTTCAAAATTTCTGCTTTCTAAACTTATTTTTTTTTCAAATTTGTTTTCAAAATTAAATAACTTTTTTCAAAATAAATGAAAATTCCTTTTCAAAATTAATTTTTACCTTCAAACCTGTCTCACAAAGAACCTTTAAGGTTAACTGTTTGAAAATCCTAGATTGGGTGAGACAGGAAAATTAAGTTCAATTAAAATTTCTTTTATGTTGTGTTTTAATTCAGAGGATAATTCCAACATAGTCAAACCATGATTAACATGGTCAAACCTAGTCAACACTAAGGTCTTAGATAAAGTCAGTCTATGTCGGATACAGGGGGAGTTCTTCTTAATGTTTTTTAGATTTCTCAAAATCCTTATGCTTTAAAACTTATTTTCATCTCAAAATAAGGCTTTCAAAAGTTGATTCAAAAACCTTAATATATTACTATCGCTTAGGAAAAATTATTATCATTTCAAATTTTTTAAACTGTGTTATTATTCCAAATTGAGGTGTCAAAAATTTATCTCCTTGAAAGTTATCATACTCAGAAGATTGTTCAAAAGTGCTTCTTTTGATCTTGACAAACCCTAAAGACACAGAGGAAAAGTCCACTTCATGATCTTCAAGGACTCCTAGGATGTGTCAAATTAAGGGGGAGTCTAAGTCAAAAGAAAAACTTCAGAAAAAGTTTCTTTTTACTTATGTCTTTGTTAAACAGTTCTTTCTAATCTGACTCAAACCTTAAGACTCAAAGGAAGAGTACTTGTGGTCAACAAGCTTCCCAGGACTGAGTCAAGTTTAGGGGGAGGTCAAAATTAAAGGAATTATTTAATAACATGCTTTATTTCAAACTCTTGCAAAAATCTAAGTTTTTCAAAATACTATTTGTTAGAATTTGTGTGACTTATGAAATTGTTTTCGAAATAACATTTACTTAGGTTGGAAAATTTCCAGGACACTTAGGAAATGTCCTTGTAGTCAACAAGGTTTCCTAGGATGGTGTCAGACTGGAAAATGAACCAAGTTAAGTAAAACATTGAACCTTCAAAAGTTCACACACTTTTTAGCATATATTTTAAGTACTATCATTTTTTTAAAAATTTACTTGAGGTTGAAAATTTCCAGGACACTTAGGAAATGTCCTTGTAGTTAACAAGGTTTCCTAGGATTGTGTCAGACTGGAAAAGAAACCTAGTCAAGTGAAATATTTTGTTTTCAAAAAAAAAACTAATACTTTTCTAAAAGTACGTATGTATTTCAAATCATAATTTATCTCAAAAGTACTTGAAAAATCTTTTCAAAACTCTTTTTCGAATTTTTTTTCAAATACAAAATATTTTTTTGCATAATACTCTTCAAAATGGACTTAATCTGGAAATTTAAGCTTTTGCTATACTTTTAAGAGTTATACCAAGTATTTTTATGTTTTCAAAACTCATAAGCTCTGATACACAATTTATTCTCAAAACTCCTTTCAAAACATATTTCAAAACACAATTTCTTTTCAAAATCTTTTAAGTACTGAAGTATTTAACGGGTATTTTTTTACTTAATTTTCTCAATCAAGTACTTGACACTTAATTTTCAAATTCTTCTAAAAAGTACTTGCTCCAAAGTTTAAAAACTTGTTAAGCCTGAAAAATCCTTTTCTTGAAAATTTTCTAAGCGTGAAAAATTTCTTGAAAAATTTTCTAAGTAAAGTTTCCTTTTCTAAAAGTTAAAATTTTTTTGGAAACTTGGAAATTTTGCCTAAGTAAATTTTTTCTACCTTATAAAAAGTTGTAAATTTTTTTTAAGCCTGAAATTTTTTTTCATAATCGTAAATTATCTAAGTGTAAAAAGTTTTGAAAATGCTTTTACACGATTCTTGAAAAATACTTTGTCAAAAACATAAAGCACTTAGAAAAACTCATAAATCCCTGTTAGATACCTTGTTCACCCATGCTTGTTTTTGATATATGTCAAAGGGGGAGGAAAGGTCAAAGTTAAGAGTTAAGTTAATTATTCAGGGGGAGAATGAGCATGAGAAATTTTTTTCTCTCTCTTTTCACTGTTCAAATTACATTTGGGTTTAGACTGTTACGAATTGATATGTTTTATTAGTCTTAACCTTTATGCTTAAACTGCTATCTTTTTCCTTAACTTTGAATTGTGTTGCCATAATCAAAAAGGGGGAGATTGTTGGTGCAGGAAGCACCAGATCGAACCTTGTTTTGATATTGGCAAAGGATTCAAAGTTAAGGGTTGTTTGGTATCTAACAATGCTGCTTGAGTGTGCAGGAAACCAAGTCCTAGCGAAGGGCTGCTAGGCACCTGACGAAGGGTTGTCAGGAAAACAAGTCCTAGCGAAGGGCTGCTAGGCACCTGACGAAGGGCTGCCAGGAAAACAAGTCCTAGCGAAGGGCTGCTAGGCACCTGACGAAGGGCTGTCAGGAAACCAAGTCCTGGCGAAGGGCTGCTGGGCAAAAACCAAGTCCTGGCGAAGGGCTGCTGGGCGAAACTCAAGACCTGGCGAAGGGCTGCTGGGCAAAAGTCCAACTGGAGGATCCGGTTGGCACCAGGTAAACTCTCCCGAGAGGAGTAGGTGAGGACGCGTTCCCCTCCGAGGGAACATTAGGCGTCGGTTCGACCTAGGGCTCCATTTTGGAGACCAAAGTCAGAACCAAGACAGCTGAGGCTGTATAAATTAAATTATATATTTGTTTTATTGTGTTTTGGACTAACCCTGGAAGCAGGACCGAAGGAACATGTGTCTGCAGCTCAGAATGCCTCAAAGGAAAGAGGCAACTGCTGACCAGGGCGCCCGGAGTGTCCCGGGCGCCCCCAAGGTGAACACAAAACACAAAGAAAGCAAATGAACCTCGACAGTACATTCTGAGGGCGCCCCCGCTGTCCCGGGCGCCCCCATGGCAAACCAACTGAAGAGTTAAGCTGCTGCCGCGTTTGCACTGCGCACCCAGGGCGCCCCCGCTGTCCCGGTCGCCCCCAGCCACTCTTACGCAGGAGACTTCAGCGCTGCGGATAAGAGTTGGCCGAGTCAACCAGGGCGCCCCCAGCGTCCAGGGCGCCCCCGTCAAGACCTTATCCCGAGGTTCAAGGGATAAGTCGTTGACTGCGCCTTGTGTGGATCTGCTGCCACGTGGGGGGCGCCCCCGTCGACCAGGGCGCCCCCAGGCACTATAAAAAGGGCCCTAGACCCTTCTCTTCAAGAAACATCCTTCATTCAACGCATCCAAACGCTCCGACGACCGCGCTCTGCTCCAGGAACTTCCCGACTCAAGTCCGAAGCACCGTCGACCTCCCGCTACACCGAAACTCGAGCCTACCCCGGGAGTTGGTAAATACAGAAGTGTAATCTTTCTTATTGCAAACTGTATTTCTCTTCTGTATTCATTCTACGCATTATAGAATTGCCCAAAGTAAACGGTCAACGACCGTGGGCCTTGGAGTAGGAGTCGACCCAGGCTCCGAACCAAGTAAAACGACCTTGTTAGCATTGTGTTGCTTTGTCTCTATTTCCGCCGCGCACTTACTCTTTTTTTAATCCGAACGATTTGCGACATTCACCCCCCCTCTATCGCATCTCTCGATCCAACAGAAACAAGGTGGGTCTTAGAAGGCAGCAGGATCGCAGGGACCTCAGACTGGTGTGAAGAAGCCGAGAGGCAAGTGCTTCACGTGTAAGCAATCTGAACACTGGAAGGCGAACTGTCCCCGTCGTCAAGATAAAGGTATTTCTTTGTGCTCAGTAGTTGAAACATGTTTAGCGGTGTTATCTACCAGAACCTGGTGTGTAGATATGGGTGGCACTTATCATGTCTGCAACTCTTTGCAGGGGTTCCAGGAAACCCGACAGCTAGCTGATAGGGAAATCATCGTCTACATGGGCAATGCGACAGAGGTAGCGGTCGTTGCAGTTGGAGACATTTATTTATTGTTTGATAGGAATAAAGTTTTGGTTTTGAGAAATTGCTTATATGTACCCTCTTTTAGAAAGAACTTGGTTTCGGTTTCTAGATTAATAAAGGATGGATATTCTATTGCTTTTAATAACAAAGTTGTTATAAAGAGAAATAGAGAGATTATCTGTTCGGGTACTATGATTGGCAATTTGTATACTCTAGAACCAAAAACTCCCACGATGCTAATAGAGGCCAATAGCTCATCATCTAACCAAAATAAAAGAAAGGAACCTTCTAAAATGAACCAGACATATCTTTGACATCTTAGGCTTGGTCATATTAACCTTAGTAAGATTCAAAGGTTGATAGTCAATGGGCCCTTGGGTTCATTGGTGGTGGAAGACTTCCTAAACCTTTGAATCTTGCTTGGAAGGTAAGATGACCAAGAGACCTTTCGAGGCCAAGGGGTATAGAGCCAAAGGTATGTTAGAGTTGCTTCATTTTGATTTGTACAGTTCCTTAGTATCAAGGATAGAGGTAGCCTTGAATACTTCGTCTATTTTGTGGACAATTATTCAAGGTATAGATACATTTACTTAATGCACCACAAGTCTAAATACTTTGATGAGATCAAAGAGTTTAAGGCTGATGCAGAGAAACATCAACGTAAAAGTATCGCGACACTACGATCAGATCGTGGTGGTAAGTACCTCTTGGGAGAGGTTTAAGACTTACTTATCAGAGGTTGGGAGTCAATCCCAATTGACTGCACCCGGTACGCCCCAACAGAACGGTGCAGCAGTGGGAAGGAAAATGACTCTTATGGTAATAGTTAGGACAATGATGAGCTGCTCTGAGTTGCCAGATTCGTTCCGGGGATATGCTCTGGAAACGACAGCATACATACTTGATAACATCTAGGTCAGTACTGTTGGGACCTTGTCGTTTAGCTAGAGGGAAGTGAATAGCTACTTTTTCGAATTTCTTCCTACAAGGTTTAGCAAGCGCAAGCGGAAAACTAACAAAAACAAACTAAAACAATGCTAACACAACCTTTACGTGGTTCGGAGACGATACTCCTACTCCACGGCTGTCGGTAAGGTGGACGATCCCAATCCTTCGGTGGATGACCCCCCGAAACACCTCTGGCTAGCTCTTGTCGCTCCTTGTGGGTGGAGAAACCTCGCCACAATACCTTGACAACCTCTAAGCACGTTTAGGCTACTAACAGGCTTTACCCAAGCTTGTTTCGCCAAGAAGAAATATCAAAGAACGAGCCTTCTTAAATAGTGCTCGAGACTGTTCTGACCATTACCAGTAGACTGGTGCCAACACCAGTCGACTGATCCTCGTGAATTCGAATGTCACTGCCTGACGATTCGAATTTTGGTCGACACCAGTCGACTGATCCCAGGATCAGTCGACTGATCTTTCTGTGCTCCACATCAGTCGACTGACCCAGCATCAGTCGACTGCTACCTAAGGTTTCCCTTCCTGAGTACAATTCTCTCAGCACTCGAACCCTAGGATTTCCCTTCCTGAGTACAGTTCTCTGAACACTCGAATCCTCATGACATAGCTGACTCTTCATCCAGCAACCTCGAACTGTTACCTTCAAGCCTTCTTCGACTTTGGCTCTCGCCCATCGGATGCATGCAAGCCCGCGACTCATCTCCCCATGCCACCCTTCGCGTATGCCTCGAAGTCCACTTCCCTTGGCTCATTGTTTCGGCTCCAGCAGCCTCGACTAGTTGCCTTCAAGCCTTGTTCGACTTTGACTCTCGTCCCTCGGATGCATGCAAGCCCACGACTCATCTCCCCATGTCATCCTTCACGTATGCCTTGAAGTTCGCTTCCCTCGGCTCATCGTCCCTGCTTTGTCCATGGTCCCTCAAATGCATACAAGCCCACGGCTTGTCTCCTTACACTATCCTTCACCAGACCCGAAAACGTCCAACTAAGTCTATGTGCATCCTGCAAACCAGCACACTTACATATACATATTAGATCAACATGAAACCATAACTTAATTATATTGACACACACATCAAAACCCATGATCTACCCGATCAAACTTGGGTCGATTGCACCAATAATCTCTCCCTTTTTGATGTGTGACAATATGTTTATGTTAGGTACAACAATAACAATTGAAAATTACAGACAGTAAGTTAAGCAGCATAAACATCCATCCTCCCCCTAAACCTATGCTCTCCACATAATTTTCAATTTTTCATAACCACAAGTTAAGTTAAAAACTAACTTCACAAGTTAAGTTAAAACTAACTTAAACCACACATTCTCCCCCTTTGACACCATCAAAAGGCCTGCATCAGACAATACTAACCATTGGTATCAATGAAGGATACCTTCTTCTTCTGAAAAACCCCCAGAAATCAGAAATCAGAAGCACCAATCGACTGTGTCAGTTACCAGTCGACTGGTGCTTTCGAACTGCAATCCCACAGAAAGATCAGTCGACTAACCCAAAGGCAGACGTCTGATACACAACAGTCTGAAATTCCAGCCGAAATTCAGAAACCCCTAACAAATTCTACAAAATTTGAAAAATTCTGAAATTTTGCAAACATATTTCTTATGATATATTCTAACAAAGAATAATACATTGTCATGAAAATACCAAATATGCTTGACTTTTTGACCAAAATTCTAATTCTTTGAAAACATTCCATTTTGTATCAACCTTCCATCCTAGATTTGAACTCATGCGTTTTACAAGTCTATCCCATACTATTTAAAACATAAAAATGTTTTCAATCCTCCCCTTTTTTCTCATATGAACACTCAAGACAGAAAAAGTGATGAAAGCTCCCCCTTTATACCATAATCTCTAGATAGAAGATAATTTGGAATCATCATATAACCATACGATTGCACAAAGCACAACTAAAGTAATAACAAACCATATAAACCATACTAGAAAAGTAAACAAGTCCATCCAAACTATAAAAGGAGGTTTACAAGAACCAAAATCCCAAAATCCTCAAATATTACAATGTCAAATATGATGTTTAAGAGATAATAAATAACATGCCCAAGCTCAACATATTCTCAACACCCTCACATCCAAGTCATATAGAAGCTATGCGTCATCGCCAGGAGGAGGAGGAGGAGGGGCCTGATACATCAGGTTCCAGCGCTGCATCATCTCATACATGTCATCCTGTCGCTGCTGGAAACTCTAAAAGTGCTCCCTGAGACCGTGAACCTCCCCTGAAAACTCTGGAAGTCCTCCCTGAGTCCATGAACCTCTTCCTCTAGTCGGGAGAACCGCTCCTCTGTAATCCCAACAGGAGCAGCAGCAGGCGTAGCAGCAGGTGCAACCTCCTCAGCCTCATCATCATCAGAGCTAGAGGCTGCATGACGACATCGCTAGACCATCACTCCTTGCCGCCTCTCGATCTCAGCCAAGGAGAGCTATCGAGAACCTATTTGGTCGTAGTCCTTTGACAGCTGATGAATATGACCTTAAACTACTCTAATGCCTCTAGATGCAAAGAATTCAGTCAAAATATGACCGAATGACATGTAGATCTTCCTATTGACGTCATGCAAAAAATGTACAATAGATGCGAATATATGGCAGGCGATGTCAATGTCTAGCCTTCTCTCTAAAGCATACATCATCACCAAGTGAGGTAACCGAATCTTTGACCTCCCCTTGGTGACAATAGGCAGAATGCAGTCTAGGACAATTTTATACAAGATGTTGCTAACTGAACTCATGCGCCTAGCTATAAAGACACGCCCCAGAAGGTCGAGGATTATCGAAATAATGACGATGAATCTGATCAATGGTTACATTAGGCAATGTTAATGGCTCCGTAACAAAATTTTACAAGGTTGTCATGGACAAGGTTTGGCCAATATGAAATTGATATGTTGGTTTACAATGGAGAGAAATGGGACGGCTAATGCATATGAATTCTTCAAGCCTAGAAGAACGATTGTGACTTGGGCACCGATAGTTTGGAGACCGGAGATCTTGCCAAAGCATAGATTTATTTTATGGCTAGTAGCCCATGGGAAGCTTCGTACAATGGATAGAATATCATATGTTCCAGATAAGACTTATGTGCTATGCAATGGATATGAGGAAACAAATAGCACTTGTTCTTTGAATGCTTTATCACCCGTGCGCTATGGAACAAAGTGAAGTTATGGCTAGAGTACAAACATGATGCCCGGACGATGGAAGAACTCCTTCAAGTACTAGGGCGGCATTACAAGGGAAATAAACGAAAAATGAAGGTTCGACATATCGGCATCTCAAGCATGATTTATGTCTTATGAGAAGCACGAAATCATTGTTGCTTTGATGGGACTACTCCAGATGTTAATTGGATGCTTCGGAAAATTCAAATCCATGTATACTGATTTGTGGATTCTTGAGTGTGCGCTATCTTTGACCGTGTGGGGCTGCACGTTCTTGTGGAGCTACAAGTTGAAGATGAATGTTCGTGTTTTGTCAAAATTAGTGTTGTGCACTTGAGGAAAACTCATCCATGTGTATTTGCATGTGATTGTGATTGGTCCTTGTAATTGGTGTGGTGTGATTGGTCCATGTAATTGGTTGATTAGTTGTGGATGTGGGTGTGAGTGATGCATGAACGTATAATTGGTGTTGAATTGTGGTGGGCATGGTGTTTGCATGTACACATGATTGACTATGATGTTTACAAAGTCTCACCTCATAGAGGGAGAAATGTAATTGGTGGAGGGAAGGAGATAATGTTGTATGTCCGTGTGCAAGGCATGGTGGCTGGATTATTGGAGACTACCTCGCATGTTGAGGTAGCTGGCTCCAAGTTTTGATTGTATTTTGCTCTTGTGGAGGGGGGTCACAACCTCCTGAAGCATTTATAAATATTTACCTATTTCAAAAAAAAATGGCTCAGTGACATTGGGGAAACATGTAAACGGATTTTCTGACACCCGACACCCTAAGAAGGATCCTAATAATGTAGATGAAAAAGGAATGGTAACTCCCTGTACCATAGACTCATACATCCCGTCATCGCGACTACTACATGTGAGATTGACATAAAACTCCTTGCAGAGGTAAAAGTAGACATAATGCTGACAGTAGACTAACTTTTCTAATCCAAAATGAGTGATAATCTCAATTATGTGAGGAGTAATCTCCAGAAAAAATGATAGATTGAGATATCGACAGTTCATCAAAATGAAGTCAGCATTTTCAAATACCCGCCGGCAAGCCTCGGAACGGAACTGAGGTGCCGCCGGCTCTATGGGCTGCTGTTGGGATGATCCCTCACCAACCCTTCTCTTTTGCCCAGCCCTAAAATGTAATTACCATATGCATGTACCATGAATGACCCAATCAAGAAGAAAAACAAGGTCAACATGCACAAAATGAAGAGTTAGTCATGAATCATAGATTAAATGGGAAAAACAAGGCAAATAATTCATTACCGTCTCTCCATTCATTGTATGACGGATAATGATCAGTTTGACTCAAGGAGGGTGCTTTTCTTGCCCTAGACTTGGATCTAAGGTGGAGTAGGGCTAGAAACTCGATTTCAAGGTCGTAGGAAAACTTAGATGAGCTGGGGAGATCAAATGACGAAGATGGCGACAAGGGGCGGCGTTGAAGCCCTAGGTTCGGTCACCCTCGCGTGTGGTTTTCTTTTAAAGATTCGCGGCATCAGTCGACTTCCCCAGGGCCAGTCGGCTGATGAACGAAACAGAAAGATCAGTCGACTGATGATGAATCAGTAGATTGCTGCATAGAATATCCTAGTTTCTGGATCGAACTGTACCAGTCGACTGCCTTTGAATCAATCGACTGATACCCTATATTTTTAGTATTTCTGACCTAACTTTAGAAATGCACCAGAAATTTCACAAATCTCCAAAAATTTCCAAATCTTGTGGAGAGATTTGTGGTACCTGTGTCTACTTGGGAAAAATATATTCATATATGTATCTATTACCAATCCCAAGATTGACACAAAACTCAAACCTATCTAAATGGTTCAATTGAACCTTGACCTAAAGTCCTAGTTTTGACCTTTTCTTGATGTATCTTCTCATGCCCAATCACAATGCATCCCTAATATTAATTTATATGACATCTACACATTAAGAACCAATTTTCATACAATATGATTCCAATGTCATTTTATGCATGATACTCAACTTTTGATGTGCCAAATCCCTAGGATTAAGACTCAAATTTGTCTCCAAATCCTTTGACACATTTGACAACCCATCTAGTCTTCCTGGAGAAATCCTTCTGAGATCCATTGACCATGGGTCCCATCTTGACTTCTAGAGCTCCCCCTTGAGCTCTTAGCCTTAGTCACCTCCCTGGTGGCTTATCTACAATGGCAAGACCTAACCGGTGTACCTCTGGTACATCTTGACCTACAACCCTAATCTTCTTGACTTTGTACACCTTGTCCTTGGTTAAGTTCTTCTTCTTCCTTTTAAATGACTTTTCCTTGCCATTCTTGGCCTTCCCCTTGCTATAGTCATATGACTCCTTGCATATGACTTTTCCATAGCATTTGATCTAATAGATGGTATCCTAGACTCGATCTATCATTGTCGGGGTTTTGACTACCCGACACCATGCCTAAACTCTTAGATCCAATAATGAATCTCTCTAGGTTTTCCTCTAATTTATCAAGCATTGCCCTCAAGGCTTGATTTTCCCTCTCTAGATTCTTAACCTTAGCATCACCATGCCCATCTTGGACATTTCTAGATCTACCCATTTGTCTAAGCACGTGTCTCCCTTTCTTTGGATTAATGTCTTGGTCCTTAGGTCTAAAAATTCAAGGTTTATCATGACACACAAATTCCTTAGGGCTTTGAGATACAACATTAGCCCTATTTTTATCACAATATCTAAAATAAAAATTATGCATAGGTAAATAATTCTCATTATTTCTAACATGCATGGAGGAATTTGAAAAATGTTTAAGTTAGGGATTACCTCCCTTACCCTTGTAGCTTCTCCTTGATATGAGTTTTTCTTTTTCTCCTTCTTCTCCCACTTCCTCAAATGCTCCAATTTCTTGAATTTTCCTTTTCTTGAGCATTTGGTGTGGTAGTGTCCTAGCTCACTACACGTGTAACACCTAATGTGCTTTTTCTCCTTCTTTTTCCTACAACCCATGTTAGATTTTAAATAAATTGACTTGGGTTTAGGGTTTACCTCCTTTTTACCTAATGGACACTTGTCCTTGTAGTATCCCTTCTTGTTGCACCCAAAGTAAATGATGTGATCTTTTGACCTTGCTTTGGTGCAGGTGGATGCTTCTTCTTGCTCCGGTATCGAGGATGGTCTCTCCTCCCCCTCAATCCTTGAAGTGGAGACCTCTTCTTTCCCCTTTGATGAAGTGGATGGTTCATAATTTCTTGTGTCACTTCACTTGATGAGATGGATGAATTTTTTTCTTCTTTCTCTTCCGCTTCGGATGTTGAGCTTCTTTCTTCATTCGATTGGTCCTTCTCCTCCTCTTGGACCATTGAGCTCATTTCCTTGGGCTCTTCCACTACTTGAGCTTGTCTAGGATTTTCATGAAGTGCTAATATCTTACTCCATAATTCGTGTGTGTTTTTGTATTCACCTACACCACTAATTATATCATTAGGCAAAATATTAAGTAATATTGAAATTACCTTTTCATTTGCCTTTGATTGCGTTTATTGCTCCCTATTCCAATATCTTGGTCGGAGCCTTTTCCCGTGTTTATCTTTTAAACTTTAAATGGCTCTTCTAGCACGATCATGTAGTTCCAAAACATCTAAGATGATAGAGGAGGTGAAGGCGGTTCCTTATGCATCGGCTGAAGGAAGCCTCATGTATGCTAAAAATGAGTCCGGTTATCTGCTTTATCATGGGCATGGTTAGCAGATATGAGAGTAATCCAGGTCAAGGAAATTGGATTGCGGTAAAAGCATATATTAGTGCCTGAGAAAGACTAAGGATTGTAAGCCGGTTTACTGGGCAGACCAATTCCCTATGGGTTATATGGATATAGACGTCCAATTAGATAGGGGCAAATATTAGTATTCCTCGGGGTTTTGTGTTTACTTTAGGAGGTAGAACCATAGTTTGGAGGAGTGTCGCGCAGCGGCTGCGTGGCGGACTCCACCATGGAAGCTGAGTATGAGGCAGCCTCTGAGGCGGCCAAGAAAGCTATATGGTTCAAGAACCTCAAGATGGACTTGAATGTGATTCTTGGTTTGTTCAGAGCTATCACATTTTGTTGTGATAACAGTGGTGCAGTTGCAAACTCGAAGGAACCACGAGCCATAAGGTGAGTAAACACATAGAGTGCAAGTACCACCCAGGTGAGGAAAAACTGTTGTTGCCTAAATTACATCAGAGGACAACCTAGGAAGATCTTTTCACTGAGGCCTTGATAGCGAGAGCTTTTAGGCATGTGGAGGATCAGGGAGTCAGATGTATGGCATTTTGAAGGCAGCAAAGTCTTTGAGTATAAGTGGGAGATTGTTAGGATGTATACTAAAAGCCTTGCTTTTTCTGTATGGACATCCACATTTTGAAAGAGAATCACAACAACACTGATGCATGTTTACATTAGTATGTGCATAACCATCTGATGCTTTGTATTGTAGATAACATGGTGTGTGGTAACGCACAGAAGATCATGTTATCAGTTCCTTGCAGAGTATAAGTAAAAGCTCACAACCAAGATGGAGTTGGACAAACCATCGGGATGGTTAAAGACAACAAAGTCTTTGAGTATAAGTGGGAGATTGTTAGGATGTATACTAAAAGTCTTGCCTTTTCTGTATGGACATCCACATTTTAAAAGAGAATCACAACAACACTGATGAATGTTTACATTAGTATGTGCATAACCATCTGATGCTTTGCATTGTAAATAACATGGTGTGTGGTGACACACATAAGATCATGTTATCAGTCCCTTGCAGAGTATAAGTAGAAGCTCACAACCAAGATGGAGTTGGACAAACCATCGGGATGGTTGTAGTGTAATTAGGTGTGGTTTATCTTGACCATAGAATTATACTAGTGTGCTTTGTGTGCATTGAGCAGGACCAAAATAAAGACGATCCAATTTGTACTAACTTTATAATTGGATCAGACATCGGTTTATTATGGAGTACAATATTTAAATCCCGATATAATAATGAGCACGTGTATTTAGTATTTTATTTCTTTAATTTACTAATGAGCGAGATTTATTCTGCTAAATCGATAGACCCGGTAAGTTGGGAAACAATATTACTTACATGGTGTGACGTTGATTATTGACGGAATCCGTATCCTGGTGAGTCGGGATGATGATACCCCCTTGATGAGCTCATAAGGTTCATCATGTTAAACCCTGAAGGTGGATTTGATCAAACATCATGATAAGGATGAGTGGTACTAGTCAAGGAGTTAGAAGTTGATTAATTAAAATTGTCAGTAATTTAAATTAATCGACGGGCATTCGATATCTTAAACACGGGGAGATGGATGTACTCATAATAGGTGGAGCCCATATGAAAATATAGGGGTTGGTGAGGAAGTTCAATGGAGATCATTTAGTGGAATGGATCCTCATTAATGGATCAGATTTAGATCTATTAGCAGGCCAAGACCAAACTCCTCCTCATGGTCCCTACCTTAGCCCTATATATACCCTGTGGAATCAAGAATCCAAGGCTAATCCAATTGATCATCAAGGCTTGGCTTTTCTCCTCTCTCCTAGGGCACCCGGTGCAAGGTGAAAGAAGAGAGCTTCTTTCTTTCTTCTTCCACCTTCTCTTCTCTTGTTTCTTGGCGCAAGGAGGATCTTCTCTTCCAGTTGTGACCGGTGGAGACTTGAGAAGGAGGAGATAGGGCAGCTGGCAGCTAGGAGGTGGTGTTTTGGGCACCGACAATAGGGATAAAGGGGGCGGCGGCGACAGCTTTGAGAGGGAAGAAGAAGAGCTTCTTCTTCTCTTCTTCTTCAGTTCCTTCATCATCCTTTTCCTCATCACTTCAGTCCCCTTGTGGCCAGCGCCCAACGGCGGTTGGAGGTGCTCCGCGACACTAGCTAAGGAACCTCATCCTTGTATAGTAGACCCGATAGACCTCTATTGTGACAACAATGAGACTATTGCATAGGCTAAGGAACCTCACTCTCATCTGTTAGTAATATGAGAGAAGTGTCCTAAGGCAATCGCCTTATGATTGTAATCATTTACTTTAATAAATGAAAATTCACTATTTGAGTATACATGTTCATGTATTTGATTGAGATCTTGAACTCATTTACTAAATGTCCGCAATACAATTCACAGCATGAGAGAATTTGTGATGAATTCACAACTAGTGATTATCTCTACATGTACAATTGTGAAGTATTGAAATTGTCCCTAGTCGATGAATTGATAAATACGGACACTATCAATTCTGTTAAGACTAGCATGGGTTATTCTCTAATCAGCTGATTCTCACTGGCTGGTGACATTGGGATGTCCGGAGATAAACATGGATGCTAGTTAAGGGAACTAGTTCATTGGAGTGACTGACTGTAAGACTTCATATGGTAGTCTACATATAGACATGTCAGTGAAGTTTTTACTGCAGCTTAAGTGCGATGTTCCTTTGACTTGCGGTGTTCAAGTCATCTTGGTCATGGAGACTTATACTTTGACATCTTAAGCAAGCATCTCCATGGAGGTGTGGACCCAGGATGGTTGGGTATAAGCCGAAGTGCCCGAAGATGTTTGAACAGCCTACAAAGGATTCACCACTCCTTGCGAGGAGATGTATACCCGAGGCCTATCGTCGGATTGTTACTCGAAGCCTCTGGCCAGAGCATGACATGTTCAGAGTATGAATCTCTTAGACACATGTGAGTAATTAGAATCCATTGGACGAGAAAGACATTACTTGGGCTAGGTGTGACGTAGTCAGCCTAGTGGGGACTGACACATAAAGACCGTGTCCTGAACCAAGTGGTTATAAGATGGTGATGGGAATGAGGTACGACTCATTATAGCTGCTGAAGGGTTTCAGAATTCTTTCTGAGGTCAACCGTTGATCTTTCGATTAATTGGGGGTCATGATGTACTACTAGGTGCCACTCATGATCGTTCTATAATTGGTTAATTATAGACGGCCAACATAAATCGAAAGCCTATTTAGTCACACGCATAACGAATGATCCGAGGGATTTAAAACGAGTTGAAAATTGGATTTTCCGATCAAGAGAAATAAGTCAAATCTGAATTAATCAGCGGCACATCGGAAGCTTAAAATGGCTAAGTCTTTTGAAGGCTTATCGGGTGAATTAAATGAGTTTAATTCGCGAGGAGGCGGCTTGGTTTGGCCGGCCAAAGAGGGTTCCCACCCTCTTTGGTTTGGCCGGCCACAACAAAGGAGAGAAACCAATTTATTTGGTTTAAATTATAAAATAAATCAAGCGCGATTTGTTTTATAAAATTATGGATAAATAAATTTATATAAAGAAATTTATATAAAGAAATTTATATAAATAAATTTATTTTCATGGAGATTAAAATAAACTTTAAATGGTTTAATTTTATTTTATAAAATCAATTGTGAATTGATTTTTCCATGATAAGAAAAATTTATATAGTGAATTTCTTGTAAAAATTTATTCTATAATAAATTGGGGGATGTGTTTGTTTTATTATAAATTTAGTTATAATAAAACTTGGCATAACGGAATAATTCATAAGAAAATTTATAAGATAAATTTCTTTTGTAAATTTATTCCGTTAAAAGGGAGACTTGGCAATGGAGAGGCTACTATATAAAGGAACCAAAGCAAGGCTTGAATTCCAATTAATCAAGAGATTAAGAAGCTCTCTCTCTCTCCCTTATTCTCTCCCTCTCTCTTTCTCTAGGGCTGGCGCCCCTTTCTCTCTCTAGGGCCGGCGCCCCTTTCTCTCTCTAGGGCCGGCGCCCCTTTCTCTCTCTAGGGCCGGCGCACCGCCTAGGGTTCCCGAGAGCCTCCTCCACCAAGAAGGTGACAAAGAAGAAGAAGAAGCAGATCGCAACTCCTTCCTCTCCCGGATCTTGATTCCGTTACTTGGTGGTTAGTCTTCCATCTTTCTCTCTTGATATTCTAGTTGTGCCTTTGGAGAATCTAGTAGTTCTTGTCGGCACAAAACTCGTGGCTTTGCGAAGTCATCCTGAAGAGAACTCGGCGTGGACGCGAATAGAGGCGAAGCTTCCAAGGGACGCTACGGTTGGATCTCGTCCCTTTCTTCGAGTTACGCGAGGTACAAAGTAAATTAGTTTACTTTTTCTGCAAAATTTTAATTTATGATCATGTCCACACACAATAAGGTCGCATGCTAGATACGTGGTTAAAATAATTTGAGAAATTATTTATGCTAAACCTTCCGCTGCACGTAATTAAACTTTAAAATTACGAACCCGTATCCATGTCGACATGCACCCGGTCCCAACATCATCAGCAGACCAAACACATACGACGACGCTTTCATCTCATTCGAGAGATTATCAATAGAGGAGATGTGAGGATATGTAGAGTACCCACTGATGCTAACATCGCGGATCCTTTGACCAAAGCTTTGGTACAATATAAGCATGATGGTCACACTAGGTCACTGGGTATTAGATATTACGGTGATTGACACTAGTGCTAGTGGGAGATTGTTAGTAGGAGTCCTAGAGCCAATTATGAGATGATTGACAAGGGACTTTTTGTATCATATCCTATCATTAATAAAGACATGTTTGGTTATTATACTTACCTTATACTTATGTCAAATAACTAAGTATAATAATGTCATTAGGTAGTAGGTTCTTATCTACTTCATATCGATTGGTTGAATCGATAGTGAGATAATGTAGAGAATACTACACTAAACCATTCCTAGTCAAGCATTAATATTCAAGGACAATATTAATGCATGGAGACTAGCATGTACGTCAATTGATGACTTGAGCTCACAAGTCATGGATATGTGATATCAAGATGACACATGGGTATACATTAGAGAATGTGTACTGAATTGACCCGCCATAAGATAGTTTCATAGATTCTCATATGAGTGTCATAAACTTTCTCATGTGACTATTAGTATGAATAGTCCTTAGACCTGAAGTCACTATGGTTCCCTACATGAGGAGTTATGTACTTTGGTATCGTCAAACGTCACCTGTAACAAGGTGGACTATAAAGGCGATCACTAGGTATCTAATGAATTATGCGGAGGGATGTGATTGATGTAAATGGGATCTATCCCTCCCATATGACGGGAGTGATATCTGTGGGCCCCTTGATCCAGTAGGACTGCTAAAATGTATGGTCATGCTCAAATGAGTCAATATGAGATATTGAGATCATTTGTTTGAGTGAGTCTACTTGGGGATAAAGAATCACAAAGATTGATCGAGGATGACACGGTCTATGCCTCATTGGTCAATCTAGATATCGAGGATAGAAGGACAAGGTCATACATTATCATAGTCACAGAGGTTAAGTCGGATCTCGACTTTTCTTGTTACTTGGGTAGCAATGATGCATTGCTAGATGCCGCTCATTGCTTATGTGTCTAAAGCAGTTTAGGCACATTGCCAACGTTACGAGAACCTATTGGGTCACACACTAAGGACACGATGCTTCGGAGATTGATTGATCTTAGTTTGACTAAGATTTGATCCGAATTGGATTGATTGAGTTAGACTCATGTGAATCCAATTGGATTATAGGATTGAGATCTAATTTGTGTTAGACTCATTTAGATTAGACTCAACCACATTTGGATGAGATATTAATTCATTAAAGTGTTTAATGAATTAATAATAAAGGAAGAGGAAAAGTCTCTCTTCATTGAATGGAAAGAAGTTGAAGAGCCACATGAGAATATGTGCTCTTTATTGGCTTTAATCAAGGGAAGCTAAAGGGACAAAAACCTCTTCATGTTCATGGGATGAGTATAAAAGAGTTTCTTATCATTTTGGATGGTGGCTTAGTCTTTTTCCCTTCCTCTCTTCCTCCTCTTCTCCCTCTTTGGCCGAAACACTATTTGGGGGTTCTCGGTGTCTTTGCGAGCTACCTCAAGTTGGTAGCACAACTAAGGTAGTTCTTCTCTGAAGTTGAGAGATTATGTTCGTGTGGATATGCATAGAGGCACGGACGGCTTTGTATGAGTTTTCTTTCGCATGGATCGCTCGAGGGTTCTTATTTCCGCTGCGGATTTTTGTTTATGTCGTCGGGAGATCCCAACAGAGCACCCAGAGAGGGGCAGGAGATGAACCACTAGGAGATGCTCCCGGGTAAAACAAATGATATCATCTCTGTCATGCTCCCCGACAAAGCATGTAATGTCTTTTCCGGACTCTCCGGTGAAACATGTGGTGCCATCTCCTCCATGCTCTCTTGGGAAAGGTGCAATATCATCTCTGTCATGCTCCCCAGTGATGCCAGAAACCCCTGTTAGAAAGGGGGACGACGGAGGAGGTAACGGAAGGTGGTATGTTTCATAGGGGATTCTGGGAGCACCTGACTTCGCCTGGGCGGACGGAGCTTCGCGCCCCTCTGGGAGGTGAACCTCCTCCCTCACCGGATTCCCCTCCAGGTTGCAACCTCTTCTCCCTTCCTGGTCCATGAGAATGGGAAGGAAAGATGAACGAGAACGAATGCATTGACCTTCCACCTTTATAGCGAGGGCTACCCATCCGCATTTAATGAGGGCACGGTGCTGGAGTAGTAATAGATGCCAATTCTGAAGCGTCGCGTCTTTACCGTCACCATCGATTGGCATGACCCTGCTGTGCCTGGGAATTTGCAAGCCTTTATGAGTCAATTCAATGGATCGCCTGGGGCTCGGAGATGACGGTTCGGAGGCCGCAAACACTCCATCAAGAAAAGAGCCAACAGGGGTCCCACAGATGAACAACTGCGGGCCTAGCAGTTGGGCTTTCGGGGCCACCTTGGGGAGATCTGCACCCAAGATCAAACCCGAAACCCCTGGAAGACACCTAGCGTCACAAGAGGACTAGCAGGGGCTCCCTGACTCCCTTATCCCAGGGGTTGAGAGAGAATGTCTATTTCCCAAGAAGTATAATCAGCATTGTGGCTCCTGGGGTCAAGAGAAACACCGATCCTTCTACGCTCTTGGTCCTCACGACGAAGACAAACGTTACCAGGAGACAAACGCAAAAGCATACTCAGGGTAAGGCAAATAAATATTTCATTATAATTGAAAAGGGTACATCGGGGCCAAGCTCCCGGGTAACAAATAATCCTATAGCTCATTGTCCTCGGGCGGGAGCTCTTCCCAAACTCGGCCGATGCTCATGAAACTTAGGTCAGCATCCGGAGGAAAAAGTTGGGCCTTCCTCAACTGCTCGATAGCCCCATGGAATCCTTGCTTCAAGCGCTTCATTACCTGGCCGGCAATGATATCGCCGAATGATGGAAACCGAGGTATGGTTCGGCGGGTTTCCTAAGCAATCGCGTGGTCGATCATGAGAAAACTCTCTATGTCTACGGATTAAAAATTTAATCCGAATAGAGACCCGTCTCCCAAACGACTGTCTCGTCATCGTATCGATTGATTCAAGTCACAACTTAGCCAAAACCAAAGTTAATGCCTTGTAACTTTCCGAATCGATAGATCGTGGAAATGACGACGAATAGGTCGCCAGTTCTTGTGTTTATTATCGGGGTCCATGACATAATTAATTATCAATATTAATTAACAAATAATTAAACTATGATAATTAATAAAACCACATGCGATGATAAGAACAAGCATGAAATAACAAGAAAACAAGAGGAGCTAAAGAGAGGTATACCTTGCCTTTTATCTCGCAGTCTTCTACCATATGACCCTCCCCTCTTGGACGTCGTGTGGACGATGAGCTACCAAGACACAGAGTCACCAAGGCTCGCCAAGATCACCTTCTTCAAACCTCTTCCTTGCGCCAATACAAAAACCCTAGCACCTAGGGTTTTCACCGCTGGCCACCTCCTCCCCTTCACTTGCGCTGCCGGCCACCTCAAGGCCAAGGTTCACCGACCACAAGAGAACTAAGGAGAGGATGATTAGGAAGATGAAGAGTAAGGAAGAAGAAGAAGAAAGAAGCTCCTTCTTCCTCCCAAAACCCACCGAAAACCCTAATTCTCTCCTCCTTCACCGTCGGCGCCAACAAGGAAGAGAACCCCTGTTTTCCGGCCGCTGGATTCCTCTCCTCGTTGCTCCTTGCTTGCGCACGTAGAGGAAGAGGTGGTAATGAAGGAAGAAGAAGATATCAGAGAAGGAGAATGAGAAGAAACAAACTTCTTCTCCTCCTCACCGTCGGCGCCGCAAGTCAAGAAAACCCGCCGCCGACAGCCCTCCTCCCGCTCCTCTGCTCTAAGCGAACACCAGGGTGCTCCTCCCAGTCCTGCCGAAGCTTCATGCCCAAGAGATGATTGAAGGATGAGGAGAGAACTCCTCTTCTTCCACCTTCTTCCCGCCGACGCAATCTTTGCCCTAGGAGAGAGAATAAGAGAGAGGGTTTTGGATTTTCTTTTGTTGTATTATTGGATGATCAATTAGCCTTGTATCATGACTCCTATGGGGTATTTATAGGGCTAAGGTAGGGACCATGAGGAGGAGTTGATTCTTGGCCCGCTAATGAATCCAAACCTGATCCATTAATGGAGATCCATTCCACTAAAGGATCCCATTGAACTTCCTCACCAATCCCTATATTTTCATATGGGCTCCACCTATTATGAGTCGTCCATCTCCCTATGTTTAAGATATCGAATGCTCGATAATTAATTTAAATTACTAAAATTTTAATTAATTATCCTCTTAATCCTTGACTAGTACTACTCAACCTTTTCATCATGTCGGACCATAGTCCACTTGCAGGATTTGACATGACGATCCTTTTGAGCTCATCAAGGGGGCATTATCATCCTTACTGACCAGGACATGAATTCCCTCAATAATCAATGCACACCATGTAGACAAAATTATTACCCAACTTACCGGGTCATCGATCTAACAGAATAGATCTCACCCATTGGTAAATCAAAGTAATAATTAATTAAATACATGTGCCCATTATTATTTTAGGATTTAGAGATCATACTCTATAATATAAATCAAGGTCTAATCTAATTTATTAAGTCAGTACAAAATTGGATGACCTCTCTTTTGGTCCTACTCAATGCACACAAAGTGCATTAGTGTAATTCTATGGTTAAGACAAACCACCCTAATTACACTACAACCATCCCGATGGTTTGTCCAACTCCATCTCGGTTGTGAGTCTCTTTCTTATACTTTTGCAAGGAACCTGATAACATGATCTTCTGTGTGTCACCACGCACTATGTTATCTACAATACAAAGTATCAAACATTTTATGCACATACTAATATAAATATGCACCGTGTGATCTTGCGATTCTCTTTTAAAATGTAGATGTACTTTAACCAAAAGCAAGACTTTTAGTATACATCCTAACATCGAATTCATCTGACTCCAGGAACTTAGCCATGAAGTCTGCGTCGGCCTCTTTAATATGGGAAGCCTCAGCAACCCGAAAGTTGCGTACGTCGGCCTCAACAGCCTCCTTGGCATGCTTTAGCTGCTCCATCTAAGCAGCCATTTTGTCTTGGTCCGCCAGAGCCTCCTTGAGCCTGTCCAAGATGGCCCATACTTCCAATCGTGCCTGGGCCAGATCTTCCTCAAAGTCAGACAAGCGATCAGCCACCATCAAGAGGTCGGACTCTTTCTGGGAGAGCTGGCGCGCTTGGTCTTTGACACATTCATTCGATCTCTCAGTCGAGGCCTCCAGAAGTCGGATATCCCCCGATAACTTCTTCTCTTTCACTTGATGTTGATCCCGCTCTTGAGCCACCCAGAATAAGTTGTTGGTGATGGCCACAACCCTCTCGGACGCCAACGCTCTCGGTGACGGGAACTCTCTCCTTGGTCAGCAGGGTGTCCAGCTGATGCTCCACCTTCACTCGGAGAGCTCGACTGACCCCCACTTGCATAAGCCCCGCTCTGCGCTCGTGGTCAGCTGCAATCTTTGCTCTCAGTGCCCGGCGGGTCAAGGCCTCAATCTCTGGCCAGGCATACAAGT
Source organism: Boesenbergia rotunda (assembly GCA_024364735.1). Taxonomy (NCBI): domain Eukaryota; kingdom Viridiplantae; phylum Streptophyta; class Magnoliopsida; order Zingiberales; family Zingiberaceae; genus Boesenbergia; species Boesenbergia rotunda. The sequence goes on from JAGFNQ010008200.1 coordinate 190,881, forward strand.
CACGACTGGTTGTTAGGCAGTCTTCAACCGCCTACCATTGCATCAAGGAATTATAAAGTATACAAGAAAATAGCTTATGTAGCCGGAACATGCACCTTCAAAAGGGATTCACGGAGGGTAGTAAGAGGCCCCACAGAGATTCGCACGGCTTCCCCCCCTTGAGACCTCAGGTTGTCAACCCGACTCCCTGAAGACGACAAGCCCTTGCGCGGGGGAAGCGATTGGACGGTGGAAGCTTCAGGTGGCAATGTAGAAGGGTCGGAGTCACCCTACTCAGAGCTGGAAGTCCCTTTAGAAGAAAGGCCCTCAGCAGGGACCTCCTTCAACTGCACCGGGGGGAAGGATTGCATGGAAGCCTCCAATGCCGCATTTAGCCTTTTGCGAAGGTGGTCAATCTGCATTCAGTATTGGATGGCAATACTTGCTTACCCTTCGTGACTTCAGCAGGATCGACCGAAGAATGGTCAGAGGCCTGACCACCTACCTCTGGAGTGGTCGTCGACGGAAAAGGCGGGGATAGAGGAATAGCTTCCTCACCATCGGAAGGTGGAACATCCACCTCATGAATAAACGGAAGTGTGCTGGAGCCACTGGGGTGCGACCTTTTCCATCGGGGGCCTAAGCCCTCTGAGACCTTCCTCTTCTGCTGACCAGAGAATTGGGATGTTGATGGGGCAGCGGGGGGTGACGACTCCTCTGGGACCCCCTCCGGATGGACAGTAGCCCGGGGTGGGTCATCCTCCGAAGGGATGCCCATCTCTGGGCCAATCGACGGACCTGAAGTCTCCTGACCAGCAAACGACGGAGGCGCAACAGGAGCCTTTGCCTGCTCTGGCGTGGCATACTCGCTGGACTATTCAACAGTCCCCTCTGAAGACTCGACTGAAGCAGAGGGTGCACCAGGAGCGGTTGGGGGAGGATCCAGAGTCTCCTTGTTGGCCTCCTCCCACTTGATAAGTCGGTGCATCGCCCTCGAAAACATGAGTTCCTCTGCAATAACCAGGCAGGAGAATATCAGTTAGAACTAACAAGCATTGATAAAAAGAGATGAACTTATCAAGGCTGGGGCTAATCCGAGTCACTTTAGAGCTAAGGCTCACTCGGTACATGAGCTCTTCACTCTGAACCAAACCTGGGCCACTGAACTCCATACCGGAGAGTATGTTCCTAGTGCGTTGGTAGCCTGGACTCTGGAGGAAATTCCCTAGCGAGGGAGGAGTTGACAGATCCTCCATCCAGCGGAGAGGACTGAAGGGTCACGCAGGCAGTCGGATGAAGAACTTATCCTTCCACCCTTTGTGCGAGGAAGGGAACTCTCCTAAGAACCTATGGCTGGGACGCGCCGAAAAGCTAAAGGCCCCTCGCGTGTTGATCGGAATGAAGAAGGAATGAAACAGGCGAGGGGTCAAGGGGATATCAAAGAGTTTAAAGATAATGTACGCCCCGCCTATCTGAGTAAAGGCGTTGGGAGTCATCTGGTGAAGGGGGATATCGAAATAGGAGGTCACGTTCATGAAAAAAGGAGGAATGGGGAACCGAAGCCCCGACTCTACTTACCCCAGAAAGAAGGTAAAGAAACCTACGGGAGGCTCCATCGGCGTCTGGTCTACGTTAGGGATCACCATCGCCATCTCGGCCGGAATGTCGTAGGCCTCAATGGCTGCCTGCAAAGCCTCCGGTCTCACTCTTGAAGAGGCAGACTCATACCACTCCGCTCGATAACCTTCCATGGTTCCTAAAGAAAAAGACGAGAAGGAGGCAGAAAACTTACGCGAAAAGGATCCTTAGAGAAGAAGACGAAGACAGCATTCACCGAACAACGGAGACAAAAGGTGACCGAACGTCTTCGCCTCCTCTTCTTATACGGAGGAAGCCGCCCGCATGGGTGTAATAGGGGCAAGGCACGTGGACGGCAAGAAACTACCATACTAGGGAAGTGCCATGGAACAGCCGCTTGACGTGAGCCTGTTACAGCTGCGCACGTTAGTAAGAGATCACGAAGAGAGCAGTTGGGGCACGTGGTGGCGAGGAATTCGTGAAGGGGCTTTGTCACCATTAAAGAGCATCATGCGCCTTTATGAAGAATGGACAGGTATCATTGTAGTACCTCGAAAATCATAGAAGTCTTTTTGGGAAGACAAAATCAAAAAGGGATTGCCTCAAGACCTGAGGCAAATTTTACAATCCTCGAACCCAGTATAACTGCCAGGGAAGCAGTAATGGGTGCAAGGACCCACTGGGACTTAGCTTCTTCATCACCACACTAGTCTAATCAGTCAGAAACACTTCCTTCGATCAAACTTGAGGGGAGGGACTTGTGATGGGGTTGAATACCCCGTGGCTGCCATGTGGGCTGAAGAAGCTGTGTGGCAAGATATAGTGAGTCTGAATGACTCTCTTTCTGGAGCTCCTGAGACCCTCTTAGGAAGGGGATCCCCGGGACCCCCGCGGGTAGACACACCCTGGAATTCAAATCAGAGGACGCACTCCCGAGATCACCTTGAGAAGCCAGGTCTCCGAGACCACCTCGGGAAAACGGAATGCCTGGGTTCCCCTCGGGCCAGAAGACCTCGAGATTGCCTTGGGGAAGTGGAGCCCAAGAAGCATCCGGCCTCAAGTAACGGTCCCCCTTTCTTTGGATCTGCGGATAACCATCACCTCTTATCGTGGAGTCATAATGACCCATAATTATCGCAATGACCCGAACTTAATGATGGCATGGACCGTTGCAAAGGTTATCCTGTAACCGACAATCGGGGGACGCGGCAAAGATCAGGGGGACTCATGAGACAGCCGCCGCAGGTATAAAAGATACTCCAATTCCTCCGGTAGGGGGTTAGGCTCTCTCTACTTCACGCATATCTTTTCTTTCGCCTTCTCTTCAACTCCTGGACTGAGGCACTGACTTGAGTGTCGGAGTGGGTTCCGCCGGACAACCTCCGGCGTGTTCTCCTAACGCTCGTGTTAATCTCGCAGGGTGTGAGTTCTTTCTCTAGCGTCAGCGTCCGCGTGGGCTGAACCCTAGTGACTGACCGTCGACGTCGATTCCTTCCAGAACAACTAATAAGTTTTGAAATTCTTTTCGATGTTAAAAGAAAGATATTAACGTAATTTAATTTTGGCCTTCACTAAATTAATTGAGAATTTATTAGTAAAGGTTTAGATTCTAAATTAAATAGTAATATATATATATAGAGAGAGAGAGAGGGGGAGAGAGAGAAATGCTTTGCTACAAACTTCACGCCTCACACCTGTGCACGACTTGACTCAAGGCGCCTTCCACATAGGAAGCCGCCTCAAGTCGGTTTTTAAAAAAAAAAACAAATTGAGGCATCTCCCATACATGGGAGGCACCTTAGTTTGTTTTTTTTAATTAATATTTTTCTCTAATAAATCATAAATACATATAATATATCCCATAAACACCTAAAATTGGTTATTTTGAACACTATAATCCAAGAGGGATGGTTGAACCCAAAGGAAAAAATCTTATTAGCTTAAAACTACTATAACCCAACTCTTTAATCCTAAAATCTTAAACACTAAATACATATAATATACCCTGTAAGTTTTTAAAATTGATTATTTTGAATATTATAACCCAAAAGGATGACTGAACACTAGGAAAAAAAATCTTATTAGGTTAAACCCACTATAATCCAACCCCTAAATTTTAAAATCTTAACCCCGTAAATATACCTAAAAAATAGAAAAAACAAAAAAATCTATATAATCCAATACGCAAAAGTGCCTTGGATTGATCTAAGGCACCATGGATCAATTTGAGGCGCCTTGCATTTGTACAGATGCGTAGGAAAGAGTCTACAACATATCAAAATCATATATATACATGAATCATATTTTCTTTTTCTTTTAATTTTTTTAATAAATAATTTCTGAATCTTATAATATACCCTGTGAGAATATAACCCAAGAGAGAAGCCTTAATATTAGATAAAAAATTTTATTAACATAATTTCACTGTAACCCAACCCGTAAATCCTAAAATCTTAAACCCTAAATGTAAAATATTATAATTAAATTCTAAGTGTTAAATCAGGATATAACATTTTAGTATTTTTTGGGAATTTTCAAGAATTTTTTCAGAATTTTTTGAGATCATTTTTTATTTTTACGGGGATAAATAGGATAGATACAGAACCTAATTTAGCTATTCTAATTATTTGAGGAAAAGTTTAATTTTCAAAATTCTAAAGCTAATCTTCCGATTCCCTTTTTCCTTTCTTTTCTCTTTGATGCCGAAGCCAAATCCCCCCCAACACCCGTCACCTATTCTCTTCCTCGATGATCTCCCCTTCCTATCGCGACCACGCCAACGAGCCGATCACCGATCTATCTTCTCCACACGTCGTCCTCCCACCTCATGTCAAGTTATCGGGAGGATGAGGGATCATCGCCCTTTTTGCGATCTCCCTATCGAATCACGTCGGTGCCACCATCCTTGATTTATTTCCGTCCGACCATGGGTAAGTACTAGATTGACCCTTCTCGTTCCATTAACCTCTCCCCAATCATAGTAAATAGACTAAGCCCTAATCACTGTTCTTCAGCTTCAGTCCTACTCTCCATTGCCGAATGCCACAATGTTTCCTTCGCATTCCCTCCACGTAATCTTTCGCTTCACCTTACCATGACAGATCAAGATGTTGAGGAGGGTTCTCCAGCTAGGAAGCTTCTCTGTTGAGCCTAAGGCCTGATTTGGGCAGAGCTTGATCTTGTGGTTGTTTACTAGAGCTCAATATAGGGTAAGAACAATTGGCTAGGGTTTCTTATTTGTTGAATCTATGGTATGTTGTTCTAATCAGGGTTGTATTGAATCTTGCACGATTGTAGGGAGGATCTTCATTTGAATTTTGCATTTGGTGGCCAATTCTATCAGCTCGGAATGGGGGGGGGGGGGGGGGGGGAGGGAGGGAGTGTCTTCATACGTGCCTTATCAGGTAAGGTTTGTGTGTTATTGCCAATCTTTGGATGGATTAGCTTTAGATTCATTAGATCAGTGTAGATTAATTATAACCTAATTTAATTGTAGCTTGTAATAGACATGTTGTATGGGATCCAAGTTATAGGTTGGAGCTTTGATCGGGTGATACTTTGGCTATAGGTTTCGCTGATTAGTTTGGTCTATCATGTAGGTTTTCTTCTGTAAACGAAAATTAGAGCAATAGGGGATGGATTTTGTACTCCTTATATTATGTTTTTGATAGAGACTTCTATTTGAATCTTGTTCGGTGGTGGAGTAGTTGTGTTTGGTTTGGATGAGTTGTTGAGTGAATACTGTTAGATCAGTAAAGATGGTTTGTGTGTTGTTTTAGGTTATGGTTTCACAAGTTGTATTTGGTGTTGGATGGTTTGGATTAGTTTGAAGGTTGTCCTTTTGATTTGGGTGTTGGTTTGTGCCATTTGATCTTTTCATAGGTTACCACCTCAGGAATGGATCCTTTATCTTGAATTAGCTTTTTAGTTAATAGTTGGGAAGTGATTAAGGGGATTAAACCTAATCTCCATGTTTGGGATTAAATAGAAATTAATTATTCAATTAAGGTTAATTAAATGAACATTACAATTAGGATAATTGGATAATCCTGAGTAAGTCTAATATCTAGTTTAGCTAGGTGCTTACTTGTTTTAAGTAGCTAAATATTGTATCTTTAATATAGGACGTTGATTTGATACAGATATCTAAAAGTGATAGCTCTTATCTGATATGGACTTCATTTCTGAGGTCGATACTTCTTTCTTATTTCTGTAAATAATTTACCTTTATGCATGATTGTTGTTTTATGCTGTAGGCCGCTTTACCTTGACTATCCTATTTTATTATCCTGTTTAATACTTGTATGCTTGATCTTTGAGAAGATCTGTTTACTATCTATATAACCTTCACGTTGATATTCCTATTCTATAGAGTACACACGCGTGTGGCGTGTATATAGGAATGATCATTAGACTATACATAGTACATGATAGATATTTTATTGTTGGCTTACCTACATACATAGTTACATGATTGATAGATCCTGGTTTGTTTGATTTATGCATACTATTGCGTGGATGATGATTTGGTTTGAGGTTACTGGTTGTATCGTATGTATGTCTTACAGTTGCATAGATGATGATCTAGGTTGAGTTTACTTGGTTGTGTCTTATGCATATCCTACTGTTACATGGATGTTGATTTGGTTGGTGCCAAGTGCATTAGTATCATGTACCATCCTTGCACAGTAGCACACTGACAATCATTAGCTCCTCTATGGTTGATAACGGGTTATCAGTCATATTCTTGGCACCGATTTACATGCTGATGATCATTGACTCTCTTCAAGTTGAGATGAGTCATTAGTCATATAGTCTGGCCCACTCAACCACTCAAGATAGTGATAGTTGGAGTGTGTGCAGTTGTTCTGTTGTGCCACCCTCGACCACTCAGGGTACTAGTAGTTGGAGTTATGTGTAGGCAGTAGAGGTTGGCCTGTGTGGCCCTAGAGCTGTTGGCTCCTTCTTTTTGGCTTTGGGTATGTATCATGATGGGATATGTAACCTGAGAGTAGTTGGCTCCTCCTTGTTAACTTATGGGTACATATCACAATATGTTATGTGACCTATGAACAGTTGACTCCCCTCTTGCCTGGTTTTGAGCTTTGTTGTCATTGAAGAAGTTGACTCCCTAACATCCTGTCTACTCGGCCACCTAGTGTAGCGATAGCCGAAGTGTGTATAGACATCATTTGCACATGATGAATCATTGCATTGACATTGGTTTTGTGGCATTTGGTTGACACATGCATATAGTTTATATATTGCAATGGTATGTTAATTGTGTATGCTCATGTTGTACAAGTAGACTTGTAGATGGTTTCAAAGGGTTCTAATCTTATTACCCCACATTTTAGACTGACACTAGTATATGCATTTTATTCAGTTGTTTCAGTTATGTTTCGATACTCCTACAAGACTGTATCTTGTTGATAATATATTGCTTGTATAGCTTATTACTACCATGCATATTTATATCTATATACCCGCAGAGTTCATCCGAACTCACCCTCGTTTGTTATATTTTTTATTTTCAGGTTGATATACTTGGAGTTACTAGGAGAGGACCTGATAGTCAGTCCTATACATCGAGTTATTTTGGTTTTGTATTTCGTTGGTACTTTTGTACATCTTTTGGTCATATGGATTTATATTGTGATGTGTTCTTGTGTGGATTGTATGTTATGAGTCCCGGTTAGGAATGTTGTGTTGATTTGTGTGGTAAGTCATGCTGACACACAGTTTAGTAAGTTTAAAGATATTTTTTGAGTAGTTTTACTTTCTGTTTTGTCATTATTACTAGCCGTGTTAGCTGTGGATTTTGTTGTGGCTATGTGAGCCTTATATATATGTTTCAGATGTCCGTTATATAGGGGGAGGTGATATTTGATTTTTATCGGACACGTGGCTCCTTGGGAAAGACACTAAATATATAGAAAAATGATAGGGAGAGTGAAAATGGGAGAGTGAAAAGCATAGTGAATGACGTAACACCTTGCATGCAGCGATCTCCGACGGGTTCACCGTGCCCCCCAGGGTATAGTTTGATTCGGGGCGGCGGCTAAAGGCCGCCAATGGTGTTCAAGCGATAATCGAACGTGTGCATGTAAAGTGTCACGTCATGCCACGTCATGCCACATCATTCACTATGCTTTTCACTCTCTCATTTTCACTCTCCTTATCATTGCTCAAATATATATCATATATTCCGTGAGCATTTAAATATTTTTATTTTGAACATTATAATTCAAGAGGGAAGCATGAACCCTAGAGAGAAAATCTTAGGGGGGCGCTTGGTATAAATTTGGCAATGAGAATGATAATGGATTTGATTGAGGGGTTTATGGGTTTGGTGATAACCTAGTGGGGGGTGGATTATGAAATCAAGGGTATGATATCCTTATTTTGATTCCGATTCCCATATACCAAGCATCATCAATGGGAATGAAATAAATTTCATTCTCATTCCCACCTTCTAAACCCGCTTACCAAGCACCCCCTTATTTATTTAAACCCAATATAACCCAACCTCTAAATCCTAAAATCTTAAATTCTAAATACATATTATATATCAAAAAATTATTGTACACCTAGATTTGAATCTAAGCGCCCTGGGTCCATATAGAGGTGCAGCAAGGTCCGCAGCAGATCAAATTTGTTATATATATATATATAGCTGTAGACCGCCCGCCACGTAACTATATGCATCGATGATCTAGGTGTCTGGATCGATTTTTTCTCTCTTTTTTAATTTGTTAATAAATAATTCTTTAATCTTATAATATAAGCTGTGAACATAAAATTTTTTATTTTAAACACTATAACCTAAGAAGGAAGATTGAACTCTAGAGGAAAAATTTTATTGACTTAATCTCACTATAACATAACCTCTAAATTATAAAATTTTAAACGTTAAATATATTTAATATATCCCGTGAATATCTAATTTTTTTAATTACTAAAACCCAAGAGAAAAGACTAAATCCTAGAGGAAAAATCTTATTGGCTTAAACCCACTATAATCCAACCCCTAAATCTTAAAATCTAAACCCTAATTATATATAATATATCTTAAAAAAATAAAAAATAAATAAAAATTAACTTACTGCCTAGATTTGAATTGGGGCACCTGGATTGAATCTAGTGTCTCGAGTTGGCAAAAATGGGTGTGAGAGAGAGAGAGAGAGAGAGAATTGCTCTGCTGCGAATGCTACGTTACGCGCCCATGCACTACTGTATCCCAATCGATTGGTCAATTGATTGGAAGACGTTTGTGGTCTTCTGGTCCGACCAAAACTATAACCCAGGAGAAAAAGTGAATTCTAAGGGAAAATGATTGAATTCCGACCGGAAGACCGTCATAAACCATCGTAATTGATCGTGACGACCGCAATTAATACATCTCAATCGATTAAGGAACCCATTAAAGTCGATGAGGAATTTCTCCTCGTTCTCCTCCTCAATCAATTGAGTTCTAGAATCAATTGAGGTATTCTCAATTGATTTCTTAATTTATTGAGGTTGTCTCTGTTGCAGTCGCGCATGAGCGCATGCTGTAACGCTCATTCACCAGTTAAACCAAATTAATTATAATTTTTGACTCCATGAGAATCTATAAAATTTTAGTATATTAGTATATGACATTAATTGCCATATATGACTATAAAATTATAGTACATCATCCTACAGCTTAAAGCATTCATATATTGTAATTTTAAATACAAAATAACAAAAGCTTGGGTCTGCATTATTTATGTTTTGGATTAGTGTTCTCATAAAATTTGTCTTCTTCTAGTTTTCTATGTTCTAAAAAAACAATATTTGTAGTTATAAATGACTAGTATTGTCTCTATTTTGAAAAAGAAAATCACATTGATTGTTCTTTGCATCCCATTTTAAATTAATTTTTAGATTTAACATACTTCATTTCATCAATTGCTCGAGCAATTCTAGGAAAACAACCAAGTTTCCGTTTCTCTCTTCAAGTAACTTCCGTTTCCTTTTATTGTTTTTTTAGAAGTAACTGGTCTTTTCTACTTGATATTTCGTCACTATATATATTTATTTAAGGTTTCTTCTCTCGTATTAGTAACTCCTCTGCTGATATTTTAATTTCATCAATCTATAATTGTTGTTCGTCATCTTGACCTTGGCAAATCTATTTCTTCCCCTCCATGATCCCTTTCCATGTTGATAATCTCGATGAGATCCAATGGGTTGACATCGTCCGCAGAGCCCTCGAGGAAGAACTCGAATGCGTCGACGACGACCACCCGGCCACCATCTCCGACGTCCCCAAACCATTACTCTGCAGCAAACCTGAAGCTTACGTTCCTCAAATGGTCGCCTTGGGCCCTTTCCACCGCCACCGCCAGGAACTCCACGACATGGAACGCTACAAGCTCGCTTCCGCCAAGAGATTGCAAAGCCTCCTTCCCGGTGCTAATTTCCACCACATAGTCAGCTTCTTCATAAAGCTCGAGCTTCAAATTCGCGCTCACTATCGCAGGTACCTTAAGCTCAGCGGCGAGACATTGGCATGGATGATGGCTGTCGACGTATCTTTCTTGCTCGAATTCCTCAGGATCTTCACTGCGAAAAATGGAGAATTTCTCGGCAGAACCTCTTCGAGATTGTCTCATTTGGTCGGCTGCGATAGGAGAACATCAGCATACAACTTGCTACTCTGCGACGTCATAATGCTGGAGAACCAAATCCCACTCTTCTTGCTGCACAAAGCCCTGGAGCTTCAGCATTCGTCGTTGCAAATTGCGGTCGAAGCCTCTTTTCCTGTACTTATTGGATTCTTGAAAGAAGTTTCTCCGTTCAAGATGTTGGAGATCTCCCCATGGATCGACCTTGGACGGTACTCTCATTTGCTAGAGCTTCTTTATCACACTGTCGCGCCGATCTCAGAGGATCATTTTGAAACCATAGAAGGAGATGAAATGAAGAGCAACCAAGAATCCATCCATTTCATTAAGTTGTTCGTTAAATCAACTCTAGAATTCATCTCGAATCGAGCCCGAGCCTTCATCTTAGTGGTGTTGAAATTCCTGGTGACGATACCATGGAGAACCATGAAAAGCATTCCGGCTCTGTCAATCTTCACACACCCAGTGGAGCAACTCCTCTTCTCCCAAAATGATCACACACATCCCGGCCTAGCTCGAGACAGCAACAGAATGCCATTGTTGGAAGAGATAACGATCCCTTCGGTGACTGAGCTAACAAAAGCTGGCATCAAGTTCTCTGCCACTAATGGAGACATCTCCACAATCCAGTTCGATGCAAAATCAGCAGTATTTAACCTGCCAAAAATTAGCATTGACATCAATGCTGAAACAGTACTGAGAAACTTGGTGGCTTATGAGGCTTCGATCGGGTCACGACCTTTGGTGTTGTCGAGGTACGTGGAGCTAATGAACGGGATTATTGACACTGCAGAGGACGCGAGGCTGCTGAGCGGGGCTGGGGTGGTGTCGAACCATTTGAAGAGCGACAATGAAGTGGCACAACTGTGGAACAGCATGACCAGGTGTGTGAGGCTCACCAGGGTGGAGAATTTGGACAAGGTGATTGAGGAGGTGAACAGGTATTATAATGGGAGATGGAGAGTGAAGATGAGGAAGTTGATGAAGAATTATGTGGCTACTACCTGGGAATGCCTTGCTCTCTTGGTGGTCGCTTTGATTTTCTTGATCATAAGTGTTCAAGCTTTTTGTGTGCTATTTGGATGCCATCCCATATACCATAGAAGAGCAGTTCTATGGAACTTTCATAATTATGCCCTTTCTATCTTGGAATGACTGAGGAAGAAGAGTTCTATGAAACTTTTGTAATTTTTCCATTTCTTTCTTGGAATGACAGACGAAGTAGAGTTCTATGAAACTTACCGACAAAGAAAGAGATTCTCATGTTACAAAAATAATTAAATTTGTTTAAAAAAATTATTTTAAGATTCAAAATCCTTTACAAGTGTTATGTTTGCTGGATTAAATTTTCTTTAAGTCGGATAATATGTGAATTAATACCACGCATGATAGCCATTAAGAATTAAACTACATTTAGTGATCTAATACATAGTGTATTAAAAGCGACATAAGTTATTGGATGTGTAGGGTCGAGTCGGATCGGTTAGGAGTCAGAAAAGGAGGGGGAGGAGGTGAATAATCCTGAAAAAATAAGACACAATATCTTACTTTTGAACTTAGCAAGAACAAACTATTAATTAAAAGTAATGAACATAAAGAAACGAAGAGACACAAGATTTACTTGATTTGCAAACTGAATGGTTGATAATCTAAGACATTAAAGCTCCATTAAAAGATCTCCTTTTATCTAGCCGAGAAGTCTCTTATTGTAAAATATGACAAATAAAATACTATAAATAAGGATTAAAATGGAAATAATCTTATAAAAAATTTTGAAAGATTTTTTTAAAATTTTTAAAAATATTTGCGGGGATAATTAAGTGCAAGATAGATTAGTTTCTAATTATTTTGAGGAAAAGTTAATTTTTGAAATTTATTATATGTAATAAAATGTCATAAATGAGGTTAAAATGGAAATAATTTATAGAAAATTTTGTAAGATTTTTATGAAATTTTTAAAAATGTTTATGGGGATAATTGAGTGTAAGATAGATTAATTTCGAATTATTTGAACAAAAGTTAATTTTTAAAACCCATTTATTTTTGTATTTCTCCCTGTGCCCTAACCCTCCGCAGCCTTTCCCGTTCCTCATCTCAACGAGCGATCGCCAGTCCACCACTCCCGATCGATCCTTCTCATCTTCGACGCAGCCGATCGCCGCCCTCCTCGACCCATCGCCAGTCCATTTTCAGCCTCGGCCATCACTGATCTTCCCCATGCGAACTTCATCCCTTCTCCTTAAGCAAGGGGGTTTGTTGTGCTTGTTGTCAACTAGCCGTCGAGGATTCCTACCTTTCCTCCCTACGTGATCGAGCAGACGCCAAGCCACTGCGGATCTTCCTCTTCGTTCCTCTTCTTCTCCACCTGCCCGACGGCCAATCCCGACGACTGTACGATTGGCGCCAGCCCACAACCGCCGGGCGATCTTCCTCTCTCATCCTAAGCGAGCCTCTACTGGCGGTTCTTCCTCCACTGCCAAGATCCGACGCCGACAATTTGTTCAGGTAAGAAATAGTTTGTTAAGATTATTCTTGTGGGAATTGATGATGGAATTAGGGTTAGCGCTATGGGTGAGTGTTCGATTTTGATTTTTTTTCCTTTGCCACGGGTTGGCTGTGATTTTTGATCTGTTCTGTTTCATTTGAGATTACCACCATGAACTGTGTTTGATGTGTGAAGATTAGTGAGCACGCTCTATTCTGGTTTTTCCTGCTGTGTGTTTCTGGTGGATTTTGGAATTCATTTTATTTTCTTTCTTCTGTATTTGGTATCAACTGTGAGCTACAACTGTGGTGGGAGTGTATATTAGTTTTGGTTGCATTTGTTAGAATTCGATGTTGTATTTGGTTGGTGATTTTGGATTTCCCTGCCGTGGGCTTCTTATTAATTTGGGATTTGATTTTGGCTTAAATGAATCCTTGGTGTTGGGATTTTGATCTTCTGTGTTTGAAGTGTTTTGCCCTGATTCAGAATTTTCTGTCAAAGAGTTTTAGTTGGGATTGGATTGGGTTTTGGTTTAGGTTGTTGGATTAGAGTTGGATTTCTAATTTTTGGTGGTGCTTCAGGAGGCTTGTGGTGCTTTGTTTTGGAAGGAAACTCACTTCCCTTGAGTTCGGTGTGAGTAGTTGTCCTTCTGGTTTGTCTATTTTCTTTTATGTTGCTGAGAGTTCGATTGGAGCCTAATTCTGTTGGGTACTCTGTAGTCATCTGATATAATACCGTGAGTTTCCTTGAGCAAGTCATGTCCTAGGTTGAGGTTAGCTTCGATCATTCTAACATGATTCTTCATGTTCTGCCTAGAATTGTTGGGATTTGATCTTGTTCTCAAAGATTAGACCTGTGTTTCCGATCACGAGTTTCTACTTGTAGAATTGGTTTGTTGTGTATGTGTGTGATCGAATGGTAAGGTCCTTTGAGATTCGAGGTACGTCGTGGGTTTGGTATAGTTGAATTTTGGTTTTGGGGTGGATTTGGATTCGAAGTGGTTTCTTAGGTTAAATTGAGTATTTAACTTAATCTTGATAAATTAGGTTAAGGGACTTAATGTTGTTTAGGATTTAATCAAGTATATATAATTATAATCATACTTCAGGTATTGTTTAGCTACTATATGATTTTATGAATAGCTAAAAAAAAATGTCCTTGATACAGAACTCTAATTTGATATAAGCATTTGGACGTGAAGTTTACTTGGATACATTCTTCATTTAAAGCGAGTACTTCTTACTTGATTTCTGTAGAATAGTTTACCTTAAATGCATTGTTGTCTGAGTAGGTTATTTTACTTTAAATCTATTTTCCTTGTTTTTCCTGTTTGATATTTATTCTTGCTTGATCTTTGAGTAGTAATAAAAAATGTTCATTTATACGCTCTCAATCTCTTGCCTTTTAATCTAAAAGAGTACCGCTTATACGCGTGTACTGTAAAATCATCATGTAACCTATCTAGAATTTGGTTGACATTAGATAAACCCTACCTAGTAGATTAGTGTATGTTTATTTACTTTGGTGTTGATTGTGTTTCGTATCATATTGATTGAATGATTTTGGTTTGTTTGAGGTTGTGCATATTAGTGACATGCATCATAACATTGTTTGTATGTCAACGACCACAAGCTCCCTTATGGTTAAGATAAGTCATCGGTCATGTTTCCTGTTGTATCATGTTCAGTTAGAGTTGTATGCAGACAGTTGATACTCCTCAAATATTTGGAGTCCCCACAGGTATTTTGGGATTTTATACCCATAGGTATTATGACTTTTTCATACAGGGTCACAAGTATTATGACATTTCTACATAATCATAGGTTTTGGCGCTCGTATCTTGTCCACTCAACCTATCCAATATAGCGGTGGTTGGTGTGTGTACATAGCAGGTCATCGCATCATGTGCATATTATACATTGTGCATTTGCTTATGTTTGCTGCACTTGTTTGAGACATGATTGTTACATTTAATTAACATGCATATTCGGTTATGATTTGTATTTATTATATGATCTGGATCTGCTCGGCAGTACTGGTAATTTAATGAGGTATTAGAGAGATTTCTGATCATGCTCCTATGTGTTATATTGGTTTTCAGGTATGTTTATTCGTACAAATGCATTTAAGTTATGTTTTTTATTCCAGAGATTGTATACCTTTGTTTCTATATGTTTGTTTTGTTTTTTATATATATACCATGCATTTATCTATTCTTATACCCGTAGAGTCCGCCCAGACTCATCATCCCTCGTTTTTCTTTTTGTTTCAGGTAGTCGATAGTCGCATCTCCTACGCCAGGAGAGGATACAGCTATTAGTCCCCAGTCATGAGTAGTTTTTTATCATTTTCATACTTTAGTAATAATTTTATCGTATTGGTGTCGTTATAGTTTTGTTTCATTACGGATTATATTTGGTTTTTCTATAAACGTGTATTTATTTACTTCTACTAGATTTTGATTTGTTGTGCTTAGTTTATGGAAATTTATTTATTATGTTATTATTTGTTAGTCATATTTTAACTGATGGTTGTGATTGTGTGAATGTCAGCCGAGTGTGGCTGTGCTAATTATATATGTGTTGAGATGTATATGTATTAAGTTTTAGATTTTCTGTCGTACAGGGGAGATATTGTCCGATTTTCGATCAAGCACGGGCCTTTGGAGGCGTGGCACTTATAAGTGTTGAATGCACAGAGTTTAGCACAAAATTAGAAGAGAGAATATAAATGATTGTTCTAATTCTGAGCTTAAAGAATTCTATTTATAGAATCTGAGAAAACTTATCCATTAATGAAGTGACACATCCGGGGCACCTGTATTCGTTTGGGGTGCTTGATAAGAC
Organism: Boesenbergia rotunda; assembly: GCA_024364735.1. Lineage (NCBI taxonomy): Eukaryota > Viridiplantae > Streptophyta > Magnoliopsida > Zingiberales > Zingiberaceae > Boesenbergia > Boesenbergia rotunda. The sequence continues at coordinate 206,423 of JAGFNQ010008200.1, forward strand.
GTGTTGTCGTGACACATTTATAAATAATAAAGTTTCAAAACCCCTTTCTAGACGAATGCAGTATAGGGCAACTCGAATCATATTTCATGAGGAATGTAAGTGGTGAATTCTAATCTTAGGATTAAATTATTCGGCCATGGGGTTTGTGTTTTTGAATTCTAAACCTAACAAATGAAAGACATTGCATGAAATTACAGCTAAACTATAATTGTAAGAGAATTAAAGAGCACGTAAAAGAAACATCCTATGCTAACCTAATCTATTGCATCAAACCGAAAAGCATAGACATAAAGGAAAGCAGTTAAGGAAGTCTACGGTAATCTAACTTGATTGCATTAAATCAAAGGACAACTATCACTAACATTTAATTAATCCAAGCTTTGCAACAAATTATGAAACTAAAATGCATTAACAGAACTATCAAAGGTGTTGGGGCATTTAATTGATCACATTACAAGTAACATTCAATCTAAGCTTAGTGCAGGAAATCTAGACCAAGGGCAAATCAATTATACTTCATCAACACTTCATGCAAGAAGTCAACAACTAAAAAACTAAAGCAATAAAGAGATAAACCCTAGGCAATTGGGGGTTGTGATGAGGCTTAAGATGATCTGGATCGGGTGAGGCTCGAATGAACGAGGAATCGTCGATGAGAAGATGAGTCAATGGGTAGAGGTGGTGACAGCGTCGATGATGAAGATGAAGATGATGTCGGTGCAGTTTGCACTAACGGTCAAACTCATGTTTTGATGAATGACAAATAGGTTAAAATTAGGTTAGTTGTGTTTTCTAACCTTATTACCGAGCGTGAAAGATTGAAAGTCTTAAGACCTAATACCAGACTGAAGTCCAGGGTGCCTGGGTCCTGGTAGAAAGTCTAGTTAGGTCTACAGGACTTGACAACTGGCTGAAGCCCAAGTTGATGGAGACTTGGCATGAAGTCCAGCTCAGTTCGCGGAACCTGACAATTGGCTGAGGATTTGATGGGTTAAGAAGTTAAGTAGATCTGCATAAGGTAAGTGAGGTAAATCACAAAATGAGTGAATTCCGGTAAGGATGAGTCCCGGAAAGTAACTTTAGGCGTGATCTAACCTAGAACCATTTCGAAACTCTAAGCTAAGACCTTGACTAGATCCTGGTCTTGAAAAGATAGAGTTTATTTAATACTGAAGTTATTCAGTCTATATTGTACTTGTACTAACTTTGTTTTGTAGGGTATAATATTTTAGACTAATATGATTTTACATGATTTAAACTACAAAAATGGCCTTGGATGAATAGTACCCAAGGTGTCTCAGGTAGAACATCAGGCGCCTCAGTTGGGACTGGAGGCGCCTTCAAGGAGGTGAAGGCGCCTCAGTTGGGACTGGAGGCGCCTTCAAGGCGCCTCCACGAAACTGTGTGGTGATAGAGTTTTCAGCTATCTGAGGTACCTTAGTTGGGAACTAAGGTGTCTCACTTCGAGATTGAGATGCCTTCTAGAGGATAAGCAACGAGGACACCAGCTTCGGATCTTAATTAACAATGCATCTCAATTAGCACCGAATAAGAGGCTGAATTCTAATTACTCTCGTTCAAAAATCATAGCACAATTTGGCACACAACATGTTGAAGTTGATACATTCATTCACAACTTTTATTGACTGAATTTTGATCCCTGTTTCATTGATGAAGATCTACCAGCTGTCTGACTTTCTTGCATCACTCTTGAACTTGTATAGAACCCATTAAAGATGAGAGTTCTGATTTCCCAATAGGTGGAATGACTAACTACATTTAACCAATTATTCCAGTAAGTTTAGCCTGACAATTCCTAGAGTCACAGATCTATACAATTCACCTCAGCAATCGTACACTTACTGTAATGAAAGGAATAGAAGTTAATGAAGTTGATTAGATAAGATAACTCCCAAGCATTCATCATTTCTTGAATTGAAGTTTCTGTTCCTCAATGTTCTCCATTACATTCAGCTGCAACTACGAGCTGACATTTTCAGAATTCTTATCCAAGGGTATGTCTTGAATTTCATAACCTTAAGACTCCAAATGTAGCTAGGGCTATAAAATATAACCAAACTGATTTCCAATTGTAGTTGTCAAACATTTAAATTCAGAAACTTAATTCTTGATATTCTTTGGAATCAATACCTACACATTCACTATCTTTGCTGAGAATGGTTGCTAAGATGTATCTAATCAGCAATAAAATAGCTGGAGCTTCAATTGAGGTTGTTGTTGATCAGAAATTGTTTCTATTCCATTACTGAATTTTTACTCTTGCATTCAATCTGTTAAAAAAAAAACTCAGTTGCACTATCATTAAATTATATAGCAATTGAAGTTCCAATTCTAATTTCGATTTGTTGAATATTCAACAACTTCCAGAACTGCAAAAATAAAACAGCCTTGGTAACAATTCCCATCCTACATTCAATTCTTTGAATTCTGGTTGAAAATTGCAAGACTTTTTTTTTCCAATGATAGAAGCATTACTTGACATAGGAATTGAAGAGCTTTACTTAAATTTATTGTTGCTAAATATTTGAATCACAATTGACTGAACCTCTACATGTAGTCCAACATCCAATCCCTCACATATTTTTTTCCAGATTCAATCTTCATGAATTTTCCAGATCTTCAAGTATTGAAATTTGAATTCTATTTTTCAATGAGGAATTAAAGTCTCTATTTACATCATTTACTGTTCAGAAGGTTACAAGAAAAGCTTGGCACACCGTTGATATTCCAAATTCAGAATACCTCCCTATTTTTTTTTTTTTTTTTTTGCTTTCTTCTTCTTTTTTTTTCTTTGCTAACAGTCATCAGGTTTCCTTTCCTTGTTTTTTCCTCTTTCCTTCTGGATTCCAGCCCAGCAATACAAAAATGTAACACTCAAATTTATTCAACTATTCATTAGCTCCAGGAATTTAACAACTCTAAAAGTCCTCCAAATTCCCAACCACAAAAATCCATTTCAAAATTTAGAATTCAGAATTCGTTGGTGCTTGGTGCTCAAATGCATGAGTTACTGAATAAAGTGATAATTACCTATCAGATTCATAAAAAAAAATTGTAACCATGATGAAACCAAACACATCTTTAATTGCTAAAATTTTACACAACTTCTTCCATAATCTCAGCTCCACATATCAAGTCCACCTTCCCCACACTTAGAATTGGGCACTCATACTCATCAAGTCAATCAACCAAAACTCTCAATGGAATTAAGGCAAAACAAGGTGACAAAAGTAAAAATGTTGAGTGAGTTATTCAACTAGAATTTGAAAGGAAAATAATTCATAGGATGGGGAAAGAAATATCCTTCATCATATTTATTAAATACCAATGATATTATGATTTCAAAAAGAAGCAAAGCAAGTTTTAAAGTTCAATTGTCATAAGTGCTTATCACACAAAAAGTGCATAAAGTATAGGCATGTAGTAGTCATCTCTAGGTAATCTTGGCAATCAAATTTAATTAATCAAAATAGAGTCCATCACCACATTAACCAATAGTATGCAAGTAGAGCATTCAGTCATGTCAAATGATCTAGAACTTGATGGTCAAACTTAAAGAACTTTTACAATTCTCAAAGTATTACTAAGAAACACAGAAAATTTTATTCACAATCAAATACTCTATAGACCAACACAAGGCAAAGTATGAAGCAAACTATGGAAGCAAAGTGTGAAAGTAAAGAAAAGTATGAAGTAAAAGAAAAGCAAAGAATGGATTGCCCTTTATTTCAAGCGGTTGTAGGTGGTTCAGAATTAAGATCCACACCGGTAGTGGGATAGTTCGTGAGGAGTAGAGAGCCATCCTCGTAAGCTCAAGATCATGGTTCAGTGCTTCCTGCTTCAATGTCTCTGTATTGGTCCCTCCAGGTGGTTGAAGTCAGTTAAGGTGCAAAAGCCACTACGGGAGTGCGTGGAATGTTAAGATTCGAAGTCAGACCCACTCCTCCTACCAATTGCATTTTGAAATTTATTCTAAGAGGTTAGAGATGGTTCTATTGGACTACCCACTTTAGAAGCTTGATTTTTACCGGACCTACAAGATCAATATAAGTGTCTTATGACACGTCGAGAGCTAGAGGGGGGATGAGCTTCTCTTTTGCTCGATGAAGATTTGTCGCTGCGGAAGACTTGAGAAAACGCTAACACTCTAGGATTTATTTAGTATCCACCTCCTTAAGGTGATTAATTTAAGCTCTCCACATACACATAAACACTATGAATGTCTCCTTCGTGGAGGTGGAAAAGTCTCGTACAAGCTTACATAAGAAATACAACAAAAATAAGCAAATACAAATGAAATCTTACAAGATTTACAACAATGAGCTTTTTCTTTTCTTGCTTTCTTCTAGCTTGAAATTACTCTTTGATGCTTGGAAATGCAACAATACTTGTCCCCAAAACGTGCATAAGAATAGGTGAAGGAGGAAGAGTGGTGTTTCTTCAACCTGCGTGAAAAACTCTTTAAATCGCGCTGCTCTAGGGTTCCTAATCGATTGCCCAATCGATTACCACAACCGATCTAGCCGTTCAATGAATCTTTTTCTAAGCTTAATTGATTGCTCAATTGATTAAAAAGATCTTAATCGATTTATCAATCGATTCACTACCTTACTGTGCTCTCGCGAAATGCCTTAATCGATCACTCAATCAATTAATAGCATCCCTAATCGGTCACCCAATTGATTAGGGTTTCTTTTGTTTTCACGAGAAAGCTGCCCAATTGATTAGGTGATCGATTGGGATTGGCCTTGATCGTTTATCCAATCATTTGGGATTGGCCTTGACAGATTTGAACTTTCTTTTGCCTAGTTCCCAACTAGGACTTCACTTGTGCCAAGTGTTTAGTGTTGGTGCAGATAGCACCCAAGTCGAACCTGTGTTTTGATCAATGGCAAAGGGTTCAAAAGTTAAGATGTTTTGTTTGTCTAACATGCTACTTAAGTGTGCATATTGAAGACCTAGCGAAGGACTGCTAGGCACCAGGCGAAGGACTGCCTGGAATCGAAGACCTAGCGAAGGACTACTGGGCACCTAGCGAAGGGCTGCTAGGAGTCGAAGACCTAGCGAAGGAATGCTAGACACCAGGCGAAGGACTGCTTGGTACTGAAGACCTGGCGAAGGACAGCTAGGCACCTGGCGAAGGACTGCTGGGCAAAAGTCCAACCGGAGGAGCCGGTTGGCATCAGGTAAATTCTCCTGAGAGGAGTAGGTGAGGGCGCGTTCCTCGTCGAGGGAACAGTAGGCGTCGGTTCGACCTAGGGCTCTATTTGGGAGACCCAAAGTCAGAACCAAGACAGCCAAGGCTGTATAAAACTAATACTTGATTGCTTTATGTTGTTTTGGACTAACCCTGGATGCAGGACCGAAGGAATGAATGTCTGCAGCTCAGAACGCCTCAAAGGAGAGAGGCAACAGCTGAGTAGGGCGCCCCCAGTGCCCCGGGCGCCCCCAAGGTCAAGGCAAAACAAGTTAAGCAAGGGTACGCTTTGGAATCTTACTGGGAGGGGCACCCCCGTGCTCCTGGGCGCCCCCAGTGCCCAGGGTGCCCCGAGCTCAAGCCAACAAAGTGGATAAAGGTTATCCAGCCGAGAAGCCCGCTGAAAGGTCAACCAGGGCGCCCCAGCGTCCCGGGCGCCCCCACAGTCAACTCTCAGCCCTATTCGAGTGGGATAAGGGCTGACCGAGATTTGCTCGGATCGGGTGACACGTGGGGGGGGGGGGGGTGCCCCCAACGTTCAGGGTGCCCCGGGAGGCTATAAAAAGCCCCTCGACCCCAAGGCTTCGGACAACAAGTTTTCCAACGCCAATACACTCTTCAACTCACACGCTCTGCTCCAGAAATCCTTCATCTCGAGATTCTAGCGCCGGCGACGACCCTACGCACTGAAAAAAAATCTACACCGGGCATCGGTAACGAAGAGTCAACTTTTAATTGTATTCTTACTGCACTTACTACTGTACAACTGTTTGTAAGATTTTGCGCACATATAGAATTACCCCAGTAAACGGTCAACGACCGTGGGCCTTGGAGTAGGAGCCGACCGCGACTCCGAACCAAGTAAAATCTTGGTGTTCGTGTGTTGTTTTGTTTTTAATTTTTCCGCTGCATATTCTCTTTTTCAAACCGAAACGACTTACGATATTCACCCCCCCTCTATCATTTTCTCTCGATCCAACAAGTGGTATCAGAGCGGGGAAGCTCAAAATTGGTGCAACCACCAATTTGAGAATTTTTTAGTTTTTTTTAAAATCTTTTTAATTTTTTTTCGTTCAAAATTTTTCTCGTTAATCGAGGTTAGTGCAACACCCCTCGATAAATATTTTTTTTCCTTCCCGCACTACTAATCCAAGACCAAGTCTTGGGATATTTTTTCTTTTGTTTATTATAATTTCAGAAAAATCCTTAATGGCCATGCAAGAAGGCTTCAGCACCGCAAGACCACCGCTCTTCAGTGGGGAGGACTTCTCCTACTGGAAGAGCAGAATGGAGGTCCACCTGAAAACTCAGGTGGACATGTGGATAATCATCCAGTCCGGACTGGAAATACCAAGGAATGCTGATGGAGTACAACAATCTTATACTGAATGGGACGCTGCACTCAAAAAGAAAATCATCCATTCAACAGCGCCAAAGAACTCTGGGGTAAGCTGATCGAACTACACGAAGGAACCTCCGACACCCGAATCAGCAAGAGGGACCTTCTGCTGAACAAGCTGTACACCATAAAGATGAACGAAGGCGAATCAGCAGCTCAACTCCACGCCAGAATTCAGGAGCTGATGAACGGTCTACACACCATAGGTCACAAGGTAGAAAACCGTGACCTAATAAGGTACGCCCTTAACGCTTTCCCAAGAAACACCTTGTGGGCATCTATGGTAGATGCTTACAAAATTCTAGGGATCTTTCCAAAATCAAGTTAGATGAACTTTTTTCTGAACTCGAATTACATGAACAGACTAACTGCAATTTGGCCGAGAAAGGCATTGCCTTTGTTGCAGGTAAAGCTGGAAAAACAACCAAGAAGAAGCCTCAACCTGCACCCGAGTCTGATTCAGATTCAGACTCAGAAGACAGTGAGGGAAATCGGCCTAAGTTGGTTCGGCTAGCCCGTGATTACTACAAAGATCTAAAAAACCAGACAACAGAAGAAAAGCCAGCCGAAGAAAGGAAGAACCAGCTGAACCCTTAAATGAAAAGAACAAACCCAACGTGACCTGCTAGGAGTGCAAGAAGAAGGGCCACTACAAGACTGAATGCCCCAACCTGAAAGAAACAAAGAAACAAGAAGAAGAAGGCACTTCAGGCAACATGGGACGAGTCCTCCTCCGAAGAAGAAGAGGTCCCACAGTCGAACCTGCTTGCACTAACCGCCTCAGAAGAAATCGAGACCGAGTCAGAGTCGGAGCCGGACGACGGCAAACTTACATTCTCAGAGGACGGCGAAATAACTGTAAGTGGTTTTTCAAGAATTCAATTAAATGAATTAATTTCCTATCTTTCTCGAGATTTGACGAAAGCTAAACTCCGAGTCGAATCTGTCCGACAGGAAGTAAAACTCCTGAAAGAGAGAGCTGACTCTAGATCCTTAACTGAGAAGGTTCAAGAAGGAACCTCTACTCAAGTTGAAAAACTTGAGAAAGAGAACTTCTCTTGAAAACTCAAGTTAAGGACCTTAGATCAGCTTTAGAACGATTCACTTCTGGTTCCAAGGGTCTTGACATGATTCTTGGAAAACAGAAGTCGGTTCTAAATCGATCCGGACTAGGCTATAGAACCAAATCTAGACAAACATCCTACTATGCTGTACTGAACCAGTCCAGACCTAAAGTTCAGACATGGGTACCCAAACTGTGCATGAACAAACAAACTGGATCAAATCAGTATTGGATCCCCAAGGACAAGATTCACATCTTGCCAAACCATTATCGTGGCTTTAGTCCAGGGGGAGCCAAATTAAAAACAATATTTATTGTTAGATAAAATTCAATTTTTGTTTGCAAATTGCATGATTGATTGTTTATTTAATTCCTGGAATTTACCATGCTTAGACTTAGGAATGGTTAGTTTAAGGACTGAACCAACTTAACAAATTTGAACAACATAGTATTGGGTGGCGGTGAGATGATAGTACGTTAGGGAAGCCAATTCTAATAAGGTCAAGTATACTTTACTTGATCTCTTTAGACTGGTGAAACTAGCCGAAGCTACCGATCCAAGACTCAAACTAGTTAGACCAGAACTTTTCAAAAAATAATTTTGAAAATGAAATTTCATTAAAAGGCTTTGCCAAGGAAAGGGTTGATGATCCAATAAGGCTACGCCAAAGAAGGCCTAGTGTCTCGCCAAGACCTGGAAGCCAATTTTTGAAATTCAAATTCAAATTATTCTTTGTAAAATTCGAATCTAACACAAATTTTCAGTTAAGTGTAGATTCAAATATTTTTCTTAATAAACTCAAAATCAACTGTTTTCCAAATTAATTCAATTTTTTCAAAATAAACCATAATTTTTCAAAATAATTCCATCTACCAAAACCTGTCTCACAAAACCTATAAGGCTGACATGATTGATAACCCTAGATTGGGTGAGACAGCAAACTTAATCAAAATTCATTTAATAACTGCATTATTGTTTAAATACAAACATTTAAGTCTAGAACGACATTAACCTAACAATAGTCAAACTATGGTCAAAGTAGCCAAACCATGGTCAAGATGGTCAAACCATGGTTAAACCAGTCAAACTTGGTCAAACAGGTCAAATCTGGTCAAAAGCAATCAAACAAGTCTATCAAAACAAATTAGGCAAAAAGCTGTCACCAGGGCGCCCGTGACCCTTCGGGCGCCCTCCACCCCTCTCTTTTCAATCCTTCAAGACAAAAAGCTGCAAAAGTAGCTATTGAGGGCGCCCAGACCCTTGCGGGCGCCCCGAGGCTCACCAAAATTGCAAAAAATCTGCCACTTCTCGCTGACCAGGGCGCCCGGGTCCTCACGGGCGCCCCCGTATAAGCGGTCAAAGGCAGAAAGCTGCCAAAAGGCAGCTGCAGCCCTGTGGGGGGCGCCCTCGCCCTCCGGGGCGCCCTCGCTTGCCGGGGCGCCCTCACACTCCAGGGCGCCCGGGAATGCCCTATAAAAGGGCTCCATGCCCCCATCTTTCTCTCCACACCCAAACTTCTTCTTCTCTCCAACTCCCTTCCTTCCAAGAGACCTTGCAACCCTCTCGAGCTCTCATCCTCGACAATGCCTCCCCGAGCTGCCACCCGGTATACTTTTATTTGCATTTAAGTTAATTTTAACTTTCTTTAATGCAATTCCTTCATACTTTCTTTAATGCAATTCCTTAGAAAACGCCGAGCAAACCAAGTAAACTCCGGTACCGAACCTAGTCCCGATCCTAGGTTCCCAACTTTAGAACTTTGTAATAAGTTTGCTCGAACCACATACAAGCCTATAAAAATGAGCTACTTAAACAGACAATTCTTCACCCAATCTTGTCCCTTGGCAATGAATGTTATAAACTTTTACCAACTCGATAACCTTGTATTCTGCACACATCCCATTAACACATCTCTATGTGCAGAATTCTATAACAACATAATTAGACAAGATGGTCTTATGTTCGCCACCACCGTTCAAGGAATTCCCCTGACAATCACACCTTCACTACTCAACCGATTTCTTGGACTATGACTCTCACAGTCCACCTTTTGCTGTTACCCTCCTAGGGAGCTTCCTTTTGATGCTCCCTACTCTCACATTACTCTAGATACCCTACACTCTTACTTCTATAGGCATGCTAGAAACCCCCTGGCCAAACGATTTCAGTCTGTTGACTTACAGGCCCAGGATTACGCTCTATATAGAGTTGTAGTCCGCTGTATTCTGCCCCTATCTACTAGAGACGTAGCTACCATGCGACCATTTCACACTTTCCTCCTTTATGCACTGATTCATCATCTTGACATCGACATTGGACTCCACATATTCCATGCGATCCTACATGCGTCCAGTGTTACCACGCAGGGGCGGGTACGCACTCCTTATTGCCACATCATCACTTCCATCCTTCATCATCATAGTCGTAACATCACCGAGGGAGAGATGGCCGCATTGACTGATTTCGATGAGATAGGTTATAGGAACTTCTCCCTAGCTGGTATAGAGGTCTCGGGTACCGGGGTTTTGTCCTGGAGACGTCAGAGAGCCGTACCCCAGATCGACTCGGACGAGGAGGTTGAAGTCGATGTCGCAGATTTGGCAGCAGAGGTTCGTGAGCACATAGACGAGCCCCCTCCACCGACACTCTACGAGAGAGTGACACGGCTCGAGACACAGATCCAGAGCCTCCGAGAGGAAGCGGAGGCAAATCATGCTGAAGAAATGGAAGCAAATCAGGGCTATTATACCGAATATATGAATGCCCTCAGAGCCGAAAGGGAGACTAGCGATGCATGATATCACGAGATGATGGCGATGTTTCGATCTTGGCAGCCAGGCTCTTCTGACCATCCTAGTCCCTCCTCCTAGATTTGAGTAGCATTGTACTAGTGACTATTTGACTGTCCCTACTCAGTAGGGTTGACTCATGTTTGACTTGTATGACTGTGCTGGTTCTCTCTCATACCAGCTGACTTATGGAGTTGACTATTTACTATTTCATAATTATCTGAGTTAGGACTATGCTTAGTAGAATAGGTTTACTCTACTTTCGATTTTTTTGCTTTATTTGATTTATAATCAGTTTCTAAAATAATTTTAAAAAATGCTTTACTTAATTTCAAAATCAGCTTGAAAAATCTTTTTAGCATTTTAAAATAAATTTTTTCGACTTAGTTTTTTTTGGAAAAACTACCCTCTTTCAAAATTAGGGTCTTTTTCGCAAATGGACTTAGCCTAGGCCCTAACCCTAGAACTGCATGCACCTATAGATTTAGAAGCCAACATCTCACAAGCACCTTAGGGTACCTTTGACTGATAACCTAGAATGGGTTGAGATGCTTAGGTCTTTGCCTTAATTCAAGATGTAGATCAGTGCATCTGCAGTAATTAGGGCACTAAATATACCTTAAACAGTAATCAAGTTAAGTGTCAAGTTTAGAAAATCTAACTTGAGCAGAACACTTAACTCGACTAACCCTAGCGAAAACTACTGCTTATAACAGTTAGTAAGTAGCTAAATGAGTTAGACAGGACCCTAAAGAGATAATTGAAATTGGGTTGATTCAGTTCATATCTTGAATTGGTTCAGTACAACACTTTATGCAATTTATTTATCTTTTTTCTGCTATATTGCTTTGTTTTTGATATATGGCAAAGGGGGAGAGATAGGAAAGGAAGCTTTAAATTTTTTTTTCAATTTCAAAACTTTATCCTTTCTTCAAAAAGTACTTAATCTATTTTCAAAAGTACTAAGTTTTCCTTCAAAGTTTTTTTTAAACTTAAGCTGCTTTCAAATTTTTTTAAGCACTTAAACTTCAGCTGCTTTAAAACCTTTTTTAAAGTACTTAAACTTAAGTTGTTTTCAAAAACCTTCTTTTAAAGTACTTAAACTCAAGCTGTTTTTCAAAAAGATTTTCTAACTTAAGCAGTTGTAAATTTTGCTAAGTACTTAAAACTTCAGAAGATGTTTCTTTTCTACTAACTTGAAATCCTTGGTAAGTGTAAATCTTCAAAAAGTGCACAACCAATTTTTGGGAAAATATGTTTCTTTTGAAAATTGTTCTAAGTGTTTGAAAATTTTAATTCCATCCTTAGACTTAGAAATTTCTTTTAGAACCCCACGAACTTTTGAAAAACCTAGGGGGAAATTCCTTTCAGGGGGAGGAAACTAAAATTTTATTTCATCTATTATGATTAACTTAACTTTTTGAACCGGGTTGCCATAAATCAAAAAGGGGGAGATTGTTGGTGCAGACGGCACCCAAGTCGAACCTGTGTTTTGATCAATGGCAAAGGGTTCAAAAGTTAAGATGTTTTGTTTGTCTAACATGCTACTTAAGTGTGCAGATTGAAGACCTAGCGAAGGACTACTAGGCACCAGGTGAAGGACTGCCTGGAATCGAAGACCTAGCGAAGGATTGCTGGGCACCTAGCGAAGGGCTGCTAGGAGTCGAAGACCTAGCAAAGGAATGCTATGCACCAGGCAAAGGACTGCTTGGTACTGAAGACCTGGCAAAGGACAGCTAGGCACCTGGCGAAGGACTGCTGGGCAAAAGTCCAACCGGAGGAGCCGGTTGGCATCAGGTAAATTCTCCTGAGAGGAGTAGGTGAGGACGCGTTCCCCGTCGAGGGAACCTTAGGCGTCGGTTCGACCTAAAGCTCTATTTGGGATACCCAAAGTCAGAACCAAGACAGCCAAGGCTGTATAAAACTAATACTTGATTGCTTTATGTTGTTTTGGACTAACCCTGGATGCAGGACCGAAGGAATGAATGTCTGCAGCTCAGAACGCCTCAAAGGAGAGAGGCAACAGCTGAGTAGGGCGCCCCCAGTGTCCCGGGCGCCCCCAAGGTCAAGGCAAAACAAGTTAAGCAAGAGTACGATTCGGAAGCTTACTGGGCGGGATGCCCCTATGCTCCCAGGCACCCCCAGTGCCCAGGGCACCCCGAGCTCAAGCCAACGAAGTGGATAAAGGTTATCCAGCCGAGAAGCCCGAGGAAAGGGTCAACCAGGGCGCCCCTAGCGTCCCGGGCGCCCCCACAGTCAACTCTCAGGCCTATTCGAGTGGGATAAGGGCTGACCGAGATTTGCTCGAATCGGGTGACACGTGGGGGGGGGGGGGCGCCCCCAACATTTAGGGTGCCCCGGGAGGCTATGAAAAGCCCCTCGACCCCAAGGCTTCGGACAACAAGTTTTCCAACGCCAATACACTCTTCAACTCACGCGCTCTGCTCCAGAAATCCTTCATCTCGAGATTCTAGCGTCGGCGACGACCCTACGCACCGAAAAATAATCTACACCGGGCGTCGGTAACGAAGAGTCAACTTTTAATTGTATTCTTACTGCACTTACTACTGTACAACTGTTTGTAAGATTTTGCGCACATATAGAATTGCCCCCAGTAAACGGTCAACGATCGTGGGCCTTAGAGTAGGAGCCAACCGCGACTCCCAACGAAGTAAAATCTTGGTGTTCGTGTGTTGTTTTGTTTTTAATTTTTCCGCTGCATATTCTCTTTTTCAAACCGAAACGACTTACGATATTCACCCCCCCTCTATCGTTTTCTCTCGATCCAACATTTAGCTCCCAACTAACCCACCTTGGACTTTATCTAGTTCTCAACTAGATCAACCTAGTCCCACTAAGGCTTCCCTTTTCCTAGCTGCAGTTAGGTCTAGTCTCTAGTTAAACTTCCATCCTGCTAATGTGCAATCCTCCCAGATCCACTTGGACTTCACTTAGTTCCCAACTAGGTCTTTCTAGATCCACTAGTGCTTCCCTTTGCCTAACCACAATTAGGTCTAGTCTCTCGGTAGACTTCCACACTGCCAATGTATGATCTTCCCAGAGCCACTTGAATTTCACCTAGTTCCCAACTAGGTCTGCTTAGTTTCACTATGACTTTTCTTTGCCTTATCGCAGTTAGGTCTAGTCTCTCAGTAAACTTCCACCCTACTAACGTACGATCCTCCCAGATCCACTTGAACATCACTTAGTTCCCAACTAGGTCTGGCTAGTCCCATCAGGACTTCTCCATTTAAGTCTCCATCCAACTAAATCAACTTGACTTATCTCACACAACGTCCAAACATCATTGTCAAACATCAAAACTCAAGCTCACCTAAGCTTAGTCATGCGGGTCATCCTTGACCTAAATAAGATTACACTAACACTCTCTCTCTTTTTGATGTTTGACAATATGTTTAAGTTAGGCTAACAAATCCTACATTTTCTCTCCCTTTAACACACATCAAAAACATTCCTCGAGAGTAAATTTTGTCAAAGATATCAAATGAAAGTCTCATACCTTTCATTGTTTCCTATGCTCAACCTTGAGAATTCATTCATCATAACGAGGATCTCTAATCTTTATTATTGTCTCTTGTTTACAGAAATAAATCATGTCTTTAAGGAAGATCTCCCCCTTTAAACATGCTCTAAACCTCAATCATTGCAACAACAATGATTTTGAGTTCCTAAATTTATAGGAGAACTCAAGGCGAAATTATGAGATTTGAAAATTCATTCTCAAACCTAAATCTCCCCTTAACCATAAAATTTTTACCATAAACCTTTTCCTTTTTGTTTTCATCTTGAAAATTACTCTGATATACTTATAAAAGTATTCTAGAGAGTTAGGGATTGTTAGGTTACTCAAAATTGGATTAATAGACTGAAATTAGATAATTTTAGTCAAATATAGTCATGTCAATTGATTGGTATTGGGTCCCAATTGATTAAACCACACCTTAATCAATCACCTGATCGATTATGACCATCTTAATCGATCACCAAATCGATTATGTGAGCTTCTGTATGTTGAGGCAATCGGCCCTTAAATGATTGGAAGATCATGGTTTTGATGTGTGTGGGTGAATATGTTTAAGGTTAGTGTTATGTTGTGTTTGATGTGTGTGATTGAGTTTGCAGGACTTGGAGAATCACACATGGTGGACATATCCGAGGGATGAGAGCCGAGGTAGGAGAGCTCCAAGGGTAAGCCAGGAAGTGGACTTCAAGGGCACACGGGAAGGGTGGCATGGAGGCAAGCCAAGGGAAGGCTTGCGTGCGCATCCGAGGGATGATAGCCAGAGGAAGAGGATTTCAAGAGGCAAGCCAAGGGAGCAGACCTAAAGGCACACGTGAAGGAGAAGGTCCGGAGTTGCTGGAACTAGGCTGAGAGGTAGGGCAGTCGACTGGCCCAGGACCAGTCGACTGCCAAAACTCACAGAAAGTTTTCGGCCTCGGACCAATCGACTGCCCCTGGGACAGTCGACTGGTATACCCCGAAAACTAGCCGTTGGCTAGTAATTAATGCTAGACCAGTCGACTGCCCATGGGGCAGTCGACTGGTGCGGGGTTGGACAGACTGCGAGTTTGTCCTGTTCACCTATAAAAGGAGCACCTTTTTGCATGTGAACGGTACGGTTCCGTACAACGTCGAAGTGTTGCTCGTCTGAAGAGTGTTTCTTACTTCCTCTCTCATATTTCTGCATTCTGTAAAGAGGAAGATCTCGACTGTAAAGGTTTCTACACCTGAAGGAGGGTTTCATAGTGAAAGTGGTGCTAGCGGTGTGGATCCTTGGATTAGTCACCCATCTGGGTGGATACCAAGTAACTCCTTTTGTTAGCATTGCATTTTGTTTCCTTTGCATATTATCATTCCGCTGCGCTAACAACAATTGTAGAGACAAAAATCAAAAAAGTGTTATTCACCCCCCTCTAGCACGCCAAAGACGATCCATCAGTTGGTATCAGAGCCGGTGCATTTCGGAAGAACTAACCGTCAACCGGAGCAACTATAATGGCGTTTCAAGAGGGATACTCCACTGTACGACCACCCTTCTTCGACGGGAACGACTTCGCTTACTGGAAAGGTAGGATGCAATACTACCTTATGAATGATATTGAGAACTGGATTAATGTTGCAGATGGCTTCGAGGCACCCGTCGATGAAAGAGGAGAACCGACACCGATGAGATCCTGGTTGAAGGAAATAATGAAGAGGGCGCAATCCAATGCCAAGGCCACCACCACACTATAGTGCGGGCTCTCGAAGGAGCAACTGAACAAGGTGGGGCCGTTCAAGAGCGCCAAGGAACTGTGGGACAAGTTGGTGGAATTGAACGAGGGATCAAACGAGTCCAGAAGAGCCAAGAAGGACTTGCTAGTGGCCCAACTGCAATCCCTATCCATGAAGAGCAACGAAACTGTCAGCCAGCTACATGGAAGGGTGAAGGAAATAATCAATGAGCTCCATGTGATTGGAGAAAAGATCGAGAACCGGGACATCGTCAGGTATGTTCTACAAGCCTTCCCAAGAACCACCTTGTGGGCATCCATGGTTGATGCTTACAAGGTATCAGGGATTTGTCAATTGTTAAATTAGACGATTTATTCTGTGAATTTGAGCTACATGAGCAAGCTAATATCTCGGCCAAAGAGAAGGGTATTGCCTTTGTTGCAGAAAAGGAGAAGAAGAAGATGAAGGTGAAGAAGAAGGTGATCTATTCCTCCTCATCAGATTCAGAGGAATCCAGCGCCTCCATGGATAGCGACCAGGAGGCATTCATGGTAAGAAAAATGCGTAAAGATTTCAGAAATTTTTCTAACTAATCATATGCTAGGAAAGGGTCCAAAGGCAAGGGTAAGGCCAAGGACATTATATGCTACAACTGCCACCAAGAGGGACACATGAAGAATGAGTGTTCTCAATTGAAGAGAAGAGATGACAAGAAGGAGGAGAAGAAGAAAGGTGACAAGAAGAGGTCGAAGGGAAAGGAGAAGGGTGCCACCAACCTAAAGGCGACATGGGATGATCCATCATCCTCAGAGGAAGAAGAAGAGCAAGTCTCCCACTTTGCTCTTATGACACAAGACCACTCAGATTCATCAGATGATGAAAGAAGCTCAAGTAGTGAAGATGAGAGCTCCTCCACTTTATCATCAGAGTCAGAAGCTTCGGTAAGTGAGGTATACCACTTACCCTCCTCTATGTTAGTAAAGATTATTTCTAGCACTAACATGGACTTAGCTAAGGCTATAAGTAAAATTAAGGATCTAAAAGAAGAAATTGCCATGCTTAGAGTAGAATCTTCCAAACTTGAAGAATTTCATGCTAGTTCTACCTCTTCACATGCTTCACATCTTGAAACTGAAAATAGGGAACTAAGGAAAAAGGTAGATGACCTCACAAAGGCCCTTAGGAAATTCCAAGTAGGATCTAGCAACCTAGACATGATAATCAACAGTCAAAGGGACGTTTATAACAAGGCCGGCTTAGGATATAGGCCAAAGACAAAGGAAGTAGCCTTTGTCTCACTCACCGATAGGATTGGTGCATCTAGGAGACTAGGAGCTAAGAGAAACATAAAGAAGGCATGGGTACCTAAAAGATTTTTACATGATACTTATGGATCAAAGATTTGGGTCCTAAAAGAGTATGTTTTTCATGTTGTATAGGTAAAGGTGAAGGAGACCTCAACTATGTGGATAGTAGATAGTGGATGCTCAAGACACATGACTGGGGATGTGAGCAAGTTCACTACTATTAGCTACATAAGAGAAGGGACGGTCTCCTTTGGGAATAGTGAAAAATTGAGAATCATTAGTAGGGGCACCATTGAGGTATCTCCCACGATTTCTATACATAAGGTACTCCTAATCAAAGATATGAAGTTTAATTTACTAAGTGTGAGTCAATTATGTGATGCCGATTTTAGAGTTGAATTTCATGCTAGGAAATGTATAATAAGACATAATGAATCAAATGATATCACATTAGAAGGGTTTAGAGAGGCAAATTTATACTATCTTGATCTTGCTTATGCTACTAACAATGTTGCTAAGTGTTTCATGTCTAAAGAAGAAGAAGGGTGGTTGTGGCACCAGAGACTTGGACATGTCAACATGAGAAGCATTGCAAGAGTGGCCAAGGAAGAGTTGGTGAAGGGGCTAGCAATGATCAAGTATGAGAAGACCAAATTGTGTGATGCATGCCAAGAGGGTAAGCAATCAAAATCATCACACAAAGGTAAAACTCTAACAACTACTTCTTTACCTTTAGAGCTTTTACATATAGATCTATTTGATTGCCATAGTACTCCCTCACTTGTAGGGAGTAAATATTGCTTAGTCATAGTAGATGATTTTTCTAGGTTTACATGAGTTTACTTTTTGAAACATAAGGATGATACCCTAGAGATTTTTATAGGATTTAGTAAAAGGGTAGAAAACGAAAAACATATCAAAATAAATCGAATTAGGAGTGACCACGGTGGGGAGTTCCAAAATGCAAGTTTCACACAATTTTATGTTGAAAATGGATACAAGCATGAATTTTCATTGTAACACCCCAAAATTTCCCATATGAAATATTATGAATTCATGAAACATAATTATTATGAAATTTTATGATGAGCTTGGCTTAATGGGCTTGGATGTGGATTAGTGCAAAATGTAATAAAAAGAAGATGTAGAAAGGAGGAAGCAGAGATTGAACCTTGAACCTCCTAGTTGCACTAATCATGTCATAACCAATGAACCAAGCCATATATCATGTAGAGAGAATAAGAAACATACTTGTTAAAGCTAGGGAAGCGAAGAGACATGTCTCTTCATGAGAAAAGTATAAATAAGAGAAGGAGAAGTTGGAATAACTTCCTCTCTTCTTCTTCCTCACTCTCCCCACCGAAAATTCACTCTTCCCCTTCCCTTTCATTTTCGAAAAGTAAACCCTAGGGTTCTAACCCTAGGGGATTGGAAGGTAGGAGATCCCACCCAAGGACCTTGCTCTCTACTAGGGCCAAAGGTTCTAGAGAAGTCTTAGCAAAGGAAATTCTCACTCTCACTTCAATTAAAGGTACCCTAAGGAGTAGGAGAAGGAGAAATTCAAGCGAAAGGATGTAAGTATCCCCTCGCCTGCAGTGTAATGGTTATTGTATGATTTTCTTTCTCCTTGTTGGTTTGGAAAATGGGGATTTTCCCCTTGAGTGAGTTTCGGCCACCCCCTTAGGGGAAGGCCTTGAGTTACTCCTTGATGCATGAGAAGACCCCTTGGAACTTAGGGTATATGTATATGTTGTATCCTTCAAAATGTTGTAAACAAAACCTAGGGTTTTGTTCTTGTATAGGTTTCGGCCACCTCCAAAGGGGAGTCTTTGGCTACTCTGATACATGAGGAGACCCCTTGGGACTTAGAGTATACACATATGTTGTGTCCCTTCATTTTGTGATGACAAAAACTAGGGTTTAGGGTTTGTATGGGTTTCGGCCAAGGTATGGAACTAGGGTTAGTGAGGGTTGAATTATCCTATAACATATCCATGCTTAGTGTATTGTATGACAATGTATACAAGGTGTTTGTATAAATGTCTGTGTGAATGTTTCATTGCAAAAACCCTAATTTCCCCTACCCTATGACTTTCGGCCAACACCCTAAGATTAGGGTTTGTGAAGGTTAAACTACCCTATGAGATATGATTATGTTTGGGGATGATGATATGTATATGCATGTGATGTTTAAATGGAATGTTTGATTGGAAAACTTTAATTTCCTCTAGCATGACTTTCGGCCCAGGGCATGAACCATTAGGTTTGTGAAGGTTGAGTATCCCTTGATATATGCTATGCTTAGTACGATACATGATATATATATGTGATGCTTGTATGAGATGTACTCTAGGAGATATGCTTATGGTTGGGATGATGATATGTATATGCATGTGATGTTAAAATGGAATGTTTGATTGGAAACCTTAATTTTAGTATGCTACCACTTCCTATGATATGAGTATGATCTATGTGACCAAATCTTGTCATATATAAAGTATATTTAAGTGGTTGAACTATGATGTATGTATGAGCATGTCTTATAGCCCATGGGGCACCCTTATGAGATTGCATGTGATATGTATGATAAAATGCTTGAAAGGATACTCCACTAAGTATGGGATCAAGAACACCCTTATGTTGTGAGGTGTGTCCCTATGGGATCAGAAACACCCTTGAAGAGTGGTGTGTCCCTTGAGAAGTGAATTTGGAGTATTCCTTAGCATATATGTAAAGACATGATAAGTATTTTACTTTGTAAGTTGTGTACCCGACTCGTAAGGGGGTCGTTAAACAAATCCGGAGTGCATGTTAACTTAAGGTCATGGCTCCGGTAGGACGTAAGGGTCCTACTCTAATGGGATTGGTGGCTCGCTACCCCAACTCATTAGGGAACGCGCATCATGTGGTACACAACTGGGCCCTATATGATATGGATGTATTTTTAAGTAATACCTTTATGGAATTGTTTTGAAAACATTCTTTGAAAACATTTATTATATGTGAAGGGTATGCTTAAGATATTTTATGCTGCATGCTTAGAAACTTTGATGTTTAGTATGCTATGTTGAACTCATGTTTATGATTTATTATGTGTACATGTTGTATGCTTTCATATGGATTTTGCGAGTAGGATAGGATCCTTACTAAGCTTTTGTGCTTACTAGTTATGTGTTGTCTTATGCTGCAGATAAAGGTAAGGAACACTTGAACTAAAGGAAGAGGCAGGAGGGCTGAAGATGTGTGGGGTGGTGGCTCGGGAAAGAAAGATTTCTACATATCTACTTTATTATGCTTTTGTTAATGACTCCTTGATGATGAATGTTAGTGATTACCCTTATACTTGATTAGGTTTGATTTGGTTGTGAGTCGAATTACTGGTGAACTTATCATGTTATAGAATAACTTTGATAGTTTTAAACAAGCATGCTTAGTCCTTGAACTTTTGTTTTTTTGTTAAGTTAAAATTTGATGAATGACTAGTACGTAACCCCACCCCGAGAGTAGATATAAGGGCGGGCGTTACATTCATGCCCAAGGACTCCTTAACAAAATGGGGTAGTTGAGAGGAGAAACCGAGCCTTACAAGAAGTTGCTAGGACTATGCTTAATGCATATTCCCTTCCTAGCTATTTTTGGGCCGAAGCGGTTAACACCGCTTGCTATATTCAAAACCGGGTATTGGTACATAGGTTCCTAGGAAAAACACCTTTTGAATTATGGAATGGAAGGGTACCACAAGTCCACTACTTTAGGGTCTTTGGATGTAAAGTCTACATCTTAAATACCAAAGATGACCTAAGGAAGTTTGAGTCAAAAGCCGATGAAGGAATTCTAGTAGGGTACTCATTAACTAGTAGGGGTTATAGAGTTTACAATAAGAGGACAAAAGTGATTGAGGAGTCCTCGAATGTTAAATTTGATGAAACTACAAGTACCTACCCTAGAAAAGCCTCAATTGATAAGGATATAGAAGAGGTCCAACCCCTTGCCCAAAGAATCCAAGACCTACATTTGGAGGGCAATGATCAAGGGGGAGCAAGAAGTACTCTAGAGGATGAGGAAGAAGGGGTAAATGAACCCACAACCTCTAGGCCCTTGAGACATCACCATGATCACCCTATTGACCAAATAGTAGGTGATGTAACTCAAGGAGTAAGAACTAGGTCCTATTTTAGGGATCAAACTAGTCAAATAGCTCTAATCTCTCAATTAGAACCCAAGTCTATTGATGAAGCATTGGGAGATGTAGATTGGGTCTTAGCCATGCAAGAAGAGCTAAATCAATTTGAGAGGAGTGAAGTTTGGGAGTTAGTTCCTAGGCCCAATGATTGCACCATTGTAACCACAAGATGGGTCTTTAGGAACAAACTAGATGACCAAGGTAAAATCACTAGGAACAAGGTTAGATTGGTAGCTAGGGGGTTTAACCAAGTTGAGGGATTAGACTATGATGAGACCTATGCCCCCGTAGCTAGATTAGAATCTATTAGAATCCTACTAGCTTATGCCGCTCACATGGGTTTCACACTCCATCAAATGGATGTGAAGTCAGCATTCCTTAATGGGATCATTAAGGAAGAGGTCTATGTAGAACAACCCCCCGGGTTTGAGGACCCTAACTATCCAAGACATGTTTACAAATTAAGAAAAACCTTATATAGATTGAAACAAGCTCCCCGGGCTTGGTATGAAAGGCTTTCTTCATTTTTAGTGTTTAAGGGGTTTAGGAGAGGAACAATTGACCCTACATTGTTCTTAAAATCTAAGGATAAGAACATATTTGTTGCCCAAGTCTATGTAGATGATATCATCTTTGGGTCAACATATAATGACTTCTTACAAGAATTCATCAAGTGTATGGAAGATGAATTTGAGATGAGTCTTGTAGGAGAGTTAACATTCTTTTTAGGCCTTCAAGTTAAGCAAACTAATGAAGGGACACATATTTTTCAAACCAAATATGCTAAGCTAATGTTGAATAAATTTGATTTAGAAAATGCTAAGGTAGCATCTACACCCATAGGAACCAATGTGAAAATGGATAGTGACCTTGAAGGGAAAATGGTAGACTCTAAACAATATAGGAGCATGATTGGTAGCCTCCTATACCTAACCGCTAGTAGACCCGACATACTTTTTGCAGTAGGTATGTGTGCAAGGTACCAATCTTGTGCCAAAGAGTCCCATTTGGTTGTAGTCAAGAGGATCTTAATGTATGTCAAAGGTACCCTCAATGTCGGACTTTGGTATCCTAGAACCCCTAGTGTTAATCTAATTGGATACACCGACTCGGACTATGTGGGTTGTAAGCTAGATAGGAAGAGTACTAGTGGAGGGTGTCAATTCCTTGAGTCTTCCTTAGTTAGTTGGAGTAGTAGGAAACAACCATGCGTTGCCCTATCAACAACGGAGGCGGAATATGTGGCAATGGGTGGGTGTGTTTCCCAACTCCTTTGGATCATGCACACCTTAGAAGATTATGAGTTACATTATACCAAGGTCAAAGTCTTGTGTGATAATGTAAGTACAATCAACTTGACAATAAATCTGGTTCACCACTCTAGTGTTGATGCAGTCTGACCCTGATTGTTGTTTTGGTGTTGACACCGATTTTAGTTTAGGTTGATGAGATGATTATGACTAAGTCCTGGTCGGGGACTGGGCTTTGGACGAATGAAAAGTCCTAGCTTGGAGGGCTAGGTATGGAAAGTCCTAGCTTGGAGGGCTAGGTGTGTAAAAAGTCTAGCTTGGAGGGCTAGGTGTGAAAAGTCCTAGCTTGGAGGGCTAGGTGTGAAAAGTCCTAGCTTGGAGGGTTAGGTGTGAAAAGTCCTGGCTTGGAGGGCTAGGTTGGATGAAATCCTGGCTTGGAGGGTCAGGTCCTAGCCTGGAGGGCTAGGTGGATGAAACCCTGGCTTGGAGGGTCAGGTCCTAGCTTGGAGGGCTAGGTTGGATAAAACCTTGGCTTGGAGGGCCAGGTCCTAGCTTGGAGGGCAAGGTTGAAGTCCCGGTGAGTGAGACTGGGCATGGAGTCTTGGTCCGGGGGACTGAGCACGAGTCAGGGGAGGCTGGGAGCCAGTTCTCTTGACTTAGAGTGGGTTTGGCCTTGCCCGGATCGGTCTGGTGACCGATCAGGGAAGTTGGCACGGTGTTCCCTCGTGGATCGGTCTGGTGACCGATCCAGCAATGTCTGATCGGTCTGGTGACCGATCAGGGAACATACGGTGACTTTGGCAAACCTACTGATCGGCTTCTGATCGGTCTGGTGACCGATCAGGGAGCATACAGTGAGTTTGGGAAGTTTCCTGATCGACTCCTGATCGGTCCGGTGACCGATCAGGGATACTGTTCGGATCGTTCTGGTGAACGATCAAACGTCGCAGACTTCTCACTATAACCGATCAGGTTGGAACCTAATCGGTCGGAGGGTGGCCTGATCGGTCACCAGTCCGATCAGGCCACATCCTGATCTGTCTGGGGACCGATCAGGAGATTTAGACTGTGGCGCTGGGAAATCACCCTGCAAAGGGGTGGATCGGTCTGGTGATCGGTCCCGGAGAAGTCACGATTTCTGATTACGCGTTGGGGACCGATCAAGATGAAGCCTGATCGGTCTGAACCCAGCCTGATCGGTCTGGTGACCGATCAGGAGTCATTCTGATCGGTCCGGTGACCGATCAGTAGCTGGCAGCCTTAATTCAAAAACGCTGTCAGAGCTCTGATTACGTCTGTTTCTATGCTGATTCGCTACTGATCTCTGCTCCTAACGTCTTATTGTTGATACTCCATTGATTTGTTGAGCTAATGAGCTGCTAAGTGTGCAGGTTACTTAGGTTTACTTCAAGGGAGTTAAACTGAGGCTTTTGCTACGATAGATTGGGCAGGTTTCCATCTCAGGTTGCAACGGATGCTGGCGCTGCTGGAGCTGCTGACTGGTGCTCGACTGAAGGAAACTCAGGGAGTCCAGGAGAGCTCAGTGGTAGGTGAGCAGTTGCAGTTGAGCAGCTGGGAGCTGAGGTGGCTGTGACCTGGCGATCAGTGGGAGAGGCTTAAGGCCTTGGTAGCGATGAAGCCTCAGTAACACTTGATCACTTCTTGCGACAAGCTTTGCTCCATCACTTTGCAAACACTCTGATTCTTGGAGCAACATACTTGAGCACTTGGAGGAAACAAGAAGCTTGACGAGTCCATTAGCAAGAAGACACAAAGAAGGGAGTTCTTGCGTGAGATCTGTGCTGAGTGGAGTTTGGGAGAAGTTCTCTTGTGTTCCTTTGGTTCCTAGTGCTTTGTAAGCCTTTTCGTTTCACTGTTCTTAACTTCATTATTTCTGTGAAACACTGTGGAGAGGTTTCTCCACTGAGAAGGAGGTTCTATTTGATATCCGGATTTTTCGGGGCTTGATCTGTCGACGATCAAGGGATCACCCACCTCACGGGCACGCCAAGGAGTAGGGGCAAGTTATCCCCGAACCTTGTAAATCCTCCTTGTTAGCGATCTTGTTTGTTGCTTTAGTTTGTTTTTGTTTTCTGCGTTTCTGCACTTCTCTGTTTCTATTGTTTTCGCTGCTGTGCTACTAACCGTGAAGTGCAAAGAAACCCTAATGTGAAAGAAATTTGTGTCTGGCTATATTCACCCCCCCTCTCTAGTCATCCAAGGTCCAACAAGTGGTATCAGAGCTTGGGGCTCTGTCCAACCGGATTAACAACCGAGAGCTATCTACAATGTCTTTGAGAGAAAGATTTAGCACCACCCGACCTCCCTTCTTTGATGGTTCCGATTTTCAATATTGGAGGTCTCGCATGGAATACTATCTCAAGACCGACATCGGAATGTGGTTCTCCGTGAAGGAGGGCTTCATTCCTCCAAGAGACGCGGAGGGAAAAGAATTAGAGTCTTCCCGGTGGTCGGCTGAGCAAACACGAAAAGGAGAAGCCGATGCGAAGGCGGTGGTGACTTTGCAATGTGGAATGAACAATGATCAACTCATCAAAGTTGGTCCCTTTACAAGTGCAAAGGATTTGTGGAATAAACTCATCGAACTCCATGAGGGCACCCGAGACTCGAGAATCGGCAAGAGGGACTTGTTCCTCAATCAACTCCAAAACCTCTCCATGAAGGAGAGTGAAACGGTAAGCGAACTTCATAGTAGATTCAAAGAGGTATTGAATGGCCTCCACTCCATTGATGAAAAGGTCGAGAACCGCGACCTTGTAATGTATGTGTTAAAAGCTTTTCCAAGGAATGCTTTGTGGTCATCCATGGTGGATGCCTACAAAGTTTCTAAGGATTTATCAATTGTCAAACTAGATGATTTATTTTGTGAAATGGAGCTTCATGAAATGGTTAACAAAGGCCCCAAGGAGAAGGGGATTGCCTTAGTTGCAGGGGAAAAGACCAACAAGAAGAAGAAGGAGAAGAAGAAGGAAGTCTCTTCATCTTCATCCTCATCCGAGTCCGAGTCCGAATCCGAGGAGGATGGCAGCGGGTCTTCTTCCTCCGAGATGAACAATTTTGTTAGAAGGATGATGAGAAAGAGTCGGCGCTTCAAGGGTAAAGGTAACCCTAGTGAAGTTAAGATTGATAAGTCTAATATTACGTGTTATGAATGTAGTAAGAAAGGGCACTTCAAGAAGGACTGCCCAAAACTAAAGAAGGAGGAGAAATCAAAGAAGAAGAAGAAGGCCTTGAAGGCCACATGGGATGAATCATCCTCTAGTTCATCCGATGAAGAGAAGGAGGAGAAGAGTACACGTCATGTAGCACTCATGGCATTTAAACATCAAGAGAGCAGTGATGACTTGAGTGACTCATCAAACGCAACTTCATCATCTTCGGATGATGAAGAGGTAATCACTCCCGAATTAGATAAATGTTATAGAACTATTGCATGTTTAACCGATTTATTGAAAAAGTCCAAAAATAAGGTTAAATCTTTGAAAGTAGAGGTTGAACAGTTGAAATCCTCTAAGGATGAGGATATTGACGATTTACATGTAGAGATGTTAGAGGATGAGAACAAATCATTGAAGAGCGAAGTTGGGAGACTCAAGAGTGTTCTTGGGAAATTCTCAACAAGCTCAAAGACTCTAGATATGATTTTGAATGCCCAAAGGGCAGTCTACAATAGGGCCGGTATTGGTTACCGACCCAAAGAATCATCATTTGTGTCCTTAATGTCTAGGACTGATGTTAGACAATTTAAGACTCCTAGGGTTCAAAGGAAAGTAGTCAAGGCATGGGTGCCTAAATCTTTCTTAGTAGGTGCTTTAGGTCCCAAGATTTGGGTACCTAAATCTTCTATTTTTCGAATTGTGTAGGTTGTGATTGAGGGGGAGCATCTATCAACTTGGTTCGTTGATAGTGGGTTCTCCAAATACATGACCGGTGATAGATCCTTATTCACTACATTTCAAAGAAAAAGTAGAGGTAATGTTTCTTTTGGTAACAATGGTAGTCTTAAGGTCATAGGAATAGGAGACATTCAAATATCCGAATGTCTTAGGATTAAGAATGTCCTTCTAGTCAAGGGGATGACATTTAATCTCCTAAGTGTCAGTCAATTGTGTGATGTGGGTTACACAATTGATTTTAAATCAAGTCAATGTCTAGTTAGACAACATGACACATTTGACACGGTACTAGTAGGCACAAGGATAGATAACATTTATCAAGTTTCATTTAAAGTGCTACTAATGCTCTTATTAAGTGTTTCATGTCAAGAGAAGATGAACCTAACCTGTGGCACAGGAGACTAGCACATGTGAACATGAAGAATATCCAGAAATTGGCCAACAAGGGATTAGTTCGTGGCTTACCAAGCATCAAGTATGAAAAGGAAAAGATTTGTGATGCATGTCAAATGGGTAAGCAAACAAAATATGCACATAAAGGTAAAAGCGCTGTAAGTACATCTACCGCTTTAGATTTACTTCATATGG
Organism: Boesenbergia rotunda; assembly: GCA_024364735.1. Taxonomy (NCBI): domain Eukaryota; kingdom Viridiplantae; phylum Streptophyta; class Magnoliopsida; order Zingiberales; family Zingiberaceae; genus Boesenbergia; species Boesenbergia rotunda. Next base: position 233,374 of record JAGFNQ010008200.1, read on the forward strand.
ACTTGTTTGATTATAGTACAATCATATCCTTGAATGGTAGTAGATATTGTTTTGTTATCATTGATGATTTTACTAGATATACATGGACCTATTTTCTAAAGTATAAGGATCAAACTTTAGATGTGCTTATTTCATTCTGTAGAAGGGTTAAAAATGAAAAATCATCAACAATTAAAACAATTAGGAGTGATCATGAAGGTGAATTTCAAAATCAAAGATTTTTAGAGTTTTGTCAAGATAGAGGGTATAGGCATGAGTTCTCCACTCCTAGAACACCACAACAAAATGGTGTTGTAGAGAGGAAGAACCGAGTCCTACAAGAGGCTGCTCGAAGCATGCTCAATGAGTACTCATTACCGGGGTACTTGTGGGCCGAAGCTATAAACACAGCTTGCTACGTGCAAAACCGAGTCCTCATTCACAGATTTCTAGGAAAGACTCCTCATGAACTTTGGTTTGGAAAACCACCAACGGTTAAACATCTTAGGGTGTTTGGGTGTGAGGTGTTCATTCTAAACACCAAGGACTATCTTGGAAAGTTCACAACAAAAGTTGATGAAGGGATACTGGTCGGGTACTCCCTAGTCAACAAAGCTTACAGAGTCTACAACAAGAAATCTAGATTGGTTGAAGAGTCTTCTGATGTTGTTTTTGAGGAAATTCTCAAAGTAAATGATCAATCAGAAGATGTTGAAGGAGCTCAATTCGAACTCAGGCAACTAGGTTTGGATGAAAGTCCAAATGTTGTAGATGGTGGTGATGAGTCTGATGACGGTGAGCCTAGACAACTCATAGATCAGCCGGATCCTAAGGCTGACCTTGTGTCTAGTGACACCATTCAAGAAGCACCACCTACACCAAGGACAACTAGGTTAGCCTCTAGTCATCCCCAAGATCAAATTGTTGGAGATATCCATCATGGGGTTAGGACTAAATCATTCTTTAGGAATGAGGCTAATGAAATTGCTCTAATTTTCGAAATTGAACCTAGAAAAATTGACGAAGCATTAAATGATCCCGATTGGATCATTGCCATGCAAGATGAACTAGGTCAATTCGAAAGAAGTCAAGTATGTGACTTAGTCCCTAGACTTAAGAAGACCACCATTATTGGAACCAAATGGGCCTTCAAAAATAAATTAAACCATAAGGGAGAAATCATAAGAAACAAGGCACGCTTAGTAGCCAAGGCTACAGTCAAGTTTACGATGAGACCTATGCCCCCGTGGCACGATTAGAGTACATCCGATTGATGCTTGCATTTGCAGCACAATGTGGTTTCTTTTTGTGTTGTGACTCTACTCTTGCCGTGACCTTTCATTACCATGACATGGATCTCATTGATTAAACCTAACTTCATTTGATTATTTTCTATTATGATATCCTTTTCTTGTGTCGTGGTTTGATCCATTCAATTTGGTATCGTGACCTTCCCATGATCCTACCTTACTGATTAAACCTAATCTTGACCTTACTTCCTTGTGATCATTCTTATGATTAAATTGATCCATTCATTTCATCCTTTAGGAAATCCACTAAGGGCAAGGAATCTGTTGAAGGGTCCTCCAAGGGCAAAGGCCCTTCATCATCTGCTCCTTCCCGAAGGCCTCAACCTTCGTCTAGTTCTCGGTTCCCGAATGCGACCTTTGAGCAGGCCTTTCAATCCAGAACTTTCAAACTACTTTCGTGTCGGTCTATTGATCGACCTTTCTTGATTGAGCATTGTCCCTCTATCATAGAGGTGATTGATTTTTATAACCTTGATTTCTTTCTCTCCCTCGAACGAACAATCAACTATGACCTTGTTTCTGAATTCTACAATAATCTACAACAAGGACCTCAAGGTGGCTTTGATTTCACTATTGGAGTAGCCAAGAGGAATCTTGACTTCTCCAATGATGTCTTGGCGGAGTATCTGGGCGGTCGACGATCGCTTAACTTTTATTCTATCTACCCAGAGCTTCCCGACCCTTTATTGGCTCCATTCGGGGACGTCACCCCCGACTCCATATATGAGCACTTCTTCGGACACCCTCGACCAGCTGGCCTTGATGAGTTGGGCCTGACTTTTCGACCTTTGCGGCCCTCGACTTTCTCCTACTAATTATGTTCTTTTTAAGATAATCACGAACTGCATCCTGCCCATAACCTCTAAACCCCTGACTGAGATCCGATCATATCACTGTTTGATGCTTTATGGCATGCACCGCCACATGGACTTTGACATTATGGAGAGTGTTTTTCAGTCGATCATCTCCTATCGCGAGCCCAGTCGTCACACTGTGTATATGCCATTCGGTCACGTCATTACTGACTGGCTTATGTCAGTTGGTATTGATGTAACCAAGGGTAGGACAGTGCCCATGGTTAGACAGGATTGCCGATTGAGCAAACACGCATTTGCCAAATTTGGTATTGTTGTTGGGCCAGACGATCAGAGTCTTATCTGGAAGGACAGGCGAGGTCTTGGCGAGATTCCTCGAGGCGCACACGTACAGGTACCCGCAGCTCCGGCTGCACATCAGGGGGCGCCCGCCGCCGTTGCTGACTACGACTATGAGCCAGATCCAGACCTGCGCTGGCAGATTTCAGAGCTTGATCGGACCATCCAGCATGATCTTCATTTGAGAGAGCTCTGGTGAGAGGAGATCCGGTCTGGGTTTCAGGCTTTCGACCGCAGATTGCTGGTGGTCGAGTCTGACGTCTCTGGGGTCCACTCCAGGCAGGAGACATGGCATAAGGAGTGGCGCAGTTGGGCTGGTCGTCCATACCAGCCTTCATCTTCTAGAGCTGCGCCCACCGGCAGTACTGCCCCGGGATCCTTCGTACCTAATGATGACACGATTGATGACCCTATGGAGGTTGACCCCTCGGCCGACGATTGACTATGGATGTACTCTGTCTCTGCCTGTGACTTGTATTTGACTATTTGATTGCTCTGACTTTATGGCTGTATGCCTATGCTCTGACTATTTTGGCTTTGTGCTGTATTCGACTTTGTAACGCCCCAAAATTTCCATTTTTAGTTCTTAAAGTCCTTAGAATTATTTAAAAATGGTTTAGAAATATTGTAGATATTTTTAAGGATTTTTAGAATATTTTTATGGAATTTTCCGAGTCCGTTTAGTGTATAAAAAAAAAAGAAGAAGAAGAAAAAAAGGAAAAACCAATTAAGTGCAGCGGATGGATCGAACCCGCGACCACCGCGTGACCACACAAGCGCGCAACCGGCTGGGCTGGGGGTATCAAGCACAACAAGGGACGGAGAGAAGGTTATTTAAGGAATAGTTAGCTTAATCTGCCATAAGTATAAATAGCTAATTAAAGAGAGAAGTTTTATTTCTCTCCTCTCCAAACCCTCACGCCGACCTCCTCTCCTCTCTTGGGGCGACGCCGACCAACAGCAAGCTCTAGAGGGCCGGCCAAGACTCTTCTCCAAGAGATAATCCTATATTTGGGATCCCCGCGACGAGAGGAACGCGTAGACGTGAAGAATTCTCCGAGATCTCAAGTTTCTTCCGAGCTCTAGACATTAATCTTGGTTGTAAGTCCAAGATATCAATGTAAGTACTGCTCACCTGCAGTAAGAGGCGGTTTTTCCGCGAGAATTTCCTTTAAAAGTTTTTTAAAAGAGATATTTCCTTTTTGTTTCAGTTTTTGCATGTAATCTTAGTTCCTTATATGCTTGTATATGTTTGATAAGCACCCTATATGAGATTAGGGACCAAGAAAAGCTATGAGAAAAGAAAAGAGAAGATAAAGATAAGAAAAGAAAAGGCCAAGGCCTTAAGAAATCCCGAAAAGTCAAGACTTAGGGATTTTAGCACGCAAGGTGCTCCAGAAAATGCCAAGGCATTTACAGATAAGAAAGAAAAGAAAGAAAAGCTATTTTATTTTTCTAAGACCAGTACCCGGCGTCCAAGGGCGTCGTTAAAGAAATCCAGGTGTCCAATTCCAAGGTCTTGGCCCTGGTAGACCAAGGTCTGCTCTATTAGGATTGGTGGCTCGCTACCCCAACCTTTTAGGGAACGCGCATGAGATGGTACTTACGTCTTCAGTGGATCCAAGTGATTATTATTTTTAAGTATATGCTTTAGCAAAGTTTCGAAAGTTTCAGAAAGTTTTCAAAAGTTAAAGAATAGCTAAAGTTTCAAGTTGAGCCAAGAAAAGTAAATTGAGATTTATTATTGCTTGAGTATGCATGTTTGAGCTATACATGTTCGTAGTTTTCTTTCAAGCATATTAGTATCTCATATGATGTTCAGTTTGATCTAGAAGCATGTTTGCATATTTCGAGTTTTTTGTGAGCTAGATAGTACTTACTAAGCTTTTTGCTTACTAGTTGCATTTCCTCTTATTGCAGATAAAGGTAAAGGCAAGCAATTTTGAAGGAAGACGATGAGGCGGTGCTGAGTAGAGTGTGTGTGGTGGCTGATTATGGAGAGATCTTTGAGACGAGACAATTTAGTTATTTGAATTGCAATGTTTAAGTTTATTCAAATTTCAAGTTCTTGCTTATGGAGATTATAGAGTATTTGAGTTTTGGATAGTTTTACATGCTCAATTTCTTAGAGTAAAGATTCCATGTCATTTCATTTAGCATACATATCCTTATGATTGCATTGGATGAGTAGAAGTGTAAGTAGTTAGAGATATTGATACTTTGTTAGAGAAAAAGGTGTTTGTGCCAAGATAGTATCAATTTCCCTTTGAATCAAGTTTTATTGCTTAAAAATGTTTAGAAAAGTTGCAATCACATTTCATAATGCATTAGCAAGGTTGTAGAACATGTATTTGGCGTTATGAATGCATAGGAGTCAANTCGAAGGAACAGTCCAGTTCGATCGATCGAGGATTTCACCTGTGAACAACTTGAACGCGGTCGGCAAATCTCTCTTCTGCGTCGCCCAGAACACGTTTGTCTTCTTGTCCAGGTACAATCCGGGGTCGACGATCACCGGCTTCGCTCTCTGTTCTCTGCAAACTCCACAACTCGATTAGCGACGGCGGCGGAGCGATTCATCAAATCGCGAGAGAAGATGGCCGGAGTTACTAACTCTTTCCACGCCAATCGGCTCGTGTGCTCCACGAAGCTTATGTTCCTCGGCAAGCTCGAAAAGGCATGGAGGATGTCTGCCAGCCATCGGAATCAAGAACAGAGACCAGAAATTAGGGGATTTTTTTGGCAGGGGAAGTGATTGGGAAAGGGGGGAGGATTTTGATACCGTCTTGTGTAACGAGAGGGTAATCGGAGGCGCTGAGATTGATGAACCAGTCCCAGTCCTTGCTCTGTTTCAGAAGCAGAGCGCCGGCGTGGAGCGTGTTGGCGACCATCGTCGGCCCGCGGTAGGTGACCATGTTGGCTTTCTCGATGACTGCCACGTTGCCGACGGCGGCGAAGAGGCTGTCGTTGGCGACGCGAGCCGCCAGTGCCTGCCGCTCGCTCGCCGGCGCCTCCCGGTCCAAGTGGACGACGTAGAAGTTGCGCGGGTGGTAAAGCGCCCGCAGCACCCGCCACAGCCGGACCACGTCGCCCTTCGACCCGGAGACCAGGTACGCCAGTCGGGGACTCCTCGCGGTCGGTGGCGGCGGCGGCAGCGGCGGCGGCGGCTGCGGCAGCGGAGGAGGCGGGGGCGTGGGGAGGTAGAAGACGGTGCGGAAGTAGGGGAGGAGGCCGACTGTCGAAGCGGCGACGGAGAGCAGGACGAGGGCGACGGAGACGAGCAGCAGCGGCCACAGGCGGCGGCGGCGCTCCATGGCGAGCTTCGCGAACGCCGCCATAGACTTCATGATCTCCATGGCGAATCGATCGGTGCAACTGCAACGTCACTCAATCCATGGAAACCAAATGAAGCACACCGCACGCGTGATCACCAAACAAAATTGAAACAGAAAAAAAAAAATCCTCAAAATTCAACGCCATGCAATCTGCAATTTGTAGAAGCGTCAACCGCAAGAACAATCACGCACCAAAAAAAAAAAAAAAAAAGCGTGAGAGAGAGAGAGAAACTGAGCCATTGAGAAAGCGTGAGAATTCCAAAGATAAGCACGAAAATTTCCTGAAGGAGAAAATTTTCATTTTGCCCTACACACTTCACAATTTAAAATACTACATTTTACTCGCTATAATTCGATAAACACTAAATGTTAACCGAGTATTTAATCTCCTCATTAATTTAGTATCCATTAATTGATACAATGAGTGACACGGTTGGCACATTAAACCCTTGTTTTTAATAGGAAATCCTAATTAATTAACTACGTAACATATTTTTTTAATGACTAATGTGCTATTCTAATGAGGTGTCGTAGTCGTCCCGAGTATACTTGTAGCTTGTGTAGTTATATCGATGATTGTGAAAGAGTTAAGTGTGTGGCTGAAGAAAGTAAACGTTGACTTGGAATTGAATAGAAAATTAGAATAAGAATCGATTGATTCAAACTTTGAATAGATGATTGGTATGTAAGTGGGTAAATGTAAAAGTTCATTCCTAAGAGAGATTAATTATAGAAATTAATTTATGTTCAAATCATTTCTTTGAGTTTTATATATTTTTAATAATTTTTTATAATATTTTGTTTTTTTTGGTTAACTTTTTTGAGTACTAATGCCGTGAACATTCATTAGATTGCTCTTGGAGATTTCTTGTGATTGGAGGATTCGATCACGTGGAGAATAAAATAAACAAGTCTAGCACGTGTGAAGAATCAAATATAAACAAATTATTAATAACTCGAAGATTGAGAAACATATATATCTTTTTATAAACTTGCCCTTCGAATAAAAAATAATTTTTATAAAATATATAGGATTATAAAAAATTGTAGTCAAATTTTGAGAAGATTTTAATAGTCTTTAGGTTATTTTAATAATATCATTCTAAATTGATTTTCTCTCATTCATAAAGTTGGCCTCTGGCTGGGTGCTTCCAGCCCAATCCATTTAACTAACGGCCCAGACCCTAAAAACCCCAAGGCTCATAATAATTTCTAAAATACAATTAAAATTCTCCTTTAGAAAATTAATATATTATAATTTAAAAAATTATTGACGGGAACTTGTAAGAGTTACACAGGTGCAATATTTTTTTTTTCAGAAATATTAAATACGAATAATTATGAGATAACAATTTGATCAATTCATTTTCTCGAGGAATATTTTATTATACGACAACGAATTAAATCCAGATCACGATTCCTACGACGAGCGTTGCTATGCTAAACATCCATTTCCCCGAGTGATCGCCGGCGCCGGCGGTGGCTGCAGACTCGGATGGACCCGGCGCCGGAGACAGCACCGGAACTGGGGTCTGTCCGGCTGGAATAGGCGGGAAGGCAGGAGGCGGAGCACTGGCTTTCGGTGAAGGCGACGGAGCTGACGCCGGTGGAGTATCAGGGGCGGAAGTTTCAGACGGTGGCGTCGCAGCCGGGGGAAGGACAGGCGCTGGAGAGAGGGAGGGCGGGGCAGAGACGGGCGGCCAGCGCCGGCGGCGCACGGCCATGACTACGACCACCAGCTTCTGCCCGGCCTCGCACCTCCCCGGCGCGCCGCTGACGAAGAAGAACCACCCCGACCGCTCGAACTCGAACCGGGAGTCGCCGTCGGCGAGCCGCCGGATCGGGTGGCTCAGGTTGCACGAATCAAAATGTTGCTTCGCCACCACCAAAACAGAGTCCTCCCCTTTCTCGTACCTAAACACTGCAACAACAACACACTCAAAATCAAGCTCCAAAACGCAAAATCGGACCCCCAAAACGATCACAATTCACAAACCGATGGAATCGTTGACTTGAAACCGATTCCTCTCGGCCCAATGGCCGTAGCTCTCAGAGGGATTCAGCACCCATCCATCTCTGCCTCCGGCGAAGAAAACATAACCCTGAGCCGAATCCACCAACACCACCGCAAACAGCAGCGGAAGAAGGATAGCCAAGCCATTAGAGGAGGAGAAGGAAGAAGAAGAAGACGACGCCATTGCTGAGCAGCAGAGTGGAGTAACACTCTTAAATAGAAGCCGCGGAGACAAAAGTGACCGTTGTGACGCCATTGCCGGCGAACTGTGTAACGTAAAGAGGATGCGTTTCGTTTCCGGCCGCTGCGTGGCAGGCGGCCGCAGCGGGATGGAGGACACGTGGAGCTTGAGAAGGGAGCGGACGGTGAGCCACCGCCTTTTGTAATCTGGTGCCTAAACTGGTTTTTTAGCCATTAATAGAATTAATTCAGCTAATTATACTGATTAATTAATATATAATAAATTATATTTAAGCAAGTATAGGAGCAAATAAACCACAATATCATAGGGATAAGGGCATTATATAGATTTTTGAGGTTAATGTTTGGTAGGCGTGAAATATATTATTAATTGATTTTTAATCAATTATCATTCTTAGATAAAATGATCTATGTCTGTTTGAAGGCCGACGATATTTGACGGCCCACAATAATAATAATAATAATTATTATTATTTTTAATTATATAAATATCTTGGATAAGAAGTTGAAATTTTCATGATACGAGATCAAATCATATATGCTTTTGCCTACAATAATAATAATAATAATTATTATTATTTTTAATTATATAAATATCTTGGATAAGAAGTTGAAATTTTCATGATACGAGATCAAATCATATATGCTGTTGATCATATATGCTTTTTGATTTATCTGGATGGTATGGGTAAAACTTTTGTAAGTCAAATCAATCCCTACGGATTATAAAAATTAAAAAGTGAATTAAAAAACGACTAATTCATCGTAATAAAATTATTTATGAATTATTAATTATTTTTTCATTAGTAAAATGATAGATCCGCTATCTATGACTAATTCTACCTACGATTCCCTTAGAAGTTAGAACTGGCTGAGTTGATTAAATTTGGATCATGTGTACTTTTTTATTTATTCCAATGACATGCCAAAAAAAAATAAAAATCTTTTGAGCGCCAAATCGACCACTTCGGACTATAAAAATTAGATACGTGAATTAAAAAGACAACTAATTCATAATAATAAAATTATTTATGAACTACCAATTATTTTTCCATTAGTGAGTTGATTTAATTTTTAAAAATGATTTATAAATTACTTTACGAGTTAAATTATTTGAGTAAAAAATTTGAAAAAAATATTCGCGACCCATATCATAATAATGTTGTTTTTGTATTCTATAGTCGTATGATTAAAATTATTTAAATATAATTATAAATATATTTAATTTAATTAAAATCATTTAAATATTATCACATTAGTATGAGATCAAGGTTGAAAATGATGATTCACCCGTCTCAGTGTGTTCGTCAATCTATCTCAAGATTAATACGGAGGAGTTAAATCATAAAAAAAAAGATTAACGAGGTTTTTCTAATCTCGGGTGACCGGCCTGGCCTCAAGGAAGTTTCTCACCGGCCGCCAGGGTAAATCGGGAAGCGCTCGCAATGGGCGATCTAGAGGTCCAACATCTCAGGGTTCATGTCCCATTTAGAATTTTTTTTTTTTTGCAAATCACATCCAAAATTAATATGAAAAAATAAATTATATAACTATTATACTGTAGCTAATGGTTGAGGAGGGTAAGATTTTATGAGATTTTGAATTTCAAATCTCAATGCGATAATAAAAAGATATATCTCTTTTCTTTTTAATTTGTAACTAGCATCATTATACTCATCATATCACAATCGAGTGTAGGAGCGATTTGATCTTAGCCTGATCATCAATTTAGTTGGGAGGGATTTGACCGGGACATAACTCGGGCTGACTTGAATCCAGCTCCACTATGAGTCGTTCGAGTTTGACCGTGAGTTAATTGACTCAATCCGAGTGCGTTGATAAAATCCTATGCCTGATTAACTAGAGATGAATACATTCGAAAGAGCTTATCCAACTTGACTTGACCTCGTCGTAAGCTAGGCTGATTTGATCCGAGCTCCATTTTAACTTGGACTGATCAGGATCATCATTGATAAGTCCTTGAACTGTCACATGGTCCTCCCATATTAAGAAGAATTTTATTTTTTATGATATGTTTTGTTTTTAAAATGGGACACTCAATAGCAATAAATGAGGGAATCTAAAGGAGGGCAGAAGTGTCCCCTAAACAAAGTGATTATTAACTATACACCCTCCCACAGTACATAACAAGGTCTATCGTCTTTTGCGAGGGATTTTATTGAGAATATAATTTGTCAATAATATAGCTTTCCATATAAGTTCTGGGATAATCCTAAATTTATCAAAAAAATATTCATCGTTTCTTTTAGTGTCCGATTTTTACGTTCGACAATACCATTTGATTGAGGTGAGTATGGTACCGTTGTTTGATGGATAATGTCAGATTCTGAACAAAACTCGTCAAACAGACATCATATTCTCCATCTTTATCACTACGAATTATTTTAATTCGTTTATCAAGTTAATTCTCAACTTCTATTTTATATGTTCTAAAAATATTTAACACTTCATCTTTACTTCTTAAAAGAAAGACATAACAGAATCTCGTGCAATCATCGATAAAAGTAATAAAATATTTTTTACCTCCTCTAGTTTGCATAAATTTTAAGTCACATAGATCACTATATATCAATTCTAGAGGAGTTGTTGACCTTTCGACCGAATCTAAATGTAGTCACGTCATCTTTGCTTCCACACACACTTCACATTTATGTGTTTCGTCGATATTGACGTTTGATAAAAAATTTAATTTGACGAGACATTTCAGAGTATTATTATTATGTCCAAGTTGATCATGTCACAAATTAAAATATTCAACAACGTAGATGAAAGCTTTTATTTTATTATCATCAAATTCACGGTGTACAGTTATTACAACCATTTTGAACATACTCTGTTCTAAATATCCCTTACCTACGAAGACACCATTATTCGTAAGCACAAAATTGTTTGATTGGAACACTAGTCTAAAATCGACCTTAACAAGTGCCGCTCTAGAAACTAGACTCTTCTTGATTCAGGAATGTGGAACACATCAATAAGTGTTAACTCCTTCCCAGATGTTATCTTCAGGACAATTTTCCCAAATCCGACAATTGGCGATGTAGTGGAATTGCCCATATAGGGCTTTCTTCCACTTATCGGAGTATACTTGGAGAACATCATTTTATCATAACAGATGTGTCGTGTTGCTCTAGTATCGATCCACCACTGCTTTAGGTTGTCCACCTCCGTGTTGGTTTCAAACACGACCGTAGTGAGATTCAGTTTCGAAAAATCAGGGAGGTTGTCATCAGAAGTTGCAACATGGTTCGCAGCATCCTTCTGACTCTTGGTTGGTTTCTTCGGACGTCTACAATCCTTGGACATGTGCCCTGGTTTTTTACAGTTGTAGCATGAGTCCTTGAATTTCTTGCCTTGACTTTTCTTTTTGAATTTCTTCGGCTTCTTGGCGTTCGGCTAAACCAGGTTGGACATCTCGTTGACAACCTGCTTCGTTCCTCTGGAATTGGATAGCTTTCGATTATTCTCCTCTATTCGTAGCCTCAGGATTAGGTCTTCGAGTCTCATCTCCTTTTGCTTGTGTTTGAGGTAATTTTTGAAATCCTTCTACGACGGAGGGAGATTCTCGATTACCGCAGCTACTTTGAATGACTCGTTCAGCTTCATGCCTTCGGCATCTAGATCATGCAGTATCAGTTGCATGTCTTGGACTTGAGACGTCACACTCTTGGACTTCATCATCTTGAAATCCAGAAATCGGCCGACGATGAATTTCTTCAATCCGGCATTTTCGATTTTTTATTTATTTTCTAGTGATTCCCACAGAGATTTTGCCGCCTCCATCGGACTATACACGTTATACAACATGTCGTCTAATGCGTTAAGAAAATAGTTGCGACACAGGAAATCTTCATGCGACCATGCATCGCATGCAACATTGCTGTTGAAATTACCTTCCTTAGTGACAGGAGGGTCATCACGCAAAAATCGTACGAGGTTTAGCGTTGTCTGATATAACAACATCTTCTGTTGCCATCCCTTGAAGTCGGCTCCTTTGAATTTCTCCGGCTTCTCTTCGTGCGGAATGGCGGTCGGAACGTCATTAATCAATGTCATATCAGTTTGCATAATATCGTTTTACGATTATTTGCGTTGGTTCCGGGGATGCTGCCGAGAGGATGCAAACTGATATGATATATCGTCGAGGCTAATGTTGGGCACTATCTCTCTAAAATAATATTGCTCCGCTACAGGTGCTCACGGATAGCAGCAATTCATTTCCCAATATACAACGGCGATGTCTCGAAATAGCAACACTACAAATTTTGAGACCAGCGAACATTCTCATAAGCTTTTTGGACTCTGGAAGCACAAGATGAGATGAACGCTAATGAATTTTGGATGGATGGATGAATGAATCCATCATCTAAGGGACTCTATTTATACAGGGAAACAGGTGAGGTACCCTTTGGTGGGTGGGTGTAGCCTTTGGTTTAAGAATGATCTGGGTCGTTCGATCTGGAGGGTTGTAACTCTTCCATCATCTAAGGGACTCTATTAATACAAGGGAAAAGATAAGGTACCCTTTGGTGAGTGGGTGTGGCCTTTGGTTTAAGCACCCCAATTAAACCACTGGCTGCCTTCGACCGTCGTTGGGATTGCCGCAATTACGATCTCCCCGGATTCACCGTCGAACCCGACAATATTATAATTGTTACGATTCCGACCGGTTCATCATTCTTCTAGGATATCATTTGATTCGGTACGACTATCAAAATTCATCGATGATGTCCGATCGACGATCGGATGACTCGCCGACCATCATCGGAGAGTGAGACAAGCAGAATAAGGGGCTTTGTGGGACAGGATCCCGCTCCCAAAAACTCAGGCGCACCTGTCCTGTATTAATACATTGTTTTTGTTTTTAATTTTTTTTTAATAAATAATTTCTTAAATAATTTTTAATTTTATAATATATCATATACCATCTAAAATTTATTATTTTAAACACTATAATAAAAAAAATTGAATCCTACAAGAAAATCTTATTGAGTTAAATCTATTATAATTCAATTTCTAAATTTTAAAATTTACAATACTAAATACATATAATATACCCAATTAGCATTTAAAAATTTTTATTTTAAATACTATAACTCAAGAGAGAAACTTAAATCCTTGAAAAAAAATCTTATTAACTTAAATTTGTTATAACCCAACTTTTAAATTTTAAAATTTTAAACGATAAATATATCTTGAAAAAAATTTTAAAAAAATAAAAAAATCTGAATAATGAATCCTAGGTATCTGTATTTAATATAGGCATATGAAATTCGATAAGGGTACCTATATTCAATATAGGCGTTCTGAGTCCGTAGGATTGCGCCGTAACGAAGGAGAAGATAATTGATAGAATGTTGTTTTAAACTCATTTCTCATAAAAAAAAATCAACCATGGGATGTGGAAAATAATATAACCAATGATCATTTCTTGTTAGTTTTTTTACTTTACGGAAATAAATCTATATTTCCTTTGAGGAGGGTGGTTGTCTTATAAACATGTCCATCATTTAAATTCACCATTTGATGATATGAAGTAGTCACTAAGATGTTCAAAATTTATTTTCTTTTGCAAAATATCATAATAATTTCAAAATTTTAACTTTGTTAGTCTCCAAACTCTTTTTAATTTATCCTAAAAAATATTTTCTAGAGTCAACTAGCATGTTCAACTCCATTTGACGTTTTTCATGTGCTTTCCCCAATCCCATGTAGCCATGTAGGATATGCATCACTTAGTGCATAACAGTTGAAAATTAGAATGCCCTACATCACCTATTCACCTTCCCCTCTATTATGACCAGTATTTATTATATTATGTTTTAAATAAATAATTTAAATTTGAGGTAAAAATTATTAACTCAATAAAAAGATAAAGGCAATCTGTAGAGTATTAATATGTTCAACTTCACTTGGCTTTTCTGATGGTAAAAACGTGATACGTCCGTCCTGTCTCTCGATAATTCATTTCAAGATTAATAAGAAAGATCTAAATCATAGATATTATTAGTTCGAATATTATAATTAATACTAAATAAGACGGACATATTAACATTATCAAATTTTAACTCTCAGTTTTTATGATGATAATACCCACATACTTCACTTAACGTACTTAGAGTTAGAGAAAAATATTAATATTTGAATTTTAATAGAGAAAAAGATTTTAAAAATTAATTTTTATGTATAAATTATATTCTAAATTTATTCGATAGGTGCTATCATAAAAAAATATACATTTTATTTTGTTTATTTATTTTTATCCAAACGGCACTTCTATTCACTTCTAATAATAATTTTATTAATAAACGTGATAATTTTATTTATTTTTATTAGATTGAAATTTTCATATGCAAATTATACTTGTCCGTGCAAATATTTAACACAAGTACAAACATTGCATGAGAAATTAGAATACCTTTTTTTTTATTTCAAATTACTAACCTATAAATATATCTAAATAAAAGAAGTTTTATAAACAATCCAAATTATTTTAATTTGCTCGAACAAAAGGGCATAATAATCTACTGACAAAAATGTCAAATATCTTTCTTGGAATATAATTCCAGTATTATCTAGCTTTAACCAATCAGTCGGTAGCTACTAATTCACTAACAAGACGCTTAGTATATATTTGACAATAAAAATAATAATAAATTTTAATTGAAAAATTTATGAACTTAGTGATAACCTAATGAGAGTGGATTATAAAATCAAAGGTATCATATCCATATTTTGATTTCGATTTCTTATACCAAACAACATAAATGGGAATGAAATAGATTTCATTCTCATTCCCACCTTCTAAACCTACTTACCAAGCGGACCCTAAATACAGCATTACAGTGGTCAAAGGAAAGCCAAAGTTTCTTTAAAAAGCTAAAACTTCAGCTCCATGGCTCACAGTACAAAATGAAATAAAAAAGTTTCTAAAACTGAACGACAATATAGTGGAAATTGCCACAGACAGCCTCAAGCTCGGCGCTTGCTCAAACGCCATGAGTTAGGCTCGTGATATCGGTCGTGGAGTGGCTCGATACGCTCCTGCCGCTTCCGCTTACTCATCTTTGTTGGATCTGAAGTCTTGTAAAATCTTGGAGCTAATTCCACCACCCACTTGGGGTCGATGACCGTAACTTCCCTCATGTATTCCTTGGTTGTCATGACGAGCTCATGATATATCACCCAGTGTGGTTGCGTTTGAAATAGAGCACTGCTGGGGTGGATGTAGACAGGTTGATTTTCGACTAGCGTCCTGTAGCCTTCTTGAGGTTCTTTCCTTGCTAAATGAAAGAAGAAACCCGCTGTGATCGCCTTCCTTATCTTTGTGAAATTTTGTCCAGAACTCACAACATCAAGCTTATATCTGAAATGTGAGGTAAATTATCGGTTAAAAGTTTGGCAATGACAAGCAACATCGAGGTGTGAACAATATCGCAATTTGACAAAGACAAAAGAAACCCAAAATAATCTAGTGTTACACGAATAATGAGTCTCTCAAATGACCGTTTGTATAGACTATTCTGACTCTAACTGGTCGATCATGATTTGCAAGCTTAAATCAAAATGTAGTTTATGACATATATTTAGTGAATAGCTCGTAGCAAATCATTTGCAGATTGCAAAAGAGTTGATCCATGAAGGAAAACCATGTAAACTAAGGCAAAAGGTCTTTCTAAAGCTTTTACTCTTCTATGTTGAAGCCAGTCAATGAAATGGTAGCCTCCAATCAATCACATGGAATTCAATTACATCGGCTGCATCAGTGTCAGAGATCAGATTATTCTCTCAAAAAGATCTAGACTCCTCTACTTCTCATGGGAGGGATGTGCCAATTTTGACAAATATAATGGTAGTAGTAAAAAACAATGAAAATTAGACATTTAGTGGTGAATTAGCAAAGCATGTGATAGAAATGGCAAACAAGTATGTTAGATAATGAATAACATACCTGTCCATGATAGTAAGAAGCTGTTTCCTCACATCCTGAGCTCTCCTAAGCGAACGGGACTGCACAAAATTCTCAAAGCACCAAGGCCCTGAAAAGTTTTTAGCTTTCCACGCCTCGTATACAGCAAGCAGTGTCAAGTGATCCCCTTCTGGCTGAAAGAATTTTGCTCTTTTTTGATCTGCCTGGGCTTGTTTCTCTCTCGGTCTGTAGAAAATGTTCCCAGTCGTAATCATTGCTATAATGGTCAAAATTTCATCACTGCATCCAAGGTCCACACTAGCGAGAAGCATTTTTGATAAAGGAGGATCCAATGGGAACTCGGCCATTTTTCTACCCAATTTTGTCAGGAGCCCTTCCTCATCAAGGGCTCCGAGACTATATAGTTGTTCCATCGCAGAAATGAGGGCTTGAGGTGATGGAGGATCCATGAAATCAAAGGATAGTAAATCATTTATGCCCATAGCCTTCATACTAAGAGTTGTCATGCCAAGGTTGATCCTCTGGATTTCAGGAATCGTTGTTGGAGACATTTCATTGCGGTAAGCACTCTCTGTATATAGTCGGAAACATTTACCAGGACCAGTACGCCCTGCACGGCCAGCTCGCTGCTTTGCTGATGCTTGTGAGATGGGAGTAATAACTAGTGAATCGAGCCCAAGCTTGGGGTTGTAGACATTTTGTTTAGCAAAGCCAGGATCCACGACATAGTAAATACCGTCAATGGTCAGCGAAGCTTCTGCAATGTTGGTAGCCACAACTACTTTCTGCTTCCCAGGAGGAGCAGGTTCAAAAATTCTGGACTGCATTTCACTGGGAAGTGCACTGTATACCGGCAAGATTATCAACTCAGGCACATTTTTTCCTAACCCTTTCATTCTCTCATACAGAGACTGGCAGGCATGGTCAATCTCTTCTTGGCCAGTCAAGAAGAGAAGTACGTCTCCTTCCGGTTCTGTCAAATGTATCTGCAAAACAGTGATTAGTGCTGCATCCAGATAATCAGTTTCCGGTTGCTTAGCATAAAGTATCTCCACTGGGAAAGTTCTTCCAGGAATAGTGAAATGTTGCAGTTAAAGAAGTAACCAGAGAATTTCTCTGCATCCAGTGTAGCAGATGTCACAATCAACCGAAGATCTGGTCTTCGCTTCACAAGCTGCTTTAGCAACCCAAAGAGAACATCAGTATGGATGGTCCTTTCATGAGCTTCATCCAACATAATTACTGAGTACTGCGATAGAGTTTCATCAACTAAAATCTCCCGGAGAAGCATACCATCTGTCATGTATTTGATCACAGTCTCAGGGCCAGTACAGTCTTCAAACCTAATAGCATAACCAACCTCCTCGCCCAGGCGACAACCAAATTCATCAGCCACTCGCTTTGCAACAGACATGGCTGCCACCCTTCGAGGTTGTGTGCACCCAATTTTCCCTCTTGTTGTGTATCCTGCCTCAGCAAGATACTGAGTCACCTGTGTTGTCTTCCCTGAGCCGGTCTCGCCAATCACAACAAGAACCTGATTGTCGTGCACAGCTTGAACCAACTCCTTTTCCAATTTATAAATAGGAAGGCTCTGCCTTTGTTCCTGTATTGACAACTTTGATCTCTGTCCAAGAGTTACCGTTTTTCCATAAGCATCTTTCTTCCACTCCGGCATCTCATAGGCTGACAATCCAACTCCCCTAAGTTCCTGTGCAAGATGCCGTTCACCAGTTTCCGGCATTGGATCTTCCCAGGGACGATTGAGATCTTTAGGAATTGAGTCTAGCATTGTCCTCTGCTGCTGCTCCCTTAACTCCCTTCTCTCCTTGATGAGGGCCGACTGCAGTGCAGCAGCCCTGCCCAAAGATCCCTCTGGGTTCTTGAAAATTTTGACAGGCGACATATCAATCGAAAAGCGACTCTTCCCCTGCAAGAAGGCAGGTTCATCCTCATTGAGCTCAATCTCTATCTCCTCCTCAGCACCCTCTTCCTGATACAAGTTCCCATGCCCATCATCATGGAACATTGGATAGTGACTGGTGCGCATACCACCAGCATTGGACTGCATTGCCTCCCATCTCTCAGGTGAGCTCATTCTCTTGAGCGGCCGCCTTGACGGTCCATCTTCATCCTCCGCAACAATAGTAATCCCCGAAAGACCTAACCTCCTCGTCATGCCTCCTTTCCCACTTGCTGGGTTCGTCATATGTGCTTCATTTTGCAATCTCTTCCTCATCGGAAGAAGATCTTTTCCAGTTTTCTGGCCTACATCCCTCATGGACAAGCTAAGCTTCTGCCCTGACACCGGAATGACCTTCACAAAAACTTCTTGGTCCCTCTTAATTGCATCCTTTGCATTGGCAATCCTCCTATTGGCAATCTGGGAGACATGAACCAGACCTTCCTTTCCCCTCAAATCATTTAGCTGGACGAAGCACCCAGCGTCCGTAACCCGCGAAACTCTTCCTTTGTAGACCGCGTAAAGCTCTGGTTCATCAGAAGTTCTGCTAGGTTGAGCAGGATGTCTCCTCTCTCTGTACAAATCTCTATCTCTGTCCCTATCTCGTTCTCTACCACGATCATTTCTGTGCCGTTCACCCCGCTCACGGTCATGTTCGCGATCCCTATCCCGGTCAAATTTCCTCCGATCGTCCTCCGCCTTGCGCTTGGCGTTGATCTCGATCTCGATCTCCAAACGGAGCTCCCTGGATCGATCGCGGTCGTCTGGGCGGGAGAGAGCGGGGAATCCGGATGATTTCTCGTCAGGAAAAGCCTTTTCGGCGGATTTATTGCTGATCTTGAAGGTGGGGGGAAGGATGGCATGGATCACGGTGAGGAGGGATCGAACGAGGTAGTCGGGCATATCGCCTGCCCCAAACTCCTTTAGCTTGGCTTCAAACTCATCGACGGTCTCAGAATCGCGGCCAAGCTCGGTGATAAATTCTGCCAGGACCTTGTCCCCGGAGCCGAGGTGAGATTCCAATTCCTTGCATACGTTGGAGAGCAAAGAGAAATATTCCAACCTCTTCAGGACGATTTCCATCGCCTCGTCGCCCGTCGTCGGAAGTAGGTTTCGCCGGTATCTAGGTTTTTATTGGTTTTGGAATTGGGGATGAAGATATGCGACCCTAAACCCCTATATATATAGTTTGAGGACGCTTTATTATTTACCAAATAACAAAGAACGTAACAGACTTATTTAAAAACATCCAAACACTTTTTAAAAGTCACAATTAATTTTAAAAATTAACAACTCTCTGATGAATTTTTATAAATTAAATTCTTAAATGTGCGTTTGTCATTTTAATTTTATATTTTTTTATTAAACTATTTATAATAATTAATTTTTTTAATAAACAACAATTCTTTTAAAAAAATCAATATGGAAAATTTATGTATATAATTTAAAATTAATTTTATTTTATATTTTAAGTCCCTGGTAAACACGTTCCACATGGAGGCATGCAAAAGACAGATTAAAAAGAATTAATCAATTTGAAAATTGAATTCAATTAATTTGAAAGCTCAATTTTTTAAAAAAAAATAGTTAATTCAGATTGTTGATGCAACTATGGATTTCAAATCCCTAAATTTAAAATCGGATTGTCAAATAACAAAAAGGGGAAGATTATTGATGCAGTCTGATCCTGATTATTATTTTGGTGTTGACACCGATTTTAGTTTAGGTTGATAAGATGATTATGATTAAGTCCTGGTCGGGAACTGGGCTTTGGATGAATGGGAAAAGTCCTAGCTTGGAGGGCTAGGTGTGAAAAATCCTAACTTTGAGGGTTAGGTATGGGAAAAGTCCTAGCTTGGAGGGCTAGGTGTGAAAAGTCCTATTTTGGAGGGCTAGGTGTGAAAAGTCCTAACCTGGAGGGTTAGGTGTGGAAAAGTTCTAGCTTGGAGGGTTAGGTGTGAAAATTCCTAACTCGGAGGGTTAGGTGGTTGAAACCCTGGCTTGGAGGGCCAGGTCCTAGCCTGAAGGGCTAGGTTGGATGAAACCCTGGCTAGGTTGAAGTCCCGGTGAGTGAGACTGGGCATGGAGTTTGGTCCGGGGGACTGAGCGCGAGTCAGGGGAGGCTGGGAGCCAGTTCTCTTGACTTAGAGTGAGTTTGGCCTTGCCTGGATCGGTCTGGTGACCGATCAGGGAAGTTGGCATGGAGTTCCCTCGTGGATCGGTCTGGTGACCGATCCAGCGATGTCTAATCGGTCTGGTGACCGATCAGGGAACATACGGTGACTTTGGCAAACCTACTGATCGGCTCCTGATCGGTCTGGTGACCGATCATGGAGCATATAGTGAGTTTGGGAACCTTACTGATCGACTCCTGATCGGTCCGGTGATCGATCATGGATACTGTTCGGATCGTTCTGGTGAACGATCAAACGTCGCGGACTTCTCACTATAACCGATCAGGTTGGAGCCTGATCGGTCAGAAGGTGGCCTGATCGGTCACCAGTCCGATCAGGCCACATCCTGATCGGTCTGGAGACCGATTAGGAGGTTTGGACTGCGAAGTTGGGAAATCACCCTCCAAAGGGGTGGATCAGTCTGGTGACCGATCCACGACTTGGGATCGGTCTGGTAATCGGTCCCGGAGAAGTCGCGATTTCTGATTACGCGTTGGGGACCGATCAGGATGAAGCATGATCGGTCTGAACCCAGCCTAATCGATCCGGTGACCGATCAGTAGCTAGCAGCTTTAATTCAAAAACGCTGTCAGAGCTCTGATTGTGTCTGTTTCTCTGCTGATTCGCTACTGATCTCTGCTCCTAACTTCTGATTGTTGATACTCCATTGATTTACTGAGCTAATGAGCTGCTAAGTGTGCAGGTTACTCAGGTTTACTTCAAGGGAGTCAAACTGAGGCTTTTGCTACGACAGATTGGGCAGGTTTCCATCTCAGGTTGCAACGGATGCTGGCGCTGCTGGAGCTGGGGCTCGACTGAGGGAAGCTCAGGGAGTCCAAGAGAGCTCAGTGGTAGGTGAGCAGTTGCAGTTGAGCAGTTGGGAGCTGCAGAGAGGTGGTTGTGATCTGGCGATCAGTGGGAGAGGCTTAAGGGCTTGGTATCGATGAAGCCTCAATAACACTTGATCACTTCTTGCGACAAGCTTTGCTCCATCACTTTGCAAACACTCTGATTCTTGGAGCAACATACTTGAGCACTTGGAGGAAACAAGAAGCTTGACGAGTCCATCGGCAAGAAGACACGAAGAAGGGAGTTCTTGCGTGAGATCTATGCTGAGTGGAGTTCGGGAAAAGTTCTCTTGTGTTCTTTTGGTTCCTAGTGCTTTGTAAGCCTTCTTGTTTCACTGTTCTTAACCTCATTATTTCTGTGAAACGCTGTGGAGAGGTTTCTCCATCGAGAAGGAGGTTCCATTTGATATCCAGATTTTTCGGGGCTTGATCTGCTGACGATCAAGGGATCGCCCACCTCACGGGCACGCCAAGGAGTAGGGGCAAGTTATCCCCGAACCTTGTAAACCCTCATTGTTAGTGATCTTGTTTGTTGCTTTAGTTTGTTTTTGTTTTCTGCATTTCTGCACTTCTCTGTTTCCATTGTTTCCGCTGTTGTGCTACTAACCGTGAAGTGCAGAGAAACCCTAAAGTGAAAGAAGTTTGTGTCTGGCTATATTCACCTCCCCTCTCTAGCCATCCAAGTTCCAACACATACATAATTGCCCTTATTATTTTTAAGTACAAAAAGTCCAAAATGAAGTATAGTTCCTCCTAAATTCAGTATCATATAATTAAAATCCAGTATATTTTCTATCAAATTAAGTATCACACTTTTTATACGTATAAAAAGTCCAAAAATAAATATAATTATTCTTAAATTCAGTATATTTCAATTAGAATTTAATTTATATTCTATCAAATTGAGCACAATTCTTTTTCCATCGGACCAATTGATTAGGAGTTCATACCAATTGATTCGCTTAGGATGAATTGATTAGGTCATACTCAATTTGATATAAAATATACTGAATTTTAGTTAAATGATGCTGAATTTAGAAAGAATTATACTTTGATTTCAGACTTTTTGTACCTAAACAAATTAAGAGGTAATTCGGTAAATCTGTAGTTGAAACACATTAAATATTTCAAGTAGCAGGGGCGTAGCCAGGATTCATAACTACCTGGGGCTCGTTGTTGTCCAAAATTTAAAATAATAAAATTATTAACAAAATCCATACTTAAAATTTCATAAATATTATTGTCCAATATTATGACAACTCAAATAATCACAACTTATTTCAAAATATTCAAAATAATTTTAAAGTTATCACATTTTATTTCAATGGCTCACAATTTCTAAATCTACAATAATAAATCAATTAATAAATAATATTAGCGTAATATATGAGGCAAAAATTAAACTAAATTAAATTGGTAAAATTTTCACTTGAGACGGTCCCAAATCAAACATATACGACGAATCGTAATTAATTCAAATTAACTAATTATTTTTCGATATCAATAAAAAATTATTTATCAATTTGTATGCTAAATTGATTGTTATACCTGTAACAATATCTTTGAACGAGAATACAATAAAATTCAAAAATAAGTAAAATTATAATTCCTCTTGATCTAAGCAATATGAGAGTTGTTAGGTGAAATTGTTGATGCATGGAGGAGGGTGATGTATAATAATGGCTGCTAGTACGCACGTGTAGGAAAAAACAAAGAATGAAGAGAAGATTTTTTAAAAATATCCTAATTATTTTAAATAAATCAAATTAATTTAACTTATCATTTATTTGGATCATAACTTGTTAAAATCAATTCCAATTTAAATAATATGCTATTTATTTCCTTACCTAATCATTAGATTTAATTCATATCCCATCTAATTTAAACTCAACATCCTCATTTTATCTTAATAATTTAATAATCTCTATTTTATTTATTTTTCGTTTCAGATTTTATTATTATTTTTTCCAAATACTTAATTTATTTTTATTCGGCTCAAATATTAATAAAATAAAAAATAAATAAATGATTTTTTAAAATTAGGTGGGGCTGGAGCCCACCCTAGCCCATGGGTGGCTCCGCCCTTGCATGTAGGGAGTGAAAATAAATTTTTTCTGACATAGGGACTGAGGAGAAAGTTGAATTTGCATGCAGGATGTTTAGGATAATTTTTCCAAAAATTAACTAGAAAGGTAAAGATACAAATTTTTGAAATTGGTCAAAATATTTTTCACTTCCAAATGAAAATAAAGTGTGAAATTTTGTCGTATACTCTGATATATATATATATATATCGTAGCAGTTTGGTGCCTAAACTGGGTTTTTAGCCATTAATAGAACTAATTAATCTAACTATACTGATAAATTAGTATATAATTAATTATATTTAAGCAGTTATAGGCATATAAAACCCCAATATCATAGGCATAAGGGCATTGTGTAGATTTCTTTGATACCGAGGGCAAAAAGAAAAGTAATAAATCTGTGTACTATTACGAATAAATGCACGGGAGACAGATCAAATAGTTTCCTTGTGATATATATCTGCAAAGACAGGAAGTCATATTTAACTACTACCATTTTTTTTTCCCATTACTTTGTTGATTTAATTTTGAAAACAATTTATAAATTACTTTACGAGCTACATTATTTGGGTAGAATATATATATATATATATATATATATATATATATATATATATATATATATATATATATATATATTGATCCTGTCGCCGAGCGTAGTGGAGCCGCAACCGGAATGACGGTGTAGCGATGCGTGACGTGGATGCTGACGGGGCGTCCTCGCGCAGAATGGCAGCGTCGTGGGGGGTGTCCTCCGACCGAATGGAAGTGGATGTCGCCTGGTGCAGGGCCAACCGACTGGAGGTGAACCTGCTGAGGAAGATGACCGTTAGAACCTGCCGGGAGAGTCCCGGCAAGGCACTCCGACGGTCAAGTCAGTACTCCGAGAACAGTAGAAATAATGGAGCACTGGAAAAATGAGAGGCTTCGCGCGTGTATGTATGCGTACCTGATAATGAGGAGTGGAGTGGCTTATATAGCCGGGGAAAAGGACCAGGCATGGCCTGTGTCAGGATCTTCTGACAGGGTCAGAAGATATGGTATGGTGATGTCGGTATGAGTATGGCCTGTGTCAGGATCTTCTGACAGGGTCAGAAGATATGGTATGGTTATGTCGCCTGTAACCATCCTTCTCTGTCGTATACTATTTGTCTTATGTGAGGACAAAGACAGGTTTCTGTAAGTCGGCGCCTGTCAGAGAGTGTCCGTTCGTACGAGGGGTGACAGCCTGTTACCTGCAGCTGGTGCAGGTATATTTTGTCCTTATCCCAGGGTGATTCCGAGAGAGTGCCCGAGTGGACATCCGGACGGCTCGCCCGGATGGGTATCGGACACGCACATAAAGGACTGCCGGGCGGATGCACTCGGCTGAACGAGGCGTGCAAGCCTTAATGTGGTCGGACGGGATTACCGGCCGGATGAACCGCTATATTTATTCTGACCGGCCGCCTTGAGTCCGACCGGCCGGCGAAGAGCCTGGGCCCGGCCAGGATGTTTGTCGAGTTGGCTGCCGTACAATGACATGGACCTTCAAACTGGCTAGGTCGTTTGCCACGTTGGCTGCCCGTATGGTGCCAACTATATGGCAGGATCAATAGCCTTCCCCTCGAGTCTAGTCGAAGGAGGCGATCAGTCCGACTGACTGGACCACAAGTGTGTACAACCATTCTGCGGCCGAGCGTTTTTTGCCCTATTAACATCTGGCCGGCTTAACACGATGCTCACCAGCTGGTGCTGTGTATGTCTGCCCTGTCTGGGCGGAAGAAGATCGTTAGTCGAGAGGGGCGTGGGCCGCCACGCCCCCTTTTCTTTTTTAACGAGGCCGTCCGGCTGGACGAAGCATGATAGGGAAGCGTGGGCCGCCACGCATCCCCGACTAGCCATTGACATGATGAAGATGTCCGGGCGGATGAAGATTTTGACCGGAGGAACGTGGGCCGCCACGTCCTCGTAAACTGTTAATGCGTCCGACCGGACGAATGTTAGTCGATGAGAGGTGTGTTGAACACGTTTGGGCGGGAGAGTGTTTGCCTTAAGTTGCAAGAAATGTGGAGTGTCGCGCGCCCCAAGACGATTTTCTCGGGATAGCCCAAGTCAGTCAATTAATGGAGACGGGACATTCTAAGTCGAATGAGGTGATGTGATACGCCCGCTGCGACCGGCACCATAACGGCATCACCTCAGCTTTAATGAACCGGGCCACGTGGCGCGCGCTGGTTGGCCGACCGGGATGCGATTTATTCCCATGATTACGAACTTTTAATGGCCATTAACGCGCGTAATTCTTTCCGCCACGTGGCAGCTTCCGACTGGCCGACACGACGACGCGCCCTGCCGCCGCATCAGGCGACGTCAGCGGCTGCGGTGCGCCTTTTCGAGGCGGATCGTGGGACGACTCAACGGTATGGATGAGGCGATCTCCGTACACGTGGACCGCCATCGGACGGTCTCCCTTCTTTCGGCCAAGCTATAAGTAGGCCTCCGCATTCGCCGAAACCCTTATTTGCTCTTCACTGTTCTCTCTAACTCGGTGCTTCTCGCTTCTCGCCGCCGTCTTCGCGTGTCGCCGCCGGTCTCGTGCTTCTCCGTCGGTTAATCTTTTCCGCCACCACCTACGGTCAGATTCTCCCTTTTCTTCCCTTTCTTTCTGTCCATGGCTACCCCTACGTGGTATACCTCTGTCGAGTCTTCCCTTCACGACGAGACCATCTCCGACCTCCGACTGGCCTACGACATCCCCGAAAACTACCACATTGCCGTTCCTACAAAGGCAGACAGGCCACACGAGCCCCCGGCTGGTTTCTTTGTGTTTTTCCGGGACCAACATATGTCTGGCCTGCGCTACCCTCTTCATCCCTTTATTGTAGACTTCTGTAACTTCTTCCATGTTCCTATCTTCCAGCTTTCTCCCAACGCCATCCGTATATTATGTAACATAATAGTCCTCTTTACCCTTTACCGAGTCCCCCTCCGACCGGAGGTTCTTTATTTCTTTTATTACTTGAAGAAGCAGGAGGTCGGGAATTTCTTTCTCCAAGCCCGGGCCCAATTATCCATAGTGGAGAATATTCCTTCCTCGAATAAGGGATGGAAAACTCATTTCTTCTTCATAAGTCCTCCGACCAGCCCCGGGTTCCCGATCGAATGGGTCGAAGACATGCCCCCTATAGCTCCCTTAAGAAACTTTAAATCCGACCCTTTGTTTGTAAGGGCTGCTTCTCTACTCGGTGGCCTCCACTTCGACGGCATAAAACTACTCAACGACGCCGTCTTGTACATATTTGGGCTAAGCCGAGTCCCTGCCGTCTTGCCCGGCACCTTCTGTAAGTCATTTTTTGCTTCATACTTCTTTTTCCCTAACTCAACATCTTCTGATCTTGCAGCCGAGATGATGTGGGAAGCGGCCCTCGATGAGGCCCTCGGTCTGGATGACGAAGAATTAAACGCCCGGGCGGCCGAACAACTGCGCCTGCGCCAGGCCGGTCCGCCCGACCAACATACGATTCCTGAGAGCGCGGAGCCCGCCCCTCAGGCTCCTTCTGCCCAACCAGCGACGACTGGTTCTAGGGAGCCGGTTGGCTCGTCGAAACCTTCTGCCCCCGCAAAATCCTCCGGTAAGCAGAAGGTTCAGCCTTCCATGGAGAAGTCCCAGCCTTCCAAGCGGAAGGCTAGCGCTTCTATCCGTATTGAGGAGCCGACCGAGGTAGGCCGGTCCTCTTCTGACTCTCCCGACCCGGAGCCTTTGCAGAGGCGCCCGAGGACTTCCGGGTCGGGCTCTCAATCTCAACCCGCAGAGGCAACTGCCAGCCCGGCTAGAGCGAGCCGGTCAGCTGAAGCACCGGGTTCGTCTCGCTCAGGGGGGCCGCGCTCGCAGCCGTGTGGCTATGGCGTATACCTCCCTTCGGTCGACCCGGCGACCCCCTTTGATGCCCAGCAGCGGCTTACCCTTTACGGGGAATTGGCGGAATGCTGGGAGCAGGGCATGAAGGAGGGGACTTCCAGGTCCCCGATCCGACTGGCAGACCAATTTCTTCAGGACGCCACGCATGTAAGTCCGGTGCTTCAAAGCTTAATCACTATGCTTTTTGCTAACATTTTTATTATAGTTTTGGGCCTCCTGCTCGAGCGTCGCATATTCTTTGGTTATCAACGCCAGGGGACGCCGAGCGGCCGAGCGGCGGATTGAGGAAATGGAGCTCTGCCAGGAGCATGCGAACCTACCGGCCGGCGAGGAGGGTATCGCTATTCTCCGCTCGGAGATACTGGAACTGAAAGAGAAACTCCGTTCCGCCGAGGCGCGCCTGACGGAGGAAATCATCCGAGCGGAGTCAGCCGAGCGGGCGTATGCCCGATCTTCCTCTCTGCACACGACCCTTGAGCAGGAGAGGAAGAAGGCTTTGGCCACGCAGCGTCGTGCCCGATCGGACCTCAACAAGAAGGCTGCCGAGGCCCAAGCCTTGAAGGCGGAACTGGACAAGATGATGAAGTCTTCAGAGGATCTCCGGGCAACCCTGAACGAAAAAGAGCAGGAGCTGGCGACTCGGGAGTCGGGCTTTAATGCCAAGGAGAAGGCTTTAGACGCCCGAGAGGACGAGCTCCGCTTATCTGAAGGACTGTTGGCCTCTCAATCCGTTGCCCTGGAGGAGAAGGACAAGGAGCTAGCTAACCTCCGGGCGGAAATTGACAGCCTGAAGCTGCATCAGGCAGGCGAGCCCGCCCGGATGGAAGCACATCGCTTGGCTTACATCAATTCTAAAGAGTTCGGCAAGCAGTTGGGCAAGCGGACCTCTGGCATGTTCAAGATGGGCTTAGAAAGCGCTGTTCTGCAGCTCCAAGAGAGCGGCCATCTGCCTGCCGACCTCCCTTGCCAATGCCGTCCAAGTGAGCCGGGTCAAGGAGCTGCTACCCAAAGACTTCTTCCAGCCTTTTACGTAAATGTTAACCGTGTAATCTTTAGCCGCCGGTCGGGGCTCTTTTTTGTACTGCTGCTGAGTAACCATCAATGAAAATGCTTTTTTCTTTAACGTGTTAGTTTAGACATTGATTAAGTAGATGTGCCCGACCAGAGAGCCGAACTAAGCAAGGGATAATGGTTGTCAGGTGGCCGACTGGTTGATCTGTCTGAGAGGTGGGAGTCACAACACGCCCTGTTAGAGCGCTAAAACAATTCCAAGGGATGTGGGTCGCCACACGCCCAGTCGGGGAACCGAATTACTTTAGAGAAATGGCTGTGTAAAACAGCCGACTGATTGGTGTCCTACCTGCGGGATGTGGATCGTCACACGCCTGACCGGATTCCGATACAGGCTTCCGAGTGGGCTGACGCGAAGAGTCAGTTGCCGACTCAGGCTTCCAAAGGGGACCAACCTTCTGCGTGGGTCGCCACGCTTCCGGTCGGGAACCGCCTTTAGGCTTCCGGATGGGCCAATCTTTCACGTGGGACGCCACGCTTCCGACCGGGAACCAGTCCAGGCTTCCGAGTGGGCTGACGCGAAGAGTCAGTCGCCGACTCAGGCTTCCAAAGGGGACCAACCTTCTGCGTGGGTCGCCACGCTTCCGGTCGGGAACCGCCTTTAGGCTTCCGGATGGGCCAATCTTTCACGTGGGACGCCACGCTTCCGACCGGGAACCAGTCCAGGCTTCCGAGTGGGCTGACGCGAAGAGTCAGTCGCCACTCGGGCTTCCAAAGGGGACCAACCTTCTGCATGGGTCGCCACGCTTCCGGTCGGGAACCGCCTTTAGGCTTCCGGATGGGCCAATCTTTACGTGGGACGCCACGCTTCCGACCGGGAACCAGTCCAGGCTTCCGAGTGGGCTGACGCGAAGAGTCAGTCGCCGACTCAGGCTTCCAAAGGGGACCAACCTTCTGCGTGGGTCGCCACGCTTCCGGTCGGGAACCGCCTTTAGGCTTCCGGATGGCCAATCTTTCACGTGGGACGCCACGCTTCCGACCGGGAACCAGTCCAGGCTTCCGAGTGGGCTGACGCGAAGAGTCAGTCGCCGACTCAGGCTTCCAAAGGGGACCAACCTTCTGCGTGGGTCGCCACGCTTCCGGTCGGGAACCGCCTTTAGGCTTCCGGATGGGCCAATCTTTCACGTGGGACGCCACGCTTCCGACCGGGAACCAGTCCAGGCTTCCGAGTGGGCTGACGCGAAGAGTCAGTCGCCGACTCAGGCTTCCAAAGGGGACCAACCTTCTGCGTGGGTCGCCACGCTTCCGGTCGGGAACCGCCTTTAGGCTTCCGGATGGGCCAATCTTTCACGTGGGACGCCACGCTTCCGACCGGGAACCAGTCCAGGCTTCCGAGTGGGCTGACGCGAAGAGTCAGTCGCCGACTCAGGCTTCCAAAGGGGACCAACCTTCTGCGTGGGTCGCCACGCTTCCGGTCGGGAACCGCCTTTAGGCTTCCGGATGGGCCAATCTTTCACGTGGGACGCCACGCTTCCGACCGGGAACCAGTCCAGGCTTCCGAGTGGGCTGACGCGAAGAGTCAGTCGCCGACTCAGGCTTCCAAAGGGGACCAACCTTCTGCGTGGGTCGCCACGCTTCCGGTCGGGAACCGCCTTTAGGCTTCCGGATGGGCCAATCTTTCACGTGGGACGCCACGCTTCCGACCGGGAACCAGTCCAGGCTTCCGAGTGGGCTGACGCGAAGAGTCAGTCGCCGACTCAGGCTTCCAAAGGGGACCAACCTTCTGCGTGGGTCGCCACGCTTCCGGTCGGGAACCGCCTTTAGGCTTCCGGATGGGCCAATCTTTCACGTGGGACGCCACGCTTCCGACCGGGAACCAGTCCAGGCTTCCGAGTGGGCTGACGCGAAGAGTCAGTCGCCGACTCAGGCTTCCAAAGGGGACCAACCTTCTGCGTGGGTCGCCACGCTTCCGGTCGGGAACCGCCTTTAGGCTTCCGGATGGGCCAATCTTTCACGTGGGACGCCACGCTTCCGACCGGGAACCAGTCCAGGCTTCCGAGTGGGCTGACGCGAAGAGTCAGTCGCCGACTCAGGCTTCCAAAGGGGACCAACCTTCTGCGTGGGTCGCCACGCTTCCGGTCGGGAACCGCCTTTAGGCTTCCGGATGGGCCAATCTTTACGTGGGACGCCACGCTTCCGACCGGGAACCAGTCCAGGCTTCCGAGTGGGCTGACGCGAAGAGTCAGTCGCCGACTCAGGCTTCCAAAGGGGACCAACCTTCTGCGTGGGTCGCCACGCTTCCGGTCGGGAACCGCCTTTAGGCTTCCGGATGGGCCAATCTTTCACGTGGGACGCCACGCTTCCGACCGGGAACCAGTCCAGGCTTCCGAGTGGGCTGACGCGAAGAGTCAGTCGCCGACTCAGGCTTCCAAAGGGGACCAACCTTCTGCATGGGTCGCCACGCTTCCGGTCGGGAACCACCTTTAGGCTTCTGGATGGGCCAATCTTTCACGTGGGACGCCACGCTTCCGACCGGGAACCAGTCCAGGCTTCCGAGTGGGCTGACGCGAAGAGTCAGTCAAGTTATCAAACTCGAAACAACGAACTCAACCACATCGAGTCATCCATTTCATAAGTTTTATGTGCACTATTACAAATCTATGCTAGCATTACTGATACGATTAATCCTTCCGACAATACAGTTTGATTTAATCAACTACATCTTAACTAATTTTTAAAATAATCTACTTGAATTAGTTCTTCAAAATATAGATTTTGGTTATCGATTATATTTCTAAATAGTAATATTAATACAATCAAATATTCTCTTGCTTGATAATCTTTTAGCAACATATTTTAATTATAACATCCTTAATTACTAAATCATTATCATTAATTAACCAAAATTTTATAGTTTTTATAACTAAAGCTCACTTATTTTCTATTTTTTTCTAAAAATAATTCAATAGGGGAAAAGATGAGAATACTGAGGAATTATTTCCGTGGGTAACAAGAAATTAATTATAATTACAGACCAAAATGAATTTTTTCATTAGTCAAAGTTAGATTTGACTATTAAAATATAATTAGTATTTTAAATTATCAGCCAAGAATTCTAGCCGGTAAATAACTATAATTAGCAGCCAAAATGAATCTTGGCTAGTAATTTTTAATTTTTTTTCTGACCAAAGTTTAATTGGACTGATCATTTTTAATTATTTATTGACTAAAGTTAATTTTGACCAAAGTTAATTAATTTGTTACTAGCAGATTTGGCTGGCATTTAGCCGATAATTTATCATTTTTTATTGCCAATGTTAAATTTACTAGTACTTTATAATTTTTTTATAACCAAAGTTAGATTTGGTCAATATTTTTTTATTTTTTATTAGTCAAAGTTTAATTACGAACCAAAGTTGACACTAAATATTTATTTTTTAATATTAATTTTAATTTATAAAATGATTAAATATAAGTCTAAATATATAGTAAGGCAAGATTTGATTTTTATAATTAAGCAAAAATGTTTAAAATATTTAAAATGAAAAAAATGATTTAAAAGTTCCCAAACTATGGGTTTAAATAAACATGAGACTTAAGTGCCCCTTTAAAAATTATCTTAGTTTACTATTCTAAACTCTATATAAATCAATCACTATATACAATTAAGAGAATATAAAAAGTTTCTTTGAAACCAATCGAGGAATACATGGCCCTTAAACTCGTCTTCTTAATTCTAGTCGCATTGGTGCTCTTTCCACACGAAGGCAAGTATATATCTATATTTTTCTCTTCCATTTGGATCTTAAACTTGCTATATATTTTTTTTCCGTCTCCGCGGATGTGACTAAGAAGACTAGTAGAAATGAATATTTTAAAGGTCAATTGGTATAAATCTATAATGTTGTGATTTGAATCTTTATAATGATATTGTTTGAAATTAAGGGTTAAACTTTGTTGGGTTTAATTTTGTTAAGAGAGTTTTATATATACTACTTTACTTTGTGCATGTCTCTAAATTAATTAAATGGTTGATAATGAGCAACAGCTGAAGTTGAAGCAAGATCGGGATATAAGATTTTAAATGTCGAGTGCCACTCTCTGGCTTGTACACCAACACAAGAGATGTGTTACGAGGAGTGCAAAGCCGCGCATTGTAACCATTGCTTATCTGATCGGCAGCTTGACCCATCCGGCTGTTATAAATGTTGTTGCATCAATTAAAACTAATTAATATGTTGAGGATCTTTTTCTATTCAACGTGAATAAAAAAAAGCCATCAAATTTAGTGTTTACTTGCTTGATGCTCCTAGAACCCTAGAACAAAGTTTAAATTTTGAAAAAACCACAAATAAATATTTAATTAATTACATGTTGATTTAGTAAACTTAAGCAATGTTTAGTAGTTAAAATGAAAAGAAAACAAAAGAAATAAATTGTGTTAAAGTTATTTATTTAATGTAATGTTTAAATTTATTATTCTTTTAAGAAAAATCCCCATAAATTAGATGTTTATATTTAAAATTACGAGTTAATTAAAGGAAAAATTTTCTTAAACTCTCCATTCTCAAACTCACCTTTACATGCAGTCCTCATTCAAAGTTTTCTTTACATACAATCCCCAATGGGATTGACAAGACAGCTTTGTGAGTATTATTTGAAAAAAATTGAGTATAAAAGTTAGAAATTTGAATATGTAAAGCTGCATCCACCACATCAAGAAACCGTATACTCAATTTTCACTCTTTTATACTTCAATCTTTACACTGTATATTCAATTTTTACTCTTTTATACTCAATCCATTAGGGAGTGAATGAAAAGAATTTATCAAATAAGGAGTGCATGTAAAGATCAAATGGGGATTGGGGAGTTTTCTGCAATTTATCGTTAATTAAACTTGCAACATTATAAATTTTTTAATTTCATATTTAATAGTGTTCTACAAGATTTATTTACAAAAATAAAAAATATTTAAAGCCATTTATTTAAAAGGATAAACACGTGAAAATATTTTAATACTTAGGAATATAATTTATTTAATAGAATAGTAATAAATAATATTTTTATATATTAAAATTTATGATTGTACCAATATAATCATGAAATCAAATCATCATTATTTAGTAAATAATTACAATTAATTACCCCTAAAAATGTATTCCTTTGATAATTAAAACACAGTAAAATAGAAAAAAAATATTTGCAAATTAGAGGTAATGCTTTTTGATAAAATTTGAGAATAATTAAACTCTAAAGAAGACAGAAATGATTAATGATAAAAAATGGTTGGAAATTGATGTCCCAAACTAATTAGTTTGACAAACTAAAAGATATAGTGATTTTAGATAACATTAATCATGTCATCACGAAAAGGTCGTATATATGAAGTTCCCATCAATATGAGATCCTGAGAAAAGATCGGTTCTTATATGTCTATTACACACTGTCTATTTACATGCATGACTCAAAATCCAGGATCACATGGTCATATGGTAGTAATTTTAGGTTTTACCATTCTAATTTTATCCGGAAACTATAAAGAATATAATTAAATTAAAAATAAAAATAAACTAAAATGGGTTGAAATTAATGAAAATTTAAGGGACATTTTGAAAAGCTATTAATAATTACTATAAATAATTACTATAAATCAAGGTGTGTTAATTGTGTCATTTGGGGTTTATATACAACTATAAATAGTACAAAGTCAATTTGTATTATCTATTAATACAGATTTTAAAATGGTTTAAATTAGAAGTTTTTTAATAAATTATGCAATAAAATTTATTTTATATATTATTTCAGTGATTTTTTATCTTTGTTAATTAGGTTTTACATTGACTAAATTGATGTAATTACCACACATTTCAAAAATAATTTTTTAAATAATACAAACGCAAGCTTTTAAATTGGCCTTTTAATTTAGTTTTGGCATGCATTAAATTAAGGCTTATTAATAGTTTCTATTTTATGAATTTATTTTAATTTTTAGAATTTAATAAGCTAGTATTGATCTCTTTATTTTTATTAGAAAAAACATTAAAAAGGGCATTTATTTTTATGATTATAATAAAGTCCACTATTTTTTAAAAATATCAAAAGATACCCTACATCACGAAAATACTTTTATTTTAAAGTTGTAGAAGCTTAAGTAAAAATTATGTCAACATAAGAGAAAATTACTAAGTAATTATTATCATAATTATTTTAATATTGAATTAAATTTCTTATGATTAAAATTTGTTCAAGATAAAATATTTTGCTCAATTTCAAAATGGGTTGGATAATATTGAAAATAAATGGTGCTCTTTTAATTTTTGCCCTATCTTATTTTTTTATAATAACTTATACTCTTTAATTAATTGACAAAACATCCTTTAGCAAAAACTTTTCAACGTAACTCAAGATTATTAAGTAATTATTATCAAAATTATTTTAATATTGATAAAAATATTTAAATATTGATTAAAAATATAATTAAAATTGATCAAATATTATATAAAATGCTTTGCACCATTTCAAATTAAATGGGGTGCTATTTTGATAATATTGAAATTAAAGGGCGCTCTTTTAAATTTTTTCAAGACCTATTTTATAATAACTTATAATCTTTAATTAATTGATAGTTAATTATCTCACCATTAATTGAACCCAATTTAATGTTTTCGACAATTAACTTTTTTTTAATTAAAAAAATGCAAATTAAGTTTAATACAAGTTTCAAAACCATAAAAGCCTTTTAATAATTTGAAAACAAATTTAAAATCGGCATCTTAATTTATTCTTGCCATGTGTGAAATGCTACCATTTATCATATTAATTTCCAAAATTAATATAAATCGCTAAATAAAAGTTTTTGACTAATATAGATTTTTATTATCGATTATATTCCTAAATAGTAATATTAATACTATAAACTATTCACTAACTCTATAATCTTATAGCAACACATTTTAATTATGCCATATTTAATTATTAATCATTATCATTAATTAACCCAAATTTTATATTTTTAAGGCAAGCTTTCTATGTATAAGAAAAAATATTGTAAATATTTTAAAAGGAAAAAACGATTTAATAATTTCCAAACCATTGAAAAATTATCTTAGTTTTCGATTCTAAACTCTATATAAATTGATCACTATATACAATTGAGAGAATATACAAAATTTCTTTGAAACCAATCGAGGGAGACATTACATGGCTCTTAAACTCTCTACTTTTGTCTTCTTCCTTCTAGTCACATTGGTGCTCCTTCCACACGAAGGCAAGTATAATTTTTTTCTCTTACATATTGTTCTTAAACTTTCTATATATATATATATTTTCTATTCTCGTGAGTGTATTATAGTGGTAAAATAATTAAGAGAACAAATAAGATAATCATAGTTTGAATTTCAATAAAATGAATATTTTGAAAGTCTATCTCCATAATTTGTAATTGTGATTTTTTCCCCACATATATTACTAGTTCGTGATTTGAATTGGTATAATGATACTTGAAAGGGTTTAACTTTATTCGACAAAAAGAGTTCTTGTTAGATTTTTATAAGTATTATGTGTCTCTAAATTAAATGTCTGATAATAATAAGGTGATTTTATGCAGCTGAAGTTGAAGGAAGATCCGGATATAAGATTTTAGATGGTGGATGTCAAATTCTCACTTGTACACCAACTCTAGAGATGTGTTATGAAGAGTGCAAATTAGCACATTGTAACCATTGCTTACCCGAACCGCGTGAGCCAACCGGTTGTTTTAAATGTTGTTGCTTACATTAAAACTAATTAATATGTTGATGATCTTTTCAATTCAACATGAATAAAAATTCTTCAAATTCAGTGTTTAGTTATCGATTTTTCATCACCATTATTACTTTGCTTGATACTTCTAGAACCCTAAAACAAAGTTAAAATTTTGAAAAACCACAATTAACAATTAAATTACATGATGATTTAGGAAATTTAAGCAATGTTTAGTAATTAAAATGAAATAAAAACAAAAGAAATAAATTGTGTCAAAGTTATTTATATAATATGATGTTGAAATTTATTATTCTTTTAAGAAAAATCCCCCAAAAATTTGATGTTTAAATTTAAAATTATAAGTTAAATGTGCAGCATTATAAAATTTATTTATTCTTCACACAAAATACATATTTAATAGTGTTCTACAAGTTTGATTTACGAAAATAAGTAAAATTGCTTAAAATCATTTATTAAAAAGCGTAAAAAACAAAATATATATTTAATTTTTGGCCGACCTTTTTTTATAATAACTTATATAATTAATTGATAATTAATTATCTCACCATTAATTACACAGCGTCCTCAGTCTTAACAAACACAATCATGTTTTAGACAATTAGCTGAAATTTTCTTAAATAAAAAAAAGTAAATTAAGTTTAATACAAATTCCAAAATCATGAAAAGCCATCCTCTTAGTAGAATTCACCAATGACCTAGCAGCCGAAAGGATGATACCTTAGATCTATAGTACTTAGATCAGTAGAGAATCCAAATACACCGCTTCCTAAGTTTATACATCTGGCCTTCTCAAATAGGTATGATACCCTCACTTGATCCAAATGACATATTCTTTGGTTTGTATCTTCCAAAGCACCTTAGCCATAAGGGCAAGGTTCCATGCTCGTTAGTCATGAAATCTCAATCTATCCTCATCTTTAGGTTTACATATATCTGCCCATGACACCGATGAATGTTTTGACGTCCACATAAAAGACCTGCAGATGCTACAAATGCGATCAATGATGCCCATGAGGATAGGAAGAACGAAAGCCAAAAACATTCAATTCCCTACAGAACAGACGTGATCTGTTGTGCCTTGCCAATATAAGACAAAGTCTTTCGTGCCCAAGCATTGATTCATCGAGCTAGGGAGTCAAGTAGTGGATTACAGTCAAAGAGTTGAAGACTCACCGATACTAATGGAATCCCCAGATATTTGATAGACATGACCCTCTCCTAAAAATCTGTGATGGTAAGTAATTGTTGATGCGTCGAGTCCATAAGTACTCTAGCCCAAGAAGATATTTGGGTTCAGCCTATTAACTTGAAGTCTTGTTACTCCACTAAAATCTAATAAACAATCCATCAGGATACCAACAAAAGCTATATCGCCTTAGCTAAA
The DNA here is from genome assembly GCA_024364735.1 of Boesenbergia rotunda. NCBI lineage: Eukaryota > Viridiplantae > Streptophyta > Magnoliopsida > Zingiberales > Zingiberaceae > Boesenbergia > Boesenbergia rotunda. The sequence goes on from JAGFNQ010008200.1 coordinate 270,451, forward strand.
TAGAAGAAGGTCGTCTACATAGGTAAGATGGTCTAATCGAGATTACCACACCGAGGCTGATAATTGAATTCCGCTCTTGTAGTATAGCTCTATAGCTGTCCCCCAAAGATCATAATACGTCCATATGCCAAAAAGATAAAGATGATAATAAATCCCCTTGCTTTAGTCCTCTAGCACCTCTAAGATGTTTAAAGGTCCCTCTGTTGATAGCAGTGAGAATTGTTGGTGCAATCTTGGTTAGGTCAGGGTTGACCTAGTTTGACTGAGCTCGGGTGAGCTTAGGTCTGTGGGAGATTGTTGGTACAATCTTGGTTAGGTCAGGATTGACCTGGTTTGACAAAGCTCAGGTGAGCTTGAGTCTGGTAAGCTCGGGTAAGCTCGGGTGAGCTCGAGGTCGTATGTTTCGATATTTGATAATGATGTTTGAGTGGTCATGATGTGTGAGTCAAGTGGGTCAAGGTTGACTGGAGACTTGACTAGGTGAAGTCCAGGTAGATCGGGGAGATCGTACGCTGGCATGGCAAAAGACCTAGTGGGACTAGGCAGACCTAGTGGGACTAGGTGAAGTCCAGGTAGATCGGGGAGATCGTACGCTGGCATGGCAGAAGACCTAGTGGGACTAGGCACACCTAGTGGGACTAGGTGAAGTCCAGATGGATCGGGGAGATCGCATGCTGGCAAGGTGGAAGTCTACCGAGAGACTAGACCTAACTCGAGGGTTAGGCAAATCTGGTTGGGAACCAGGTTAAGTCCGAGCTGGGAGCTAGGCAGTAGAAATCCAAGTTGGTCAACGGGGTTGACCGGACACTTGGTAGGGGATCCTAGACTTGTGGGAACAAGTTAGGGTGGACTCAATCGATTGGGCAATCGATTAGGTCAATCGATCAGGTGATCGATTAAAGCGGTTTTCGCGAGAGGACAGAAGGGTCCTGAATCGATTGGGTAATCGATTCAGGGTATCGGTAATCGATTGGCTAATCGATTAGGGCGGTTTGCGCGAGAGAACAGAGAGGCTCTGAATCGATTGGGTAATCGATTCAGGGAAATGGTAATCGATTGGCTAATCGATTACGGTTCGAAAACTAGCCGTTGAACGGCTAAGTGTGACGTGGTAATCGATTGGGTAATCGATTACCAAACCCTAGGCGACGGGTATAAGGTCTTTCGCGCAGGTTTTGGCCAGAGCTCTTCTTCCTTCTTCTACGCCATTTCAAGAGAAGCTTTGGGGCTTAGTGTTGCTGCACTTCCAAAGTTCTAGAGGCGATCACAAGCTTGAAGATAACAAGAAAAGCAAAGTGTGAGCTTATTTTTGTAAATCTTGTGAGATTTCTTTTGTATTTGCTTTGTCTCTTGTTGTATCTTTGTGAAAGCTTGTAAGAGGTTTCTCCACCTCAAGAAGGAGACTTTCATAGTGTATGAGAGTGTGAGGAGAGTGGATCCTTGGATTAGTCACCCGACCGGGGTGGATACCAAGTAAATCCTTGTGTTAGCGATTGCTTGAAGTCTTCCGCCGCGACAAATCATCTACAAGCGAATCGAAGCTAATCACCCCCCCTCTAGCTCGTCTACCGGTCTCAACAAGTGGTATCAGAGCAAGGTTGCTCTTCATTGGACTCACCGCCAAGAGGGCAAGAGCTAGAGGAAGAAGAAGTTGGAAGAAACCCTAATTTCAAGAAGTCATCATCAAAAGGTTTCAACTTCAAAAATGGAGTTTGGCTATGACACAAGGGCACCTCCACCATTCGACAAGGCAAACTTCAATCTTTGGAAATCAAAGATTGAAAATTTTTCATGATGGAGATAGAGCAATGGTTTGCTCTAATGGAAGGTTTTGAAGCTCCAACAAGCTCAAAGGGAAAGCTCCTCAAGAAAAGCAAATGGAATGAGGAGCAAATCAAGAGATGCGAGGCCAACTACAAAGTGACCAAGCTATTGGTCAACCTATTGCCAAGCACCATCTTGGACAAGATTGGAGAATTCAAAGACGCCAAAGAGCTTTGGAGCACATTGGCAAGGCTTCATGAAGATCCCTCCACTGTACCAAGTCAAGAAAAATCCGAAGAGGGAGATTCATCAAGTGAAGAGGACTCGGAAGTTGAGAGGTGCTCAACATCCGAAGATGAAGCTCAAGAAACCTCCACTTCAAGGGTTGAAGAGGAGCAAAATGTTCCATTGGCATCGGATCAAAGAAAAGCGTCAACATCTTCATCTGAGGTCAATGAAGAAGAGGAGGAAAAAGAAGAAGCCTCCACCTCTAGGATTGAGGGGGAGCAAAGGTCATTAACTTCGGAAGAAGAAGAAGTATCTACTTCCGGATCAAGTGAAGAGTCATGCCATACCCCTACAAGCAAAGGTATAAAAATTTCAAGTTGTAAGAATAAAAATCATATCATTTGTTTTGAGTGTAGGGAAAGAGGACACTATAAGAGTAAGTGTCCAAAATTGGTCAAGAAGAAGGTGCTAGTGGCACCCAAGACCAAAGAGAAGCCAAAGGAGGTCGGCCCCGTGGCAAAGAAGGATAAGAAGCACATTGTGTGCTTCTCATGCAAAGAAAAGGGACATTATCGAAATCAATGTCCAAAGGGGAAGAATCCCACCAAGGCTAAAAGGAGGAGCTCAAGTCAAGGGGGAGCCTCCAAGAATAACACTAAGGTACCATTAGGTAATGGTACTTATTTAAATCATGATAATATGCATGCTAAAATATTATTATCATTTCAATGCTATTTATCATGAAAATAGGAGGTATGAGAAACCAAAAGTAAAATATAGAGCCTTTCATGCTAGGTCTACCACAACCAAGGATAGGGAAGATTTTAGATCATCTAAGGATAGACCTACCCAATCCAAGGCCAAAAAGAAAAATTACCAAGGCTATATTAGAAAACCAAGTCTTGAGGAGGTAATGATTGAAAATCAAGTTTTGAGGTCAAAACTTGATAAATTAGAAAAATCCCTCAAACGAATAGAAAATCTATTTAAGGGATCTAAGGATCAAAACCTAGATTTAGGAAATCAAGGACCCTCTAGGAGCAAGAGAGGTTTGGGGTACAAACCTAAGACTAAGGATGATGGTCCATCCTATCATAGAGTTCCATATAAATATAGAACTAAATCTAGGTCTAGGAGTCAAGTCAAGGTCGCAAGGGAAGCCATCCCTAGAGTTGACCAAGACAAGACAAAGGTGACTAAGGCTTCGGAGAAGCCTAAGAAAGTCTTTAAGAAGGTATCAAGGGAAGTCATCCCTAGTGAATACCTAGAACACCCAAGGAGCACTAACAGGTTTTGGGTTCCTAAGAGTGTGTTCGCCACACCCTAGATAGGTCTAGGGAGTGTCAACTCTAATTGGAAGGGTAGTTAACCCAACCTTGATGAAGTTGACACTTTGGGACATTTTCAAAGAATTATTATCCTTGAAAATGAAGGATTCATTTATTTACTCTAGGAGGAGTAAATTTGTGCCAAACTATATTTTTGGAGGATTAAACTTGATAAAGTTGGCACAACTAGGTTAGAATCCAAAGATAGGCCAAGTTGGGGAGTTTTGGCATTATCTTGGAAATTAGGGCAAGTTAGGATTATCAATGACTTAGCGATGAGTTATTGATACTTAGATAGGAAATCTAGGTATTTTCTTTTATGCTACTATGCCATGTTTTTGTATGCCCTATCACATGCCATGACATCATATTTCATCATTCATATTTATTATGAAAATATTATATGTCATGTCATACATGCAACATCTAGTTATAATTTCTTTTGAAAATTCTAATATGATGCATGTCATAGTCACTAATCATGCATAAATCAATATTTATTGAAATTAAGGACATTGGCATTAATTGACATCCTAGGTGGATGATCAAAGTTTATAATGTCTAGGTAAAAATGCATGAACTCTTAGATTAGGGAGAACATGACTTTCATCATCTCACTAAGACTATAAGGTGACTTGTGTGTGTTTTTTTTTCTTAGAAACAAGTGAGATGTTAGGGTGATGAACAAAACTCAAGGTGTTGATAAAGTACATCATATTGAGTTTTAGATTCATCCAAAAACATGAAGTTCAATGAACTCTAATCATTGGGAAAGCTAATGTACAAGTCATGTGCATTTAGCCCAAGGAACATGGTTGGAAATTATTTTTGAAAAACATTTCAAAACTATTATGGAAAACCTTGGTGAAGACTATCTTTTGATAGCACTCATCATTGATGAATTGGATACAAAATAGAGTGAAACATTGAAATATTTCAAGGTTTCCAATTTTGTGTCAATCTTTGGAAATAAAGGTTATTTTCATAGAAAACTATTTTTCCTTGATAGTATATGGTATAAATAATGTCAACACAAAATTTTAGAATTTTCTAAATTTTGTAGAATTATTTAGGGGTTTCTGAATTTCGGATCTGAAATTGTTTTTAGATTTCAGAAACTCCCAATCGATCAGGTGATCGATTGGGACAGTAGCCAATCGATTGGTCAATCGATTGGAAGGTATGTTTTACGAGCACAGAAGCTCGCGTAGTCGATCCTTTGATCGATTACAGTCTGCCGTAATCGATCAGTTGATCGATTAAGGACTGTGTAATCGATTGGTTCCCAACGCCAATCGATTGGTCAGACTGAAACTGTCTATTTTCAGTCTAATAACCCATTGTTAAGTAACCTAACAATCCCTAGACCCTAGAATTACTTGTATAAGTATATCTGGGTAAATTTCATTGTGAAATCAAAAGGGAAAATGGTTTGGTGAACATTTAAGGGTTAAGGAGAGTTTTGGGTTCAAACTTTGAATTTCAAAATCTCAATTACCTCAAGTTGAGTTTTCCTAAAGGTTTAGGAACTCAAAAATCATTGTTGGTGCAATGATAGAGGTTTAGAGCATGTTTTGAGGGGGAGGTCTTCCTTAACAACATGTGTTTGAATTTTTTTAATAGAGATTGGGAATCTTCATGAGTGCTCAAGGTGAGCATAGGTTCAATGAAAAGTGTGGGATTTCATTGGGTATACTTTGACCATATAGACTCTCGGGGAGAGGTTTGATGTGTGTCAAAGGGGGAGAAATTTGGGAGAGATTGAAAGGCTAATAGGGATTAGTCTTTCTCAAACATATTGTCAAACATCAAAAAGGGGGAGATTGTTGGTGCAATCTTGGTTAGGTCAGGGTTGACCTAGTTTGACTGAGCTCGGGTGAGCTTAGGTCTGTGGGAGATTGTTGGTGCAATCTTGGTTAGGTCAGGATTGACCTGGTTTGACAAAGCTCAGGTGAGCTTGAGTCTGGTAAGCTCGGGTGAGCTCGAGGTCGTATGTTTCGATGTTTGATAATGATGTTTGAGTGGTCATGATGTGTGAGTCAAGTGGGTCAAGGTTGACTGGAGACTTGACTAGGTGAAGTCCAGGTAGATCGGGGAGATCGTACGCTGGATGGGCAAAAGACCTAGTGGGACTAGGCAGACAGACTAGTGGGACTAGNGAGTACTTCTAGATTTTGTTGGTGCAATCTTGGTTAGGTCAGGGTTGACCTAGTTTGACTGAGCTCGGATGAGCTTAGGTCTGTGGGAGATTGTTGGTGCAATCTTGGTTAGGTCAGGATTGACCTGGTTTGACAAAGCTCAGGTGAGCTTGAGTCTGGTAAGCTCGGGTGAGCTCGAGGTCGTATGTTTCGATATTTGATAATGATGTTTGAGTGGTCATGATGTGTGAGTCAAGTGGGTCAAGGTTGACTGGAGACTTGACCTGGACTAGGTGAAGTCAGGTAGATCGGGGAGATCGTACGCTGGCATGGCAAAAGACCTAGTGGGACTAGGCAGACCTAGTGGGACTAGGTGAAGTCCAGGTAGATCGGGGAGATCGTACGCTGGCATGGCAAAAGACCTAGTGGGACTAGGCAGACCTAGTGGGACTAGGTGAAGTCCAGGTAGATCGAGGAGATCGTACGCTGGCATGGCAGAAGACCTAGTGGGACTAGGCATACCTAGTGGGACTAGGTGAAGTCCAGATGGATCGGGGAGATCGCATGCTGGCAAGGTGGAAGTCTACCGAGAGACTAGACCTAACTCGAGGGTTAGGCAAATCTGGTTGGGAACCAGGTTAAGTCCGAGCTGGGAGCTAGGCAGTAGAAATCCAAGTTGGTCAACGGGGTTGACCGGACACTTGGTAGGGGATCCTAGACTTGTGGGAACAAGTTAGGGTGGACTCAATCGATTGGGCAATCGATTGGGTCAATCGATCAGGTGATCGATTAAAGCGGTTTTCGCGAGAGGACAGAAGGGTCCTGAATCGATTGGGTAATCGATTCAGGGTATCGGTAATCGATTGGCTAATCGATTAGGGCGGTTTGCGCGAGAGAACAGAGAGGCTCTGAATCGATTGGGTAATCGATTCAGGGAAATGGTAATCGATTGGCTAATCGATTACGGTTCGAAAACTAGCCGTTGAACGGCTAAGTGTGACGTGGTAATCAATTGGGTAATCGATTACCAAACCCTAGGCGACGGGTATAAGGTCTTTCGCGCAGGTTTTGGCCATAGCTCTTCTTCCTTCTTCCACGCCATTTCAAGAGAAGCTTTGGGGCTTAGTGTTGCTGCACTTCCAAAGTTCTAGAGGCGATCACAAGCTTGAAGATAGTAAGGAAAGCAAAGTGTGAGCTTGTTCATTGTAAATCTTGTAAGATTTCATTTGTATTTGCTTTGTTTCTTGTTGTATCTTTGTGAAAGCTTGTAAGAGGTTTCTCCACCTCAAGAAGGAGACTTTCATAGTGTATGAGAGTGTGAGGAGAGTGGATCCTTGGATTAGTCACCCGACCGGGGGTGGATACCAAGTAAATCCTTGTGTTAGCGATTGCTTGAAGTCTTCCGCCGCGACAAATCATCGACAAGCGAATCGAAGCTAATCACCCCCCTCTAGCTCGTCTACCGGTCCCGACAAGTGGTATCAGAGCCAGGTTGCTCTTCATTGGACTCATCGCCAAGAGGGCAAGAGCTAGAGGAAGAAGAAGAAGTTGGAAGAAACCCTAATTTCAAGAAGTCATCATCAAAAGGGTTCAACTTCAAAAATGGAGTTTGGCTATGACACAAGGGCACCTCCACCATTCGACAAGGCAAATTTCAATCTTTGGAAGTCAAAGATTGAAAATTATTTCATGATGGAGATAGAGCAATGGTTTGCTCTAATGGAGGGTTTTGAAGCTCCAACAAGCTCAAAAGGAAAGCTCCTCAAGAAAAACAAATGGAATGAGGAGCAAATCAAGAAATGCGAGGCCAACTACAAAGTGACCAAGCTATTGGTCAGTCTTTTGCCAAGCACTATCTTGGACAAGATTGGAGAATTTCAAGACGCCAAAGAGCTATGGAGCAAATTGGCAATACTTCATGAAGTTCCCTCCACTCTACCAAATCAAGACAAATTCGAAGAGGGAAATTCATCAAGTGAAGAGGACTCGGAAGGTGAGAGGTGCTCAACATCCGAAGATGAAGCTCAAGAAGCCTCCACCTCAAGGGTTGAAGAGGAGAAAAATTTGACATTGACGCCGGAACAAGAAAAGGTTTCAACATCATCATCCGAGGTCAATGGAGAAGAAGAAGAAGTCTCGACCTCTAGGATTGAGGGGGAGCAAAGGTCATTGAATCCGGAAAAAGAAGAAGTATCTACTTCCGGATCAAGTGAAGAGTCATGTGCCACCCCTACAAGCAAAGGTATAAACATTTCAATTTGTAAAAATAAAGATCACATCATTTGCTTTGAGTGTAGGGAAAGAGGACACTACAAGAGTAAGTGTCCAAAATTGGTCAAGAAGAAGGTGCAAATGACACCCAAGACCAAGGAGAAGGCAAAGGAGGTCAACCCCGTGACAAAGAAGAATAAGAAGCACATTGTGTGTTTCTCATGCAAAGAAAATGGACATTATCGAAATCAATGTCCAAAGGGGAAGAAACCGACCAAGGCTAAAAGGAGGAGCTCAAGTCAAGGGGGAGCCTCCAAGAATAACTCTAAGGTACCATTAGGTAATGGTACTTATTTAAATCATGATAATATGCATGCTAGAAAAAATTATTACCATTTTAATGCTATTTATCATGAAAATAGGAGGTATAAGAAACCAAAGGAAAAATATAGAGCCTTTGATGCTAGGTCTACCGCAACCAAGGATAGGGAAGATTTTAGATCATCTAAGGATAAACCTACCCAATCCAAGGCCAAAAAGAAAAATTACCAAGGCTATATTAGAAAACTAAGCCTTGAGGAGGTAATGATTGAAAATCAAGTTTTGAGGTCAAAACTTGATAAATTAGAAAAATCCCTCAAAAGAATAGAAAATCTATTTAAGGAATCTAAGGATCAAAACCTAGATTTAGGAAATCAAGGACCCTCTAGGAGCAAGAAAGGTTTGGGGTACAAACCTAAGACTAAGGATGATGGTCTATCCTATCATAGAGTTCCATATAAATATGGAACTAAATCTAGGTCTAGGAGTCAAGTCAAGGTCGCAAGGAAAGCCATCCCTAGAGTTGACCAAGACAAGACAAAGGTGACTAAGGCTTCGGAGAAGCCTAAGAAAGTCTTTAAGAAGGTATCAAGGGAAGTCATCCCTAGTGAATACCTAGAACACCCAAGGAGCACAAATAGATTTTGGGTTCCTAAGAGTGTGTTCGCCACACCCTAGATAGGTCTAGGGAGTGTCAACTCTAATTGGAAGGGTAGTTAACCCAACCTTGATGAAGTTGACACTTTGGGACATTTTCAAGGGATTATTATCCTTGAAAATGAAGGATTCATTTATTTACTCTAGGAGGAGTAAATTTGTGCCAAACTATATTTTTGGAGGATTAAACTTGATAAAGTTGGCACAACTAGGTTAGAATCCAAAGATAGGCCAAGTTGGGGAGTTTTGGCATTATCTTGGAAATTAGGGCAAGTTAGGATTATCAATGGCTTAGCGATGAGTTATTGATACTTAGATAGAAAATCTAGGTATTTTCTTTTATGCTACTATGCCATGTTGTTGTATGCCCTATCACATGTCATGACATCATGATTCATCATTCATATCTTATTATGAAAATATTACATGTCATGTCATACATGCATCATTTAGCTATAATTTCTTTTGAAATTCCAATATGATGCATGTCATAGTCAGTAATCATGCATAAATCAATTTTTATTGACATTAAGGACATTGGCATTAATTGACATCCTAGGTGGATGATCAAAGTTTAAAATGTCTAGATAGAAATGCATGTACCCTTAGTTTAGGGAGAACTTGATTTTCACATCTCACTAAGATCATAAGTTGACTTGTATGTGTTTTTGAGACACATTAGATACAAGTGAGGTGTTAGGAAGATGAACAAAACTCAAGGTGTTGATAAAGTGCATCTAATCGAGTTTTAGGTTCATCAAAACATGATTATAAATGAACTTCAATCATTGGGAAAGCTAATGTACAAGTCATGTGCATTTAGCCCAAGGAATATGGTTGGAAATTGTTTTTGAAAAACATTTCAAAACTATTATGGAAAACCTCGATGAAGACTATCTTTTGATAGTACTCATCATTGATGAATTGGATACAAAACAATGAAAAACATTGAAGTATTTCAATGGTTTCAAATTTTGTGTCAATCTTTGAAAATAAAGGTTATTTTCATAGAAACCTATTTTTCCCTGATAGTATATGTTATAAATAATGTCTACACAAAATTTCAAATTTTTTCAAATTTTGTAGAATTATTTAGGGGTTTCTGAATTTCGGATCTGAAATTGTTTTCAGATTTCAGAAACTCCCAATCGATCAGGTGATCGATTGGGACATGGCCAATCGATTGGTAAATCGATTGGTAGGTCTATTTTTGCGAGCACAGAAGCTCGCGTAATCGATCAGTTGATCGATTACAGTCAGCCGTAATCGATCAGTTGATCGATTAAGGTATGTGTAATCGATTGGTTCCCAACGCCAATCGATTGGTGAGACTGAAACTGTCTAATTTTAGTCTAATAACCCATTTTTAAGTAACCTAACAATCCCTAGACCCTAGAATTACTTTTATAAGTATATTTGGGTAAATTTCATTGTGAAATCAAAAAGGGAAATGGTTTGGTGAACATTTAAGGGTTAAGGAGAGATTTTGATTCAAGTTTTGAATTTCAAAATCTCAATTACCTCAAGTTGAGTTTTCCTAAAGGTTTAGGAACTCTAAAATCATTGTTGGTGCAATGATAGAGGTTTAGAGCATGTTTTGAGGGGGAGGTCTTCCTTAACAACATGTGGTTGCATTTTCTTTTTGGGTTAAGTGAATGAATGGAGATTGGGAATCTTCATGAGTGCTCAAGGTTGAGCATAGATTCAATGAAAATTATGGGATTCTCATTGGGTATACCTTTGACCATATAGACTCTCGGGGAGAGGTTTGATGTGTGTCAAAGGGGGAGAAATTTGGGAGAGATTGAAAGGCTAATAGGGATTAGTCTTTCTCAAACATATTGTCAAACATCAAAAAGGGGGAGATTGTTGGTGCAATCTTGGTTAGATCAGGGTTGACCTAGTTTGACTGAGCTCGGGTGAGCTTAGGTCTGTGGGAGATTGTTGGTGCAATCTTGGTTAGGTCAGGATTGACCTGGTTTGACAAAGCTCAGGTGAGCTTGAGTCTGGTAAGCTCGGGTGAGCTCGAGGTCGTATGTTTCGATATTTGATAATGATGTTTGAGTGGTCATGATGTGTGAGTCAAGTGGGTCAAGGTTGACTGAAGACTTGACTAGGTGAAGTTCAGGTAGATCGGGGAGATCGTACGCTGGCATGGCAAAAGACCTAGTGGGACTAGGCAGACCTAGTGGGACTAGGTGAAGTCCAGGTAGATCGTACGCTGGTATGGCAAAAGACCTAGTGGGACTAGGCATACCTAGTGGGACTAGGTGAAGTCCAGGTAGATCGGGGAGATCGTACGCTGGCATGACAGAAGACCTAGTGGGACTAGGCACACCTAGTGGGACTAGGTGAAGTCCAGATGGATCGGGGAGATCGCATGCTGGCAAGGTGGAAGTCTACCGAGAGACTAGACCTAACTCGAGGGTTAGGCAAATCTGGTTGGGAACCAGGTTAAGTCCGAGCTGGGAGCCAGGCAGTAGAAATCCAAGTTGGTCAACGGGGTTGACCGGACACTTGGTAGGGGATCCTAGACTTGTGGGAACAAGTTAGGGTGGACTCAATCGATTGGGCAATCGATTGGGTCAATCGATCAGGTGATCGATTAAAGCGGTTTTCGCGAGAGGACAGAAGGGTCCTGAATCGATTGGGTAATCGATTCAGGGTATCGGTAATCGATTGGCTAATCGATTAGGGCGGTTTGCGCGAGAGAACAGAGAGGCTCTGAATCGATTGGGTAATCGATTCAGGGAAATGGTAATCGATTGGCTAATCGATTACGGTTCGAAAACTAGCCGTTGAACGGCTAAGTGTGACGTGGTAATCGATTGGGTAATCGATTACCAAACCCTAGGCGACGGGTATAAGGTCTTTCGCGCAGGTTTTGGCCATAGCTCTTCTTCCTTCTTCCACGCCATTTCAAGAGAAGCTTTGGGGCTTAGTGTTGCTGCACTTCCAAAGTTCTAGAGGCGATCACAAGCTTGAAGATAGCAAGGAAAGCAAAGTGTGAGCTTGTTCATTGTAAATCTTGTAAGATTTCATTTGTATTTGCTTTGTTTCTTGTTGTATCTTTGTGAAAGCTTGTAAGAGGTTTCTCCACCTCAAGAAGGAGACTTTCATAGTGTATGAGAGTGTGAGGAGAGTGGATCCTTGGATTAGTCACCCGACCGGGGTGGATACCAAGTAAATCCTTGTGTTAGCGATTGCTTGAAGTCTTCCGCCGCGACAAATCATCGACAAGCGAATCGAAGCTAATCACCCCCCCTCTAGCTCGTCTACCGGTCCCGACAGATTTATCCTAGTGGTCGACAGAAAACTTCTGTAGGACCGAGCAGATCATTTCCAGGATTAGTGGTCTAAGCTGGACATCTCATGTTAATTAAAAAAAAGAAAGAAAGGAAGAAGACATGTCTTCTATATTACATCTTTTTAGGTCTGGTGGTCAAATTCTAGAGAAGTTAGGTGTCTGTCTTCTCTTATATGCTAATTACTATCCTAATTAGTAGTCCTCATAATTTACCTCTTCAATTTTAGCTCTGAGAAGAGTTAGCAGTGGTGCTGGGGCGAGCAAATCGTCTTTTACCAACATCTTTTTTAATCAAGAATTTTCGATATGAGATCTTGGCAATGTTTGTTATTTTCTTAGTATTGAACTCTTCTCAAATTCTAAATATTATCTTCTCTCATTGAGCAAATACATTACTAGGATTCTACAATGGGCTAAAATGAATGGTGCACGTTTTATTTCTACATTGATTGTTGTAGGTAACTTTTCTACATCGTCATCTTCACTGTAAACCTTCCACTGCGGACTCGTCCACGACAATGAATCCAAGCGCCTAAATTCATTCTAGTATTTTTTTTTAATTTTTGTTGAGCTTCAGGATTAAGCTAAACAATAACTTAATTTTTGTTTAGATTCATTCTAGAATTTAGGGGTTAAGTTATAGTGTTCAAATTAAAAAAATTTAAAATTAAAAAAATTTTAGGCCCTCACGGGGTATATATAAAAGGATTAGGGTGCCTAATAATATTTTTTTAGCTATGGAATTAAGCAAATTAGATTTTACATTTAGGGCTTAGGGGCGCGTTATAGTGTTTAACCTAAAAAAAATTAAAACTAAAAAATTTTAGATGCTCACGGAGTATGTATATGTATTTAGGATTTCAGATTTAAGGAAAGGTTGATTTTTAAAAAAACAAAATAAAAAATTAAATCAAAGCGCCTGGATTACTGTAGCATGGATAGTTATATATATAAACACACATATAGGGATGGAAACAGGTCATGCCAGACCAGACTTTTGCCTTAACAAGCTAGACCTGTATAGTAACAAAATGATCTGAGCCTGACCCGTGACATGTTATAGGCTTTGTTCTTAGCTTAAGCCTGACCTGTTCAATAGCCTGGCCTGGCCTGCGACTTGTTTACAAAGCATGTAAATTAAAACACTTTATACAGGCCAACAAGCCAAAGCATTAAACAGACCGAAAACCAACCTTAACAGATCTTGCATCATACAGACCTCAAAATAGGTCTTGCATCATACAGACCTCAAACAGGCCAGACATACAAATATATACATATGTATTTGATCTTAACAGGCTCAGGACAGTCTATCAGGCTTAATAGTCTTTATATTGATAAGAAAAATAAGCTTTGAAACAAACCTGAATATTATCATACCCATTACTACCTACTGTCATCTCCAATCAGCGTTCATCTCTACAGGTTCCAACCTCAACTCCATCAAGGATAGATCAAAACAAAAATTTCAAACTCACACCTAGTACACAGCAAGGATTAGAACACTAAAGAAGAAACTCTATATGGCAGTTCCCGGTAATGGAGAACATCTGATCCCAAAACTGATCAACCATATTTCCCAATGCCAATCAAAACAGAACAGCGCAATTAACAAACATCTCACATCAAGTTCCAAAAATCAAAACCATGACAACATGTCCTAAATCTAAACTCAAGAACAACCCCAAGGTAGGATAGTCCAAATCCAAACTCAATCCATCCAAACGTATCATGAATTAATTCCATAATAAAATTCAAAGATCCAAACTAATCATGGTCTTCCTTTCTCTGAACAGAGCAAAGAGATCCAAATCAAAGTGAAACAAATCCTAGAGTATGCCCATCAAGAATTGCGAAACAGGATTCCTTACCTGACCTTTGCACCAGTAGATCTTCCCTAGTTCAAAACCCACAACTCATCCCCCCCTGATTCACGATCGACACCTAGATCTGACTCCCCTGACAGAACGCATGATCAACGAGATCAACCCTCACAGATCGGCTCCAAAACCAAATGGAGAACCTCGACATCAACACCGACCGATCTAACACAAGGAAGGGAAGAGGATCTTACCTATCCGACGTTTACGACTGAGAGCGAAAAGGGGAGGAAGACTCAGCGCAGAGGGGTGGAGGCTCGTCGATCAAGCGGAGCCGACGATGTGGGCTCGCGGTGTCCAGTTGTGAAGAAGAAGAGAAGAAGAAGGAGAAGTTGCGGCTCTGCGTTCGCGATCTGCCGCAAGGAGAAAGAAAGGAAAGTAATTAAAGTGATGGTCCTTTGCGAATAACCCCTCAAAGTTTGGCTATTCCCACTTGAGCCCCTAAGTTTAGGTAATTTTGCTCTTAAACCCTCCAATTTTCTTATTTTTTGACATTCTCCTCATTAACAAAAATTTGGTCTCCAAATTTGTTATCTATATGTGCTAGGTACGATCATGTAGTACAGTATACTGAACAAAAAGAGAGGTAATATAAATAGTACTGAATGAAATAACTCACGCGTACCTCAAGCAAACAAATGGGGGTAGCGAGTTTTGATCGTATCCTCGAGCTCCCAGGTCACCTCGGCATCTGAATGATGTTGTCATCCAACTTTGACTAGCTGGATGGTCTTGTTCCGCAGCTGACGCTCCCCATGCTCTAAAATCCGCACCGAAACCTCTTCGTAGGTCGTGTCAGGCTGGAGCAAAACTGATACCTCTGATAGAATATGTGCTGGGTCGGCCACGTATCTCCTTAGCATAGAAATGTGGAATACATCGTGCACACCGACCAAGGAAGGAGGAAGTGCCAACCGGTAAGCTACGACTCTGATCCTCTCCAAAATCTGGAAGGGTCTAATGTACCGCGGAGCTAGCTTACCTCTGAGGTTAAACCTCTTCATCCCTTTCGTGGGTGAAACCCGAAGAAATACATGGTCGTCTACCGAGAACTCCAGAGGTCTCCGTCTCTGATCTGCATAACTCTTCTGGTGGTCCTGTGCCTCTAACATCCACATCTAATAGTGTGTACTAACTCTGCCTCCTGCTGAGCTCTCTGAGGTCCCAACAGCTGGGCCTCCCCAACCTCTTCCCAAAGGGTGGGGGTCCGACATGTTCTACCATACAACACCTCATACGACATCATCTGAATCTCCGAATGATAGTGGTTGCAAACTCGACCAAATGCAAATGGTCCTCCCAGCTGCCTCCAAAATCCAAAACACATGATCTCAGCAAATCCTCCAACGTCTAAATCGTACGCTCTGACTGTCCGTCTGTCTATGGATGAAAAGTTGTATTAAATCGAAGGTCGGTACCCATGGCCCTCTGCAGACTCTGCCAGACACAAGATATGAACCGAGTATCTCTGTCTGATATGATGCTCAGGGGAACTCCATGCAGTCTGACAATCTCTCGACAATATAACTCAGCTAATCTGTCTAAAGAATCCGTCCTCTAGATAGCAAAGAAATACGCCAATTTGGTTAATCGATCAACGATCACCCAAATCTCGTCATGACCTCTCCTAGTCCTGGGCAGTCCTACCACAAAATTGATAGTGATGTGTTCCCACTTCCACTCTGGAATGGGAATCCTCTAATGTAACCCAGCAGGTCTCTGGTGCTCAGCCTTAACCTGCCAGCATACAAGACATCTAGCTACGAAATCCGTGATGTCCTTCTTCATACCGTTTCACCAATAGGAACGTCTCAAGTCTTGATACATCCGGGTCCCGCCTGGTTGAATAGCAAACCGCGAGCGATGTGCCTCCTGTAACAGCTCCTCTACGACCAGGTGTGATTCTGACACACACAGTCTCCCTCGGAAAAATAAGATGTCCTCATCGTCTCGGGTGAAATCTGACGGCTGCTCAACAATTGCAACAGAGACTGAGAGGGAGTGTGTCACTGAGACTGAAAGAGAGTCTATCTATTGCTGATACTGAGAGGGAGTGTGTCGTTGAGAATAACAGGAGACCTATCACCGAAATTGAAAGTGAATTTATTGCTGAGACTAAGAGATAGTCTCGAGGTCCGATGTTGAGCCAAAGTAGATGTCGCGATCAGGAGTTGAGACCGAGGTAGTTTGGGAGCTAGGGCTGAGAGGGAGCCTTTCAGCGTTCAAGTTGGTTTGACTGGACTGACATCTCATTGGAGCTGTCTGGTTACCTTTTCATCATGCTGACTCATCTGATTAACAACTCAACATAATCCTTGACCCACGGGATACATGGGGGCGGTGGAAAACCGCCACCTCACATGTAAATTTGAGAAAGCACATTGCTGTTGTACCATTACCCCAGGGCTACTACATACCACAGTTGATCATACAAGAGCTTCGCACCTATTGCATATTATTACAGTGGATGCTTCTCATCTGTTATTTACAGCTATGATTCATGATAAACAAGGACTTCAACGAAACAAATTAAACTGATTCGATATACGACGAGTCGCTCTCTGCATCCAACCCGCCCGTCATTATTAACCCAACCTCGGCCACAACTTCTCCCATGTCCGGCCTCTTCTCCGGCGACCATTCGCAGCACCACAGAGCAAGCTTCAGCAACTTGATCATTCCATTGGACTCCCTCTTATTCTTCAGGATCTCGTTGTCAAACACCTCCGCCGTCCACTCCTCGCGCACTGCTTGGTTAACCCAATGGCAGAGATGGATGCCATGGATGCCGCCCGGCTTAGAGTTTACCGAGATCCTTCCGGTCATCAGCTCGAGGAGGAGGCAACCGTAGCTCCACACGTCCGTCTTCTTCGACACCATTCGGCTGTTCTGGTGATCCGGCGACCTGTAGCACACCATCCTATGAACCGCAAGGGACGGGGACACCAGAGGCAGAAGGCCATAGTCACAAATCAGTGGCTTGTCATTCTCGCCAAGAAGAACGTTTGATGTCTTCAAGTTGCCATGGGGAACAATGGCTGCGTCATTCATCTTCCTGTGCAGGAACTCCATTGCCTGGGCCACTCCATATGCTACTTTCAATCTTGAGGGCCAGGTAAATGGACTTCTGTCGGCGCCTCTTCCTATTCAATTTAATTTCAACAAATTTTTAAATCAACTCTGAATAAATCTAAGAGAAACGGCATGCCAATGGTGTTCTAATCTTACCGTGGATGCGATTGTATAGGTTGCCATTGCTTGCGTAGTTGGAGATCATCAGCTTCTCGGTAGTGGAATAGTAGTAACCAAGCAGAGACAGTAGATTTGGATGCTCCATGGAAGATAGAAGTCTCATATACTTCATGAACTCTTCCATGGTTACTGGTCCAAGGTCCCTTAGTCTCTTCACCACCACCGTCTTGTCGTTCTCCAGCTTCGTCTTGTAGCAGCTTCCGAATCCTCCCTTTCCCAACCCCTCTGCCGACCCTTGAAAGAGATCGGTGAGATTGAAATCGCCCAAACCTTTGGTGAACGTTATCTTCCCTGGCTCCTGAACCATCACTTCGTCCTTCTTGTCACTCTCTGCACTGCTTACATGATCACTAGCCTGGCAGAACTCGGCTTCCCCTTCCTCCACCACTTCGATGGACTTCTCCTTCACTTTCTCACGCTCTTGTAGCTTCCTGCAGAATTGCCGGATACTCAAAAGCAAAATGAGCAGCACAAAAATGAATATTATGAAGAATATCATGCTCAGTTCTCTGAACTGGCCCTCTCCAGCCACAACATGTCCGAGCGCTAAGAGGAGCAGTAGGAGCAGTTGGGAACGCAAGAGAGTAGAGTGCATGGAGTGCTTTGGGAAGGTGGAATGTTGCTTCTTGTTGAAAGAAGGGTGTTGAAAGAAAGAGATGGAGTCGTGGCATTGCTTATATCAACGAATCTACCACATGCTCCAAAAATCATATAATTCCAGCTTTGGTTGAGTTAAACAAGTCCAGGAATTTCTGAATAATCTATTCTTCAAGCTTGGAAAGATTATATATCAGAAGTAAAACAGGATTTGAAGACCCGTGGATTTGGTAATATTCTTCTTGATTACATCTGAATTGATGTCATTTAGAGTGTATGTTGAAAATATCAGTCCTCGAACTTATCTAATTCCTCGATTGTGACGCGGCCAATTTTGTCCTTCGTTTCTTGTTTGCGTATGCATGGTTTGCTAGAACTGGCTGTCATTAATTAAGCTTTGCTAGGAACAGGGGATGCATCCACAAATCAATTCGAAGGATAAGGATATGCCTTGCGTTCGATGTTAACGTCATCGCATCAACATTTTCCATCAAAGATTAATTACAGACTGTTCTAGGTTTTGGTCTGAACAATGTGTCCCTTGACTACTCTGTTTAGAACGTCCTTCTTCTCAGCGAGAATAATAGCTAAGAACCATAAACGTTGACATTTAATTATTGTCCACGTAGAAATTGAGAAAAAGAGGAAAAGGAAAAAAAATAAGCCATAAATTTCAAAAGTATTTTAGAGTAGAACATATGCAGCGGGAATTTTTAACGAGAAACTTAATAGGAATGATGTGGTATTTCTTATATACATATTCAATTGCCGCCTGAACATGTGACCTCCGGCCGCCACCTCAAACCAAACTATACCCTGGAGGCACGGTGAACCCGTCGGGGATCACTACTATCACGTTCCCAGAGGCTCATGCTTGCTCGAAAATCGGACGTCTCCCCTATACGACAGACAAGTTGGGACATTTATATATAACTCTACAAATATAGCACAATCTCACATAGTTGACATCACAATAACAAAATAAAAAATTCCACAACCATGCATTTTATGTGGATAAAAATGATAGAAATAAAAGAAGTCATATATCCAAATTAACACTCAAGTTAAATCCAAAAAACTAAACATACTGGTCCAATAATGTATAAACATAAATCTACTAAGACATTACCATATTAATAAAATAAATACGTAAATAAAAGAAGTGCGAAAATAGAGAAACTGCGAAAATAAAATCACTACAGAAAATAAAAACTCTAAACTGCTTGACATCATGGGAGTGACAACTGGATCCTCTCCTAGCTCCAGGTAATGCATCTACCTGCTACTTGAAACAAAAGTAGATGGTGGAGGTGGTGAGTCCGAGTGGACTCTGCGGGTATAAGAGTAGATAAATGCATGACATAATAAAAGGTATAACAAGCAGAAAGAATCAACAGTATACAGTCTCTAAGAAACAGAATAATGACTAGGCATGTATGACACGGAATGATAACAGAATATTAAAACATACATGCATGTCAACCAAGTGCAGCAATCATAGCACATATAAATGTAGCAAACACAAGAAAATATAAAATGTAATAAATGCATATGATGCAATGACATGTGTCACGTCTGACGCCAATCAAACCGCTATCACATCACATCTGTGTGGTCGAGTGGGTAGGGTTGTGATAATTGTACGCACTTCAACGAATACCACTAGTATGTATGGTTGAGTGGACAAGATGCTGGGAAGTCAACTACTCCAAATACCCCAAGAAAAAGGGAGAGTCGTCAACAGCTCTGATATCCCTCGAAGACAACGGTGAGAGTGTCAACTGCTTGCCTACAACTCCAACATCCACTATCTATGAGTGGTCGAGTGTGGCATAACAGGACAGTTGCTCGCACTTTAGCAACTACCACGATGAACGGTTAAGTGGCAGAGCAACTAAATGACTGACAACTACTTAATCATATGGAAGTCAATACTCATCAGCATACAACTATGCAGATATGGTACATGATATTAAATGCACAATTATCCAAATAACAACGATACAACGATACGATCAATAAATACCAAAATCATCAAATATGCAACTAAACTACCAGGTAAGGTATCTCTAATGTCAACCAACCCTAATTGTGTTTAATGATCATTTCTAAATACTCGCGTACAAGCGGTACTTTACAGAATAGAAAATCAACGGAGAAATTGTATGGATATAAAATACGATTAGCTCGAAGATCAAGCAAAGAAGGTATCAACGGATGATATCAAAAACAACAAAAAATAAGGTAAAATAGTCCTACTCAGAAACAAATAGTCATGCATTTAAGATCAAAAATCTACATAATACAAAGGAAAAGTACCCGCCTTAAATGTAGATTGTGTCCGGAAGAACCCCACAACCATTCACACATAAATGATCAAGGTCCTGTATAAAGATTAATGTTTAGCTATCTATAAAATTAAATAACTAAATTACTACTTAATCTATTTAAGATCAAATTCTCAAATTTAACATCTACAAGAAATCTTACAATATTGGTGTTACGAGGTCGAAAACTAAACTTCTCCAACTACCATCTTTAACCTAAAACCAAATAAAAAGACCTCACGGTAAAATTATACTACAAGGTCAATGAACCCTTATTGCAAACCTAATTCTTAAGGATTAACTCCTCTAAAATGATAGCTCATGACAAGGTTTCAATCTATACACGGATCAAACTGAAGCGGCTTGAACTAGTGGAGATTACGGCAAGGTTACAACAAGGTTTGAACTTATGAAATTCTCATAATGAAGTGGCTTGATCCAAATAGCCTTGGCAATATCGAGGTACGAAGCTAGTTTTAAGCTTATTAAGAACTTTGACAAATTTCTCAAACAAATGATCTAGTAGGACTAATTATGCTACTTTGGCTGCTTATAGTTTCGCCCCTAGATTTCACAACTTGAAACACTACTTCGAAGGATGGTCAGTTCATAAACAACTAAGAAAAACTGAAGCTCACTTACAGCGCTGCAAGATCAAACCAAACAACAATTCTTACCTTCACTATCGATGCGGCGCCAATCACTCCGAGAAAGAAGAGTCGCGACTAGGGTTGGGAGAGGGAGATCGTTGGCATCTTCTTCTCGTGCGAGGAAGAGAGGGAAAAGAAGAAGAAGAAGAAGTAGAAGAAGGGATGCGGCAGTTTTTCGACATCGAGTAGTTTCTGGCAACGTGCGATGAGGTAAGGCGGAAAGAAATTGGCAGAATCGAACGAATAAGGGAGAATAAGGGAAGGTTTTTTTATAATTTATTTCAAATTTTATTTAAAAAAACCCTCCTATATCATATATCTAACAACTACAATTGGAGTACCACGTCATTCCCATTGGATTTCTCGTTGCATATTATTTTTCTTTAGAATAATAGAATACAAGGTCTTATATAGATAAATTAAGAAACCTTAAACCCTAAACTGAAAGAGAAAAGACACACATACACTAAAAACTAATTCTAATAAAAAAATATATATAATCTAACATCTCCTTAAATTCACAAAGCTATAGCTAGAAGCATTGAGAGTTTGTCAGACAAAAAATGGAAGCACGAAGCAGAATAAGCCTTAATTTATATATCAACTATCTATAGCGAGGAAGGAATAGAAGGCAACGTGATAATGCCAAGTTGTAAATTATGACGAATGAAATGACAATCAATCTCAATCTTTGTTCTCTCATAAAAGCTATATTGCGAGCAATCTGAATGACACTTTAATTATCACAACGAAGAGCAATAGTTTAGTGAAGAAAAATTTTCATATCTGCAAGCAACCAACGTAACTAGACAATCTCACAAATAGTGATAGTTATAGCATGATACTCAGCTTCTATAAATGATCTGGAAATAACATCTTTGTTAAATTCGACTAAATAAAATTCATACTGGAAAAAATTTTAAAAATTTTCTCAGGAATTTAGGATTTTTGGACCTTAAAATGAGATTTAAGGGGGGAGGTGTGGAACACCAAAGCTGCAAAGGGTCTAGTTGGTTTAGAACCCAACTTTTAGAGGGGTTAAAATGCTTGAAACCCTAGGTTCAGCGGTGGGGACTTAAGATTCCAAAGTACGAGGGCTAAATCACAAAAAGACCCTAAAAACTTAAATCCCTCTTTTCCTATCCCTCCGATCGATCGCACCCGACCACCCCCTCTCCCACGATCTTTTCTTCTTCTTCTTCTTCGATCACACTCACCCACAATCTGAATAACAGTCTAATTATCACAACGAAGAGCAGTAGCTTGTCTAAGAAAAATTCTCATATTACAAGTAACCAACGTAACCTGACAATCTCACAAGTGGTGGTAGTCATAGCATGATACTCAACTTCTGTGGAAGATCTGGAAATAACATCTTATTTCTTACTTTTCCAAGAGATAAAAGAATTTCTAAGAAAAATACAGAATCCAGTGGTGGACTTACGATCCGTATGGTCGTCTGCCCAATCTGTCACGCCCCGAGACCAATGGAGCCGCTAAACCAATATAAAATCGGACAGCATCTCCCCTGTCCGGCGGACAATTTACACATACATATAACACACGCAGTTTATAATTAGGCCTCAGACCTCAAAACAGATATATAATATATGAAAAATGATAACAACGCAATATGAAACACCGTAATACTCACCTGAGCTGCCCCCAAGGCAGTCGCGTAGCAAAACCACATCACAAAAGTCCAACAGAGGACTCAAAAATATAATACCGCGAGAATAAATTCAATACAAGACCTCGGTAACCAAACGAATACAAAACATATACTATGCTATCAAAAGAAAACCAAAACCAGCGGAAGCTCCCATCCAAATAGAGTCGTGGGGACCCGGGACTGGCAACTAGACTCCTTCGGCGAGCTATCAACCTGAAAACAAAAATATTACGACGGGTGGTGAGTCCAAGTGGACTCGCGGGTATATAGATAGATATGCATGGCAGAAAAGTAGCTAAAGCAGCTATAAAGAAACAACAGGATACAGTCTCAACAGGAATCTCAGAATATGCATAACTGAAAATAACAACTGACTGTACATACCAGAAATCAGTCTATCCATACCATAAAAGACTCATACCGACACTAGGAAGTGCAGGGTCATCAAACCACACATAAGTATATCCTGTACATGCATGTCAAACAAGTGCAGCAAATAAATGCAGCAATCACAATCAAAATGCACAATGCATCGTATGCACATGATGCAATGTCATGGTCACCCCTGACGCCAATCAAGCCACCGAGACAGGCGATACTGTGTCGGTCGAGTGGGTAGAGCTATGACACTGTACGCGCCCTGCTATCACTGCTCCTGAGTGACCGAGTGGATAGGATGCTGGCGGGGGACCACCCCCCTACCCCATGTATATATGAGGGAGCGTCGCTCTCATCTCCTCTAGTCTATGGGAAGAGAAGGGATCCCTGGCTGCTACCACGCACCGGAACCACCCTCCAAATAGTGACCGTGCGGAGCAATATCGGGCAAATGCACACACCCAACGGTATCCACTAACCCATGAGTGGCCGTGTGTGCATATCATGTACCGGAAGACGACAGGCTCAACCACAAGGGAGTCGCTGATCGCCGGCATGCAACAGTGCAGGTATGGTGCATGACTCAAACACATGCAACCCCTACCAGGTCATCATACATAACTCAACATAACATGCACAGGTTGATCACAGGTATAATAACCTAACCATCATGCATCTAAGTGCACATGCAAGTAATAACAGAATCAACCAATGCAGATATCAGGTGACATGCAACAATAACCCAACCAGTCCATATCTAGACACACGTGCAAGTATGACCAGAATCAACCAATGCAAATAGCAGGTGACATGCAACAATAACCCAATCAATCCATATCTAGACACACGTGCAAGTATGACCAGAATCAACCAATGCAACCATACAATGGTATGCTAATCCCTATCCACATACTCATACTCATACCAATGCTATACAGAATCAGATAACAATAAACGAGACTGTATAGAAAGAAATTCAGATCATATCCAAGGTCAAGCATAAGTATCAAGCAGGATAACAAAACGATAGCAGATAAAGGTCAATATCAGCCTACTACATCAATAACAAATAGCCATGCATAAAGATAACGTGGATCTAAAGAAGACAAGCAAGAAGTACCCGCCTCCAAATGGTGAAGTCCGTATCAAAGGAGATAGAACCACCCGTCAATAATCCAAATCAAGCTCCTGTATCAAGGATGTATTTAATTAGCTATTACATGGATATAATAACTAACTAATTAGTCCCTAAACTAAACCAGCATTAACCTAATCATTTCTTGTTCATTTAATCACTTCTAATTAAATGAAAGGTTTCCCAATTACCTCACGTAAATAAGATTAGGTTAAATCCTCAATCGAATCCCACAATTAACCTATTGTTCCAATTGAGCTAAATAGCCACAATAACCTATCCAACTCTAAGGTAGCAAAACCTATTCAAATTCATGCGTAGAGATTTGATAAGAACATTACAATATTGCAAATCTTGCTATAACCCAATCAAAAATCCAAAACTAACAGCATCTAGAAATAGCAACCCTAAGGCAAAACTCATGGTTGTAATGGTAACCTAAGCTTACCTCCACATAGATCAAACCACTCAATCAAAGTATCCCTTAACACAACTCCAATTGCATATCATCTACTCACGGCAGTAACATAGGGCAGAAAACAAACGAACAGAAGGCAAATGGGAAGAACTAAAGGAGTATCCAACTCCATATCGGTGATCAACCATCCTAAGATCAAGAACTGACCCCCAACAGAAAACCAAACTAGTTAAACCCAATCCCATTAACATACAATCTACATAGTTTCCCAAAACAAATCTGCCATTACTATCCTCAGTCTGATCTAAGCCAATCTAATACATCCCAAATCAAAATAAGAACACGACAATAATCACCGAAACAAAACCAATTCTAGGTCTTCAATCGAAAACAACGATCATTCCTCAAAAAGGGATTCCCTACTCACCTCCGGTGGGGCTCCGATGGCGCGATGAACTCGTCGACCAGAGGAAACTACCACGGTCCCAAATCGCCCGAAGTGAAATCCCTAACTCACGCTCGCGAGGTGGTTTGGGAAGCGTGGAACCGGAGCTCAGGCGCTTGCTAGCTTCCCGAGGGTGTGGTTCGCCGGGGAGGTGGACGGTGAAGGAGGCGACGGTGGCGTCTGTTTCGATCGGCCAAGGAAGTGGCGTGCAGTCGAAGCGTCTTGGCTGCGGTGAAGCGGAGAGTGAAGAGGAGTGGAAACGGCTGAAGAAAAACCGAGCCCTAGCCGACCCTTTATACTCGCCCTTTTGCACTTTAGTCCACCCATTCTACTTAATTCAATTTGCACCCCTAAATTTTAAACATTTTGGCAACAGCCCCTTTAATTTAAGGAAACCCCTACAACTTGTTTCCCTTTTGGCATACAGGCCCCTCAATCTTAGGCTTTAAAAAGGTTTAACCCTTTAATTTCAATTGGGGACTCGAAAACCCTATGTTTTCTTCGGAAAAATTTTCTGGATCGCATCCAAAAGTGTCGGATTTAACATAATCAGCATCAGAGTATGCACACAACTCTAACGAGAAAATAGAAGGGAATAAAATACTCTGAAATTGAGTTCCCCAAAGATATCAGAGAATGCGAAGAATGACAGCCCAATGAACTGTGATAGGTGCAATGACAAACTGACTAACCATATGCACAGCATGCGCAATATCAGGATAAGTCACAGTGAGATAAATCAAACTTCCCACAACTATATGTAGAGGTTAGGATCTGGCAAAGGAGAACCATCCGAAGGAGAGTATCGAGCATTAGTCTCAAGGGGAGTATCAACTACGCTGTTGTTAGTGAGACGTGCACGCTTAAAAAGATCGGCTATGTACTTTGATTGAGACAAAAGGTAACCTTTTGGTGAAGAGGCAATCTCGTTCCCTAAAAAATAGTGTAGCAAACCCAAGTCTTTCATAGCAAAGCAACTAGCTAATTCAAACTTTAAAGACTCAATTCCATCAAAGTCATCATCGGTAATTATCATATCATCCACTTATAAAGATAAAAGTATATGACTTACACATATACACTTGACAAATAAAGTGGAATCATGATTATTGGGACAAAAATCAAGAGAGGTAATCACCGTGAAAAACTTCACAAACCAAGCACGTGGTGCTTGTTTGAGTCCATAAAGAGTTTTATGAAGCCTACAAACTTCACCAGGTCGGTGACCAACTCCAGGAGGAGGCACCATATATACTTCTTCTTGAATATCATCATTCAAGAAGGTATTCTTGACATCCATCTGAGATATTTTCTATCGACGAACAGAGGCAACAACAATTAACATACGAACGGTGGTTATTTTAGCAACAGGAGCATAGGTTTCCTCATAATTCATGTCATACTCCTGAGAGTAACCTTTAACAACAAGATGAGCTTTGTACCGTTCAATAAAACCATCAGATTTAGTTTTGATCTTATAGACCAAACGAGAACCAATGGTGTGTTTTTCTAGAGGCAACAATATTAAATCCAATGTATGAGTTTGATACAGCGCAATTAGTTCCTCAGCCACAGCATTCTGCCAAAGTGGATTCTGAACAGCTTCTCTATAGGATATAGACTCAAAAAGACTATGAACAAATGCAATAAATAAAGAAAAAGAATGAGAATAATAAGAGTAAGCAAAATCTGATAATTTAGTGGACTTACAAGCATGAGTGGACTGACGACGGTGGAGAGAAGTATCATCTGCAATCTCAGAAGATGATTGAATAGTGGTCGAAGGTGGAGCAGATGTCTCAGAAACCATACCAGATTCGGTTGAACTACTAGTAGGGATAGTGGGTGAAGCTTTCTCAGTGTCAGTATTGAAAGCATCAATACAAAATAGATTTGACTTTGTCATATTATGCGAACTAGCTGGAATAGAAAAGAATGGAATATGCTCAAGAAATACAACATGATGAAAGACATAATTTTTTACTAACGGGAGCAAAGCAACAAAATCCTTTTTGACCAATGTCATAACCCAAAAAGACATATAGAGCAGACCGAGGGACTAATTTATTACGCTCGACATGTGGACAAAGGACAAAACAAGTACAACCAAAAACACGCAAGAGGAATAAGCAGGAATATGACCATACATGTTTTCAAAGGGTGATAAGCTTGAATTGTGTGAGGTTAGAATTCTATTAATCACATAAGCAGAGGTAAGGATTGTTTCCCCCAAAAAATACTAGGAACACTAGCAGACAATAAAAATGAATGAGTTGTTTCAACAAAATGTCTATGTTTTCGTTCAGTCATACTATTCTGTTCAGGAGTATTTGTATATGAGATTTGATGAATAGTACCATCAGAAGCAAGTAAACGTAAAAAATCATTCGAAGTGTATTCACCCCCCCCCCCTAAATCACAATGAAAGCACTTTATGACACAAGAATGTTAAATTTTCACAAGAGCTCTAAAGTTATTGAAAATGGTAAGATAATCAGATCGGTATTTCATAAGATAAATCTAAGAGTAACGAGTGAAATCATCGACAAATGAAACATAATACCTTTGAATTGGATGAAAAAAAAGACTAAATATCTAGACTCACATAATTGACTAACATAAATAAATTTTAAAGTAAAGTAAGACTTAGAATATAATAAACATCGGTAAGAGATAAATCAGAAGTAACAATAGAGCTAATACCTACTAATGGTATAGGAGTACCATCAATAGTCACAATAGATATAAATGAACTGGGAGAAAAAAAATAAAAGATGATAAATTAGGTGACCTATGATGAGAGACACTAGAATCTAAAACCCATAAGGATGAATATATACTTGAAATATCAAATGATGACAAACCTGTATTAGAGAAAATTGACATGACATAGGATCGTGAAACAAGAAATTATTGAAACTGCTCAAGCATATACGGATTAGATTGTTGCTACTGATATTGTTGCTCAGGTGGTTTACTTATGCTCAACAATAATGGATATTACGACTTCCAGTGTATCTTGTCTTTGCAATAAGCACAATTATCTTTAAAAATCTTCGAAGTAAACCTATTTTGATTATAAGCTAGAGCCATCAAGAATTATACGAACACACCAGAAGAAATCCTAGAGGACAAAATCAGGCAAGCCGAGTGATCCAAGCATATTTCTATGATTGTCGATTGGTCAGAAACTCAGCGATTATCGAAATTTGAAAACGAGGGTAGAGGAAAATTTCCCAGAATTCACTGGGATAAAAAACCAAATATGATATCCAAAATAGAGGATTTTGGATACCCACAGCAACCAATTGATAGGATTTTGAATTTCACCGAGCCTTGATTATAGATGATTTTTGGCTTTTCTTTATGGCATACTTTCTTGGAATTGGATTAGGTGGAGAAGCCAAATAAAATCCAAAGATCTCTAAAATATTAGCAAATTCAGAAACGATTATTTTTACCCATCCACCAACTCCAATGGAACAAATAGTAGGCTTCCCAATAGAAAATTATAAAGAAGAAACATACGAAAACTATGGATCAAATTAGTAATCTTTTAATTGAATTATCAAAATTATATAAAAAAAAGACTTTAATAGTATGTAGAAATTGAGAAAAAAAAAGAGGGGAAAAAATAGCCGTCATGATAAATCTCAAAAATATTTTAGAAAATAGAATATAAGGTCTTATATAGATGAGTTAAGAAACCTTAAATCCTAAATTGAAAGAGAAAAGACTCAAATGCCCTATTATTCTAATAAACTATATATAATCTAACCATCCAAATTTGACACTTTGGTTTAATTGTATCACAATCTGAATGTCAAGCCATGACTTTATTTCTCAGATACGCCTACAGATTGATTATCAATGGAGGAAATTTGATAGTTGCTGCCCCACTGCAACAACATGGATGATTAGAAGGCATCTACAAGTAAAGTAACAAGACTATTTCAATTCATGTTGAACCAGAGATAAGTTTCTGATAAAAGATTTCTCATTTGTTTAAAAATTTCATTCGTAAATGATGTTGTCGGAAAGAAAATGAATATGAATTTTATTTCAGACAATTTCTAATAAAGATGAGCAAGTAACCTTAATCATGATGAGATTTAATTTGTGCTTCTGGCTGAAAAAACTTTTGATACAATTCTTCTTGCGAATAAAATTGAAATAGGCCTCTATTTTAAATGTTATGAGATAGGACACCTAACAAATCAATGTAAGAAGGACTCTTAATTATGTAGATATTGCAATAGAAGTTGACTCAAATAGAACATCAAAAAGATGCCATCCAAAGCAAGAAATCCCCACTGCATATGCCACAATCTAATTTACATCACAAACAAGAGTGATCAACTAAAACAATGAGCCAAAAAGTTAATATTTCATAAAAGGAACAAACGCATTGATATTAAATTAATTTCGTTACACTAAAAAATTAGCAAAGTGGAGATTGTGCTAGAGTTCTATTGGAGTGAGGAAAAAAAACTTAAAGGATAATTGACATGGTTAAGATTTGCCTTAGTAAACTCAAGCTCATGAAAAATTTTAATTTTTTGCATGTAGCCTGAGTTATTAGAAGTAAATTAATTAATTTTTGGAAAAATTTGAGAAAACTCCCCAACATCAAATTGACTTTGCATGCACTCCCATGAAATTTCTTTGCATGCATTCCTGATGGATTGACAAGACAGTTTTGTGTTATTTTTTTATCAGTATAAAGAGTAAAATTCAGTATAAATCGTAAAGATTTGAGTATAAATTGTTTGATATTGATACTAATTTAAGAAATTTGAGTATTATTTGAAAAATTTGAGTATACATTGTTTCAGTATATATAAAAATTTCAGTATATATTATCAAAATTTAAGTATGAATTGATTTAGATTGAGTATTATTTGAAAAATTTAAGTATAAAATTTAGAATTTTGAGTATGTGTTTACATCCACACATCAAGATTTTCACACGAGGCACAGAAATTTATACTCAAATTTTTAAATTAGTACTCATTTCAAATATTTATACTCAAATCTTTATAATGTATACTGAGTTTTCACTCTTTATACTCACACGTCAAGATTTTCACATGAGGGGTCACCGAAACTTTGTGCTCAAATTTCTTAAATTAATACTCAATCTCAAACAATTTATACTCAAATTTTTACAATGTATACTGAGTTTTCACTCTTTTATACTCAATCTATCAGGGAGTGAATGCAAAGAATTTATCAAGTGGGGAGTGCATGCAAAGGCCAATTTGAGATTGGGAAGTTTTTTCTAATTAACCGTCCCAA
The DNA here is from genome assembly GCA_024364735.1 of Boesenbergia rotunda. NCBI lineage: Eukaryota > Viridiplantae > Streptophyta > Magnoliopsida > Zingiberales > Zingiberaceae > Boesenbergia > Boesenbergia rotunda. The sequence goes on from JAGFNQ010008200.1 coordinate 300,457, forward strand.
AAAATAATATTTAACTTTAGTTATTTTCATTTAAATATCTATATAAATAGAACTATAGTTTCAATTTTTTGATGCAATAAAAATATTTTACTTCTCCAAATTTGTCTATTAAATCCTTCATAGTTATGATTTTCGGAGTAAACAATAATGCCTCTCTTATACAAGAAATGGACAAATATTAATTGGGGTTCTAATATTATTTATATTCAGTATGCCCACCACAGTTTGTAATTAATTATCTCTGCATAAAACATAATTCGGATGAAGCATTGGTTTCCTAGCACTCGTAGAAGCTGTGTCTTCGTGGTATGATATCGTGGAGAGGCCTCCTCGAGTAGACACTGGAATATCCCTTTCGGCATAAGGCGCCGCCGCCGCCGCCGCCTTTGCTGCTCGCCTCCACCTGAGCCCTGAACACTGCACAAACCGGCCTGTGATCGGAGAATCTCGACTCCCCTCTCGTGTACTGCAGCTGCTCTATGCCATTCCCATGCCACAGGATCCTATCGCACCTATATTTTAAAATTAATTAATTATTACATAAATTTACTTGCATTTCGTTATTTTTAATCAACCATTTTTTTTCCTCTCTGTTTTTAAATACCATGCCGGTGTTCTACGCTTCTTCTTGGATTTGGTGGTCTCCCCTGAGTAGGCATCGGAGTTTTGCGCGTACTTGTAAGTAGGAGCAAAGTAGATCTTGCCCTCCTTCCATCCATCAAACACCTTTCCTGCTTCTCTCTCCATCTTCAGCTGCGATCATGAGTTTATCAAGAACAAGGATCATTGATTGTAGTATTTGTTTCAAGAAGTTGTTAATCCAATTTAGTCAGTCCTATTACCTGATCCCTCCCTAGCAGAGCATCCCAATTATTATCCTCGAGCAGTGTTCTTGCATCCTCGTAGCGCAGTGCAATCCGGTAGTTCAAGTCGCCAAACCATACGACGCGACTTCATACGTTCATTGATAAAAAATCATTTGCTCCGACGATGAAAAATTCGAGTTGAAAAGGGGTTAATGAATTGAATTTACGTACTCATGATCGAGGATTTTCTCGGGCATTTTCCGACTTCCGGGGATCTTGCAAATTTTGGGGAACTGCGCGCTCTTAAGGATGTCGGCGACGTCGGCGTTCCTCTTCAGCTCGTCGCCCTCCTTCTCGCCGGAGGTCAAGTGGCTGCACACAAAGCAAAAGGTCGTTCGGTGCAACGACATGCTCAGTGCGACGCATCCCTGTTTTAATTTATTTTTTTCACACTTGATGAGCATCAGCTATCCTTCAATCAAGCAGCTAGCTTAATTATCAGTTTCAAATGCTCAAATTTGCACCTTGTTCCCGAGGCATCCCATGATTCCTCTGCCGACGGTGTCGACCCGGAGGTGGCCGATGTGCTGCGCCAGCTCGTTCCTCACCCACACCGACAGGAAAATGCCCACCATTTGCTTGCTCGCGATGAGGCAGTAATCCGCTTGGCCGGCGGTGCCTCGGACTTCCGGCCACACCAACTGGGACGACGTCGAGTAGCATCCGAACTCGTCGTCAGAGCCCGAGTCGTCGATGAAGTACTCGCTCATCTTCCTCCCCATCTCGCCGGGCTCGTACTTGCAATTGCAGGCCTTGACGAGCGCGGCGCCAGTGGCGCGGTAATTTTTGCTGAGGACCTTCAGCGATGGCTTCTGGAAGAAGAGGCCACTGCTCGACTTTGAGATCTCCTTGTTATCGTATCTAGTGTTGTTATTGAGTGCCTGGCCGATGAGCGCCAGCCATTTGGCGGCGGGCTCGTTGTCCTCGATCACCAACACGTTCCCTGCATTCAAAGGAACTATTTCCTGAAACCTGACAAATCAAAGACATTAGCAATCAATCAATTCAAATTCATTGTTCAGATTTTTTTTTTCTTAAAAAAAAGGATAGTTTACCCAATAACGTAGATGTCAGAGGATCCTTCTACGTGGAGAAAGTCTTCAATGTTGAGGTCATTGTTTGGGCACCTTCCTCCTACGTTCCATGTCCCCACAAATATACGGTACTCCTCAGTTCGATGAACAGTAGCTCTCCTTCTGTGCCTCTCTAAAATAGATAGATTGAGCCCTTCTATTCTTGAGCTTGTGCGTCTGCCTAAAGTTTAGAGAAATCCATGATGAGTTTATAGATTCTGATTCAAAATTGAATCCATCAAAAGCAAGCATGCATGGTTTCACATTAGCCACCTGATAAACTTTTTCTTGCAACAGTGTACGCCTCCGGAAAACTTCTCCTCGAGATGTAGCTGCTCTCCAAGTCTTGTGATTTCCAAAACCCGACAAGTTATAAGTAGGATGAAAAAACAGAATACAAAAGTCAAATTTAAGAAGGAAAAAAAAAAGGTTATTTACCGAAGACGATCTCTGTTCTTGGGAGGTCACCGTCAGAGTTTCTCTTAGTTTTCCCTTTTCTACTGAAAATGCTTGGTAAAATGGACTACCAAACCAGGGGGAAAAAAAAAGAAAGAAAGATCGATCGATCAAAATGAGAGAGAAATGAAAAATAAAAGAGAAATGACTGACTGACTTTTTTCTTTTTATCATTCCTGGCAGAGTCGTCGAGGAATCTGGACTTGGTCATGTCCTCTGAGGGAGACTCGTCGTATGACATCCAATTCAGAAGCACATTGGGGTCGTCGCAGGGTCAGCCGTTGCCGATGCCTCGATTGAGGGATATCATGTGGAGATCAGAGGAGGAGGAGGAGATGCATTGTTGGGGATGATGATCAACTAGAAACATGCGAGAAACAGAGAGACATGGATGATGGATGGATAGGAGGGAATTGGGAACATGGAAGAGGAGGAGGAGGAGGTAGGAATTAGGGACGAACTCCTACTACTCTTCCTCGGCCATTCTTGCGTCTCTATGTTTTTTTGGGTGTTATTGGGGAGAACAGATAAGTTAACGCATGCAATTTTTAGGCTCCTAATCTTGAAAAAGATATGACCGGTTTTCCTTTATTCAACAAAGTTTCAATCACTCTGATCGAAATATAACATCTTTTCATAATCAAATACTAATTAACTTTGATTGATCGAAACACGTATGCAAAGTAGTATACCTGGTTGTACAGGTTGAGACGGTTGAGATTTTTTTCGTTCCACTTTCTTAAAAACGTGTGTAACTGCATCAATGTCGGCGCGAACGGAGGAGTAACGATAGATTGACCAAATCCAGGGCTCTAACGTTGGCGTCGCCATAATCTATTGTAGGTCAAATCGGACCATTAGGATTCAATCTGGTTAGGCCTCATGGGTCATAGATAGCTGGTTGAGCATTTGGTCGGTGAGGGAAAGTGTCGAACGAGATGTAGGCGTCGTTGCGGAACAGGAACACTGCGATGCGAAATCTACTCCCGTTTGCTTCCGATCTCGTCTGGATTTCTCGTAGTAACGTGCATATGCTTCTCCGCCTCCGAACTCACGCTGCACATCCTCCTCCATCGCCCTTCCCAATACGTGCTTCCGTTCATACGCTGCTGTCCACCAGCAGAGCGCGCAGGAGCCCTGCCGCCGCCTCAAACCACTTTTCCTCGAAGTCAGATATCCATGCAGCGAACCCTTCTTCCGGCGAGAACTGCAGTTCTGGCGGCGTGGAGGACGCTCTGTGCATGTTCGACGAAATGCCCCAGTGGGACAGCTCTATCGCGGGCTTCTGCCGCATGCGCTCTTCGGGTTTGCGTCCCGATCAATTCACATACAGGCGTGCGGTCTCGGCCTGTGCAACCTCCCTGAACCTTGGTTTGGCCGAGCAGCTCTATGCTTCAGTGATCAAAGACGGGTTTTTTTCAGATGGATACGTTTGTTCCAGTCTCATTGACCTTTTCTCCGCTCATGGTCGTCTTGACGATGCTCTAGGAGTCTTATGGCAGGGTGCCACCAGAAATGTCGTGTGTTGGAACATGATCATCACTGGCGCAGTGCGAAATGGGGAGATTTACTTGGCATTGAATCTTTTCCGTCTGATGGTGAGCGACTTTTGCAAGCCAAATCCTTTTACGCTGTCAAGTATCGTATGTGCGTGTGCTTCTTCTGGGAAACTAGAAGCAGGTGAAGCTGCACATGGTTGGGCGATTAAGAATGATGCTGTTGCTGATGTGTTTGTCGCCACGGCGATCGTTGATATGTATGTGAAATGTGGGGTTATGGATGCAGCCATGCAGCAATTCTCGTCCATAGCAATTCGCAATGTGGTTACTTGGACAGCAGTTATTTCTGGGTTTGTCCAGAAGGGCGAATTCGTAGATGCATTGTTACTTTTCAAACAAATGTTGTCTTCAGGCATTGAGATTAACAAGTTTACTCTGACAAGTGTACTACTTGCCTGCTCTAAATCCTCTACGGCAAAGGAGGCAGACCAAGTACATTGCTTGATTATGAAGAAAGGCTTGCATGTTGATTTTGAGGTAAAAGATGCGTTGCTCAGAACATATGGAAAATTGGGATATATTACGTATGTCAATAGGGTTTTTGAAGAGACAGGTATAGTGAAAAGTGCTTCCACTTGCTCAGCTATGATCTGCAGCCTTGCTGAAAACAAATGCTTGATAAGATCAATGCAGTTCTTCTGCTGGATGTTTAGTGAAGGTCTTAAACCTGACAAGAATTGCTGCTCTGGTATCCTAAGTATAGTTGATCGTGTTGATTTTGGAAGGCAGATACACTCATATGCTATAAAATTTGGAGGTGTCCATGATATTCTTGTTGGACACGCACTTTTTACCATGTATTCCAAATGTGGTAGCCTAGAAGAAAGCTATCAATTTTTTAAGACTATAAAGGAAAAAGACAGAATTTCTTTTACATCCATGATTTCTGGTTTTGTAAGATATGGTCACGCAGATGAAGCATTCCAATTGTTCAGAGACATGATGGAGGAAAAGGTTATACCAGATAATATGACTATATCTTCCATTCTTATGGCTTGCCATGGTGAATATTCCTTGACCAAAGGAAAGGAGCTTCATGGATATGCTCTTCGTGGTGGATTCGTCATTGATCCACCCCTCGGTAGTGCGCTAGTCTCAATGTATTTGCAATGCAAAAGGCCAATATTAGCCAAACAAGTCTTTGATAGAGTCTCACCAAAAGACCAGATTCTGTGGTCTTCCTTAGTCTCAGGTTTTGCTTCAAATGGTTATAGTGAGGAAGCACTCATGGAACTTCCATGCTTAGTTAGTGCTGGCTTTGAGGTTGATCAATATGCATGCTTATCCCTTCTTAGAGTTTGTACAGATTTGTGGAGACCAAGTATCGGTGAGCAATTGCATGCTCTTTCAATTAAAAGAAACACAATTTCTCGTATATTGGTCAGTAGTGCATTATTGACACTATATGCAAAAATTGGTAGAATTGACGATTCTCGTAGAATTTTTAATGAGACTGGAGACCCTGATGTAGTCATGTGGACATCAATAGTTGATGCATATGCTCAGCATGGGAATGGGATTCAAGCTCTTGAAATGTTTCGACTGATGAAAGACAGTGGGGTCAGGCCTGATCTTGTGACATTTGTTAGTGTCTTGTCTGCCTGTAGCCGTAACGGTTTAGTGGAAGAAGGCTTTCGCCATTTTAACTCTATGAGATCTGATTATGGGATTAGACCAGAATCACATCACTTTGCTTGTATGGTTGATTTACTTGGTCGGTCCGGAAGGCTCAAAGAAGCGGCAAGTTTTATCAGTATGATGCCTTTCAAACCTGATCTACTGGTATGGAGCACATTGCTCGGTGCTTGTAAACTCCATGGAGACGTTCAGTTAGGAAATTTAGCTGCAAAGAAAATTCTTGAGCTGGAACCTCAAGATTCTGCAACTCTTATTTCTTTGTCTAATATATCTGCCGAGTTAGGAGATTGGGAAAATGTTACTATGATAAGAAGGCCAATGAAGGGAACTAGATTAAAGAAGGAACCTGGATGGAGCATAACCTATCAGTATAACTAATTGGCACTCCAAACTCAAAAGCAGAATCACGTTGTTATTTTTCTTCTCTAAGCTCAGATTGTGTGAGTTTAAATATGGATGTTAATCGACCCTGTTACTTTGCAGATTCATCAGGTGAAGCAGAAGCACCGAAGACATTCTGAGATGGTTTCACTAGCTTTTCAGTGAGTCTCTCCCCTGACTGATCCATGCAACTGACCAGGTAACTCATGGTTAGATGCTTCTCCCAAACCTCAGAGATTGCCCTCTTGAATTGAGTAGATAATGTGCCACAAATGTTTAGCCCAAACTTCTAACTTCCCATATTATTAGGAAAAGCTATATCAATTTTTTAGTTGGTACCAAATATCTAGCTTACATCGACTAACCCGCTTATAATTTTGTTCTTTGAACATAGGTTTGGAGCACAAATAATAGTGTCTGTAACGCAAACACAATCAAATCACAGCATTCTACAAGATCTTTTATAGAAGACTAACTTCTGCCTTAAGTACCTCTAGAAATGACACAATTATGACAACGATGATGCAGTAGAGTAGATTAATACATTTGTCCAAGTCTCATGGTTTACAATTTACAATCCCAGTGCACCAAGTGGGGTCTTGCCCTGCCCGGCCTCAAAGTAGAATATGAGCATGGCGAGCATTGCGATCCTGGCGTGCTTGATCTCGGCCAGCTTGAGCCGCTCCAGCTTCTCGAAGTCGGGCACGTACACGCCGTCCTTGATGGTGCCGGCGAGGCCGAGGGGGTCGAAGAACTTGCCGCCGGGGTAGCCCTGTTCGCCCGTGGCGTTGGCGAAGTTCTCGGCGGTGCGCGACCAGGGCGTGGCCCACTCCACGGACTGCGAGTCCGGGTTGAAGAAGTCGACCCACCGCTTGGACTCGACCCACCCCATGAGGAGGAGCTGGGTACCGAGGAGGGTGCCGAAGGAGAAAGGCGCGATGGCGCCCGGGTCAGCGCCGGCCTCGAACCACGGCACGCCGCTCCACGCCTGCCCCACGAAGATGCCCACCACCGCCGCCATCGCCCACCGCCCGTGGATCAGCTCCGCCTCCCTGTACCACTTCAGGAACGCGGGGTCCTTACCCAACCCCAGCGGATCGAACCCGTAGTCCCCCGGCAACCTGCACTCATCACACGGCAGAAAAGATTTGATTTTTCCACAAATCCCCAATTCTCGATGATGACTATACAGAAAGAAACTGAAGGGCATACGAGCCATCGAGCCACTCTGGGTCGACGAGGTTGCCACCGCCCCTGACGCCGGGGAGCCAGGACTTCTTGGGGGCGGCCGCGACGACGATGAGCCGACGAGACGAAACTGCGGAGGACCTCCCGCCGACTGTGGCGTTGAGGAGAGTCCGGGAGCCGGAGAGGAAGGGGGTGGACAAGCCTTGGAGGACGACCGCGGCAGAGGTGGAAGCCATGGCCATTGCTGCTGCTGCTGCTGCTTTGATGAATTGGTCTGTTCAGCTGAGGGGCGTGGATGCGCGCCGGGTATTAGTGGGTGGAGATGGCTGACAGGGATCCACCAAATCTAAGGGAGATCCGGGATGGGAAAGAGGATAGATTACTGACCAATGGGGAACTTGGAAAGGAGCTCTCAATCTGCCGACGTGGATCTCTGTACCTCACCCGTGGATATGGGCCTCTAGTTTTTGGTTCACCTTGAAATTTATGAAATTAGATTGATATGTGTTGGTCTCATTTGCTATTTTGATGTGCGACTCAGGTCGTTCTTTAGTGACAAGTAATTTTCACAGGTAAATATTCTTTTAAGGACAATCTTTATTGGAAAAATTAGATATTTTCTCTCGTTGACAAATGAAATCAAATTGAAGTCGGAAAAAAAAACAAATCTGCAGAAAATTTCCAAGTCAATTGCATGTGAAGCTTAACCCATGTTTCAGTTGATCTATCATATTTTTCTTACTATGACAAAAAAGAAAATGCAAGAGAATTGAAGAGAAGTTGGATACTACTGATGAAATGTAGTTTTCTGTGTTGATCACTTGATCTAGGACAAAGTTTTGAAAGGCGAATTGTAACAATCAATTCGAACTGAAAAAAACCAAGAGAATCGAAGAGAAATTGGATACTGCTGATGAAATGTAATTTTCTTATAGAAACTTGTGGAGAAGTTCACATGGGGGCGAAACTTATTAAGCAGGTGAGTTTAGCGGCTTAATAGATCGATTGGCAATTTATGCTAGGCAGACCGAGCAATACAAGATCCGAAGGATACCATATATTTCATCACCTTCTGTCTTAATCTTAATAGCACATCTGATTGCAAACCTAAACTATAGTTAACATACATATTTCATATTTCAGCAATCTTGCTATTATCATCAACACAGTGAATATATAGACACCAGCTTGCGAGAGCAAGAGATTCTCTTCTTCTGGATTGATCAAAATCAATTATCATATAAGTGAAATTTCAGGTCGTACAACCTCAGATAATAGAATACATGTAACATGTGTACTTGTACTTTTATAATTGGGATGTTTTTGAGCTATAAACTGCTACAAAATGGTCGAGAGCCCATACAAGAGATCTCATACAAAAATCACTTCTCTTTTATTTTGAGTGTTATGGTGCCTGACATCAATGAGAAAGCCTAGGCTGATAGGTTTATATGTTCATACCAACAAATTGGTAGCTTCAAGAGTAATTTGTGTCAGGTAAGGATCAGAACAAGGGTACCTCTTGAAATCTTAGTGGAATAAACCTTGTCAAAACTAGGAAAACGTGACAGACAAAGCATAGGAGTGAAGAAGAGAAAGGGCTTGCTCAGCAACAGCACGGTTCCTTGCATGTCTCGCCCATTCAGCAACAACTTCTTTGGCTTCACTGCCATGAACCCCTTCTTCCAAGACATCTGCTGCTTCTCTGAAATTGCCATCCACCAACAGGCTCTCAACTCTACTGATGATAGACTCAATTCCATCTCCAGACTGTTCTTTCATCTGATGAAACAAACAAGAACAGGCACATTCTTTAAGTTAACTAAGGTACTACTGGTTCCAGAAGAATAAAATGATGTCTGATTTTCAGTGTGATAGATCAAATCATCACAAATCAGCATTTGAAGTTTAATATGAGGATGACCTTTAACGAAGATGCAATGTCAGCCACAAGATGAGCAAGGATACCACCACCACCGGCAGGAATAAGGCTGAAATGTCGCAAGATGCCCTTGAGGGACTCAAACTGCAACGAAAAGAAAAGTAATACAATGTTCTAGAAAGGCAGAATACGAAAAAGGTATCATCTTCATAGTTAACAACAGTTAAATACTACTGTAAGAGCTTCAACAGTGTGTAAACAAGTAGTCATTAGATCGACACAATTTTATTAATACTGACACTGTACAGATTAACAGCTTAATTACTTACAATCTGGATAAACATAACTAGAAAGTTGAAACAAACAGTCTCAGCTGAACTTGAAATTAACCCACTAGAATTGGTAGCAAGCTTATACAAAAGTATATAACATCATAACAGGTCAAAACATCAACAGTGTAGAGACTGTCTAAGCATGGTAAACAGCAACCCCCTCTCCAATATTCATCTAGGTCGACAAGTTTAGAGTAAGAGTACATATAGCACCAAGACATAACAACACAACTAATTTTACACGTCAAGAACAATGTAAATCTTATAGCTAAGACGAACAAGAATAAGTTGTCTAGCTGCACGGTACAATATTGCTTCTGGAAATGAAAATATTCAACTGAACACAGAAAATTTACAGGGTAGGCAGAATCATGATGCAGGTTAGCATGGTGAGAGCAGTGGATTATAAATACAATAATGAAAATGAGAGTACTGTTTTCTAACAGTAAGACTGTTAGAAATTAGTTTGTACACTGGAAACTGATAATCAAGCAGAAAACCATCACAGAATTATAAACAAAGACAATGATGCTCAAACACAGTAAGAATAGGATCTTTCCCTTGCCTTTTCATTTAGTTGCATCTGAGTGTTTGCTCCGTTGTTCAATATTTCTTCTGGAAGGGATAAAAGTGCCAATTGTAAAAGTGAATCTTTATCAATGCCTTCAAACGACTTAAGCAATGCAACAACCTCAGATTGAATTGGCAATCCTCTAGATAGAGCATCTTCTAAAGCAAGTGTTCCCTGTATGATCAGAAATAATTAGCAAAAACATGTAAACTTTAAATTATGCTTTGAAACACCTAAGTTGTTGAAAAGGATTAGCATAAATTACATCTCTAAAGTCAGCCAGATTTCTGTTTTTCATAGTGGTTTGATTCAGAGTTGTATTCTACATTTCACATAAACTTTTGGTGAAGAAAAATCACAAGAGAAGAATCAGCATACATATGTGCTGTGTGAGGCCTAACGAAAATAATGTCTTTGATCTTACATTGTGGCTCATATTTGACATTCTGCTAAACAATGCAATGCTAGCTAGAAACTGATTTAAGTGACACTTGGCCAAAAACGTAATAATTGCAGAGTCTTCCTATCTTCAACAAATGTAGCCTAAAAAATTGCCATTATGTATTCTTTAGTTAAAATCAAATTTATTTCAACCCGTATGAGCAATCAAAATATTAGTATTGGAACACCTAACCTTCTTGATACAATTTTTTTTGTGCACTATCTTCAAACAATATGTTACATATTTTTATATGAAGTTGCATTTGCCCAGAGGTTTAAAGGAAAGGATAGCAAAAAAAGCTGGGGAACCCACCAAAGCAAGCTTGTGAACTGAATGAGTCTGGCGTGCTTCTTCAGATCTTGCATAGAACGCTAAGCACAACGCATTTATCTGTCAAAAAAAAAAATGTAAATCAACTGAATAACGGTGTTACTCTTATGTCAAATAATATTGTTGTTCATAAAGGGCATTTGGTGTACCACAGCAACTTATCTGTGCAAATAAATAGCCATATAAAGAAGACAATGAGAATGATGAATGCTGATAAAATATCCTACATTTAAGTTTGCTTCAGCAATTTTTTCTATCTGAGATGATTTCTCCTTTGCAATAGCTGCAGCTAATTCTGCTTTTGCTAACTCTGTAACTTTCTTAAGCTGCTTATCAAATTCCTCATCCTGCAATGAGTGTCGACCTTAGAATTTGAACAAAAAGCATGAAAGTGTTGTGGGCATGTGGTTGGTTGTTCCAGCTGCACCTTTCTCTGTAATTCTCCCCGAAGATTGCTATCAGCTTTTTCCTCAATTGATTTGATTGCAGCTGCTGCTTTTGCCTTCACTTTGCTTAATTCCTGAAAATTGTGCAGAAATGAAGAGATTGTTTCTAATGAAATGCAGACAGCATATCAATCAAGTGAATCATGATCTTCAGACTTAATTGATAAGTTACCCAGAGTATTAAGCATGTCTATCCAAATTGAATTTTTAATCAGCATGTAATTGACTAGAATATTATACATCAAAGATAGTACACAAAATACTAGAGATAATTTTGATGACACTAGTTGAGCTCAAGCCAATCCATTTTGTATGATGCCAAACTTGATGAAAAGAACAAAATCAAGCAGGACTTCAGGTAAGAATTATTATCCTTTACCAAATATCATATGTGAAAATAATCCAATATTTAGATTCAACCATAGAGTCTCAACTCAGTAAGCCAAGTTTACCATTCAAGGGTCTGCAACTGGCATCAATTGCATTGCATCTTTGCATTACTTGTGCATGCGAATATCCAAAGGACCTAAACCCTTATCTGAGTAGATGAACAATCAAGATTGCAATGAATTTCAACATCTATGCAATTTAGCTGCAAATCCTCCATTTTTTAACGGGAAAACAAATACCTATTACTAGCTGACACAAGAAACTTCCATCAGAACAAGGGGCAAAAGGTAGGCTGTACACAGATATGACTTGCAAGAAAATTTCAGGCATGCATGCAATAGATGCAATAAGCTTAGTTAAAGACGCTGACCTAGTAGGTACAGATTACAATAAGCTATTCATGGAGCTTTTATTTCTGATTAGAGACCGCTAATGTACATATGCACAACTCATAGTTTTATTCCCTTGCACTTGTAAATGGGAAAATCATGAAAAATGCACTTTAAGCCATACAGTCACTACATTAATGCATGATGCAAAAAATCTATTTTGTCAATAAACAAATTAACTGACTAAATTATTTGAATACAACTCAGTAATAAGAATAGATAAAAAAATGTCTAACCGTAGAATACACATCCAAATGGAAGTCAAAGCAACAAGTTTAGAGTAAGGATTCCAGAATCAAATAGCGAAGTTTAAATTTATACAGTAAGGAAGAAGAACAAGAACTACTGACTATTGACCGAGGAGCTAATCACGCTAGCTAAATGACATTATTATAGAAACATACACAAGTGATGTCTAAACCTTGTCCAAAATTGCAGCCTCTTCTGCATACATCAGTTCTCGTGCCCTAGCATCCTTTAGTTCCTTTTCATACTTCTCCTGAGATCAAGATAAATGAGGAGAATGAGCATTTAAGGTTTTTCAATTGAAAGCTTAAACATAAGAATTGTTGCTTGTAAGCTACTCATATAATAGCTAAAATCATTTCCGAAATATATTAAATAACTTCAATTTCGTAGACAAGGACAAAAGACGATATATATATAAGTCAGCTTGAAACTCTACAAACACTTCCTCTGTAGATTAAAAAATTATATTTGTTGTTAACTACTTTTTTTTAACACAACTCTATGCCCGTGGAAAAATTGCAATATATGGAGAAACCAATGTGTAGAATGCCACAATCCAAGTCACTAATCTAAGATAAAGATGAGTAAGAGCATGAGCTTTAAATTAACTTGTTTTCTTCCTTAATGGCAACTAAAAGCTATATAAAGGGTCCAGATGGTTATGCTCACTTAATCTAATTGGCAAACGGATACTTGGTAGAGGATTAAAATGTTCTGATATATCAGATCAACTTAGAACATATGTTTCATTTTTCTCCAAATGTCTTGATTTGGCCATTTAAAAAGTCATTAAACAAAACACATATTCAGGAGGGAACTTCCTCAATGACATTGAGTTGATAACAAAAGCCGACCTTCAGGATTCTTTTTTCCTCAGCAAAGATGGAGGCATCTGATTCAGCTTGCTTTTTTTCAGCAGCATGGATAACTTCTATTAGGTCAAATATTTTTTTTTCATCTTCAGGAGTTCTCTTATCCTTTGGATGTTCAGTATCATGAAAAAAAGACATCAATCATAAGAGAATAAAATCAGGTAACACTTTGTCAAGGAGAAAAAAACAACCTTGACAAGAATAAAGAAACACAAAAGTAGGCTTAAATAACCTCTTTACTAGTAGAAGACCTTCCCGCAGCATCATTATTCACCTTTTCACTGGCAATGTCAATGCTCTGTTCATCTTGTAACAAATACGACTCAGAGAGGGGCTTCGGCGTCTCTTTCTCAGTATCTGCATAATCTAGCTGGATATACCAACAGAGCAGATGATCATGTGCGGGCCAAAAGAAAAGATACATTCAAATCATATGTGATACTATTAATCCATTGCTTTCTAACATTCATGGAATATTATCATATTTAGGATAAAAAAAGGTGATTTCTAGGATAATAACCAAAACTAAACAGGGAAGTCAGAATAATTTGAGACTCAAAGAGATCAATATTGCATTTAGTGGATGTAAAATGTAATTAGTGTGTGGAAATTGAGTATTTTAAGTGTTCAATTTTTGTTTTTCTTAATCAATAATTGCTCTTGCATTTAATTTTAGCAAACTATTGCAGTAACAGCATAAAATATTGGCCTGACTCCATTATGTGTTACATGCTGCTATGCCAGCTCATATACTGAAAAATGCACATATTCATGCTAGTACATTACAAGATGGCCCTCTGTCAGACGGTTAAATGTCAGTATGCTTCACGTTTTATTTAGTTTACCAATATATACCATTATGTTAAATATCATGGTAAAGAAAATTCTATCCAAATTATTGACAACATAGCTTACTAAACTACAAGAGATTTGAAAGATAAACATGCATAAAAACTAAACAGTTTGATGTTGTTAGAAACTAGAATAAATAATTTAGTCTCACATGGGATAATTTTGTATTAGTTATCATGTTGTATAATTGTATATGTGAGAATAGTCCTTTTAAATTCAATAATATTGCTCTATCACTTTCGACTTGTTATTAGAGCAAGAAATTCTTGGAATAAGTAGTCTTTTTAAATTCTATGATTTCTTCTTCAATCCAGGTTGGGGGGATGGCTTCCCTCCTTTTCTTTCACTTTTTTCTGCTCTACTCTTGCATGCCTTGTCTATTCCTTCACTCTTCCTAATGTTGCCTTCTTCAGGATGTTGCCTCACACATGTACATCTCCTTTCACTCAAGGTTACCTTCCCATGCAAGCTCTCTGCTGATCAACAGAATCCTGTGTGGTACTAAACTATCTACTCAACAACATCAACCAGGTTTTATTAGTGAATATCAGTATTACAACAGTTTTCATAGTTTAATTACGCACAATCCTTTCATAGTAACTAATTTGTGGGCCCCTGTGATAAGTAAAAAAATAAGAAATACCCACAATCAGCACTAGTGCATTACGAGTACTAACTGAAAAAAGATCATACCTCTGCCATCTTTGGAGGAACCTCCATTAAATTAGCTTCTTCAGAGACTTGTACATTTTCTATTCCTATGGTTTCTTCTGAAGTACCACTTACCTTGGTCTGTTCCACACTCACTTCTGTTTGGGCCAATATGTCATCCAACTTTGCATCTTCAGGTGATTTATCAGAAACAGATACTTGCTCATCAGTGACTGAAACAATCTTTTCAGATGGTTCTTTAGAATCAACTTCTTCTGGTTCATTTTCTTGTAAATGAAGTATTTCCTCTCCAGGTACTGAAACCACAATTGCTTCTGTTTTAATCTCAATTTCCTGGCTTTGAGGTTCATCACTTTTGTCAACAATCTCTACTTCAGGTTCCAACATGTTTGGTTCACTGTTAATTGGAGCAATGGCTTGATCAACTGACTGCTCCAAGTCTTTAGGAGTTTTAGCCTCATTCAGTTTAGTGGCATCATGAGAAGCTCGTTCCTCCATCACTTGAATGCCCAGCAAGTCAGATTTATAAGCTACCATTGCAACAGCCCCAACAGCCATACTTCCAAAGACAAGTTTTGAGATAGAGCTTGTAGAATTAGAATCATTTTCTGCAGGAGTAGGTTTCTGTGAAGAATTCTCCTTAGCAGCACCTGAGAACTGTTTTCTTGATGAAAGGTAGAATGATGTCTGCTAACATAAGGAAATGGTGATGGTTAGTACTAGCAACTAGGAATGAAGACTAAAGAGTTAAGACCTCGCTATAATTGCTAATTGTCAAAAGCCAACTTTCTTGAGTATGCTCCTAGAACCAAGGATCCAAATACAATAATGTTATATATTATATTAAAAACACAGATTAACACTCCCAAATACACCAAAGAAACAGTTAAACAAACTATTTTACAATTCCGCTCATCAAAGATCCCCTCGATTTCAAATTATCTTGTAATCTTTTGATAAAATGGTGTTGGTAAATCTATTCCCAATAGTAGAGATCGTAGTGACAATACCAGTAACAAAGCATGAAAAAAAAAGGAACGAAACAAATAGATAATTCATGTTGTATATATACTCATCAACTAGAGATACTCTATTTGTCTCAACTCTTCTGGTAATGTAGGTATAAAGAATTTCAATAATAAGTTCCAAATGGGTCGCATTTGGTTAATGCAGCAATTGTAAAAGGAATTTTAACTTCAAAATTAACTTAAAGAAACAAATTTACCAGGTTAAAAGTAAATCAAGTTACTGTTTCACAGAAATAGCAAACATTTTGTACGAAGTCGAAACTTAACATACCCCATAAATATTATAACTCAACTAGAAGAACGAAAGCTACTAAAGATCAATTTCGAGGAGAGGTGCATGCACACCTGAGACAAGATCGGTCGGATCCTACAGATGGCTTGATGCGACGAGATCTCACAAAAGCACCTGCATCGGTCATTTCTCATTAAAAAACTAAGAAAGATGGCGGATTCAAGCAAGTGACCGAAGAGGAATATCAACCAAAATACGCATCCAAGAAGAGAACTTGACGAAGATAGTCTTTCAACAACCGAAAAGAATGAAGTACCTTCGCAACATCACAGCAACGATACCGATCCTTAGGTCACTGTAATTAAAGTATCAATCGGCCTGATGAAGCGCTGAGGATGTCGATCACAAGGAACTGTCAGATGGTTTTCCCCTTTGGGGAAGGGAAGAGAGGAGGCGAAAAGCGGTGGGAGGAGAGATTGGTCTCGAAATCGGGAAAATGAAGAATACAACAACACGGGCTAGCAGGAGTGGAAGCCTAATTTTATTGTTTCTTCAGAAAACCCCTCTGCATTTTAAAATTTCCAAAATGAAGCCACCATGTTTTGAGCACAAGGCCTAGAATCTAGATGGATTGGAGAAAATAATTGATGGGTAGAAATGAGTAATGATCTATTTTTATGGAATTGGGGAAAAATATTTTTCCATATGGTATATTTAATTTCCTAATTTATTTTTTATAAATGACTATAAGATTTACCGAGTAGGTATTGTCAGAATGCACTGACATGTGTATTTTTTTGATTATTCTAGTGATCGATCAAAAATTTTCGTAGAATCAAATTAAATTGATCGTACTTTCAAAATTAATCAGGAAAGTGTTTAGATTATAAAAATAAAAATAAAAAAAATAGACTCAAATTATCAATATGAAATTTGATATACTACATTTTTATTATATAATATTATTTTCAAAAAAAAACAAAAATAATTAGTATACAAAACTCCGTCAATACAGAGTCTCAAAAGGGTGAATTTATTATATACAATTTTATTCTATGTTAAAAGAATATTTTTATGACTCTAATCCGTGACTATTAGATCACATATTGATTATTGCATTAAATTCCCTTCTTATGTATGTAATATTATATGTGATTATTAATTATTGAGATTAAATGGGTTAGATTAGCAGTATATCCTACACAATGAGCATTCATATACACAATACACTTAATAAAACATGAACATGAGTAATTCTTTTAGGGTGGAAACGCTTAAGTGGTGACTTAATTAGGGTTGTAAATAAGTAGAGTTGAGTCGAGCTTTGGAGTGTTCAAATTTATTTAATAAGGTAATTGAGTCGATCCGAGCTTAGCCTAAAATAAATTAAACATTTGAAATGATTGTTCAAGTTTGACTTAGTTTATTTTTAATGAAGTTGAGCTTGTTTGAAGTTTGGCTTAAGCTTGGTTCGTTTAGATGTTATTAAGCTTTTAATTCAAGTTTGGTTTGAGTTTGATTCGAGTTTGGTTTGTTTAAATGTTATCGAGCTCTCAATTAAAGCTTGTTTAATTATTTAAAACTTTTGCTTGTTTGTTTAATTATTGAACTTGATAATGCAAACTTATTATTTTATTTTATTTGTTTATTTAACATATTGATAGAGTTTTATTAATAAACATGATTCGTGAGCATTATTCACCTACATGTTCACGAACATTCTTCATCAACATTGTTCACGAACATTAACGAGTTAAATACATATGTGTTCAAGCTTGTTTGTTTAGTTTAACGATTTGTTCAAGCTTGTTTATTTAATTGATTTTATATATATTGAACGAACTCAAATAAACTCTTATCAAGATGAATACCAAACTTGTTCGTGAATATTTGATTCATTTACACCCTACACTTAATGAGTCTACATTAATGCTCATATTGTCTATTCCAACAAATATGATGAATCAAGTAAGAAACTGAGATAATTGATTTGATTCCATGAAAATTTTTATTAGCCATCAGAATAAATCGGGAAACATTCATGATGGACGGCCTAGAAGCTCGACATTCTATGATTGCACATTTCATTTGGAGGGAAAATTACTATAAAATACATCATAACTGGAGATCAAACCGTGGATGACTGATGATAATTCGATACCCTTCCGCTATACCAGAGTAGAGTACCAGGAGCCTATCCAACAAGTGATATGTATACATGGGGAGAGAGCGATCTTAATTGATGAGTTGCAGAGAATCGGAGCAGTTTTGAATTATAATATTTACTTGATATATGGTCCTTCACCCTTCATATTGGTTATATCACTTTCTATTTCTGCTCTTTAATTCCATATAGGCCTTGAAGAGGTTATCCCGACCCAATCCTCATCCAAGTTTGTCATCACTCAGAAATAATTAGGACAGGTTTACCGTTCGAATACAAATTTATTTGATCAATCACATGTATAATAAGCATACAGTAAGATACATGAGGACGATATGGTTGAAATATCAATACAATTGAAGCCAACACCTACAAATTACTTGATGTGACCAAATATGATTCAGTGGAATAATCTCCTATCAATCAATCGATTGAATTCTAAGTTTCCTCCTTTGTAGCGATTCAAATCTAATTATACTTATTCATCAGGATCGGTCGACTGAATCCCTATCAACAAAACTTTGCTTTTCTACAAAATAAAATTAGCAAAATAATAATACAAATTGTCACGCCTCCAGAGTCCATATTTGTTCGAAAATCGGACAACATCCCCCCTATATGGCGGACAACAGGATAGATAAATGCATAGTATAAAACAAAACATATCAAGCAACAAGAATCAAAGGTATACAATCTCTGGAATAAAGAGCAAAATCAAATGGAACAACAATATCAATGGGCATACCTGAAATCAATATAACATGCAAGGGCATGATCAGAAACTCCACGTGACATATCAGTGAGCTTCTCATACTATTAAACAGATCTAGATCATATAATAAATACAAATTCAAATCTGTATATGCATGTCAATCAAATGCAACAATCATAGCTCAAACAAATGCAAGATCGTCATATGCAAATGATGCAATGACATATGTCACTCCTAGACAACAGTCTCACGACCATCACATCATATTTGTGTGGTCGACTGAGCAGCACTGTGACAACGATACAAACTCTCACAATTACTGCTCTGAGTGGTTGAGTGGGCAGGATGCTGAGAGAAAAACCTTAATCCCAAACCCCAAGAACAAGTAAGAATTGATGCTTATGGCTCGGCGGGCTTCCTAAGCAAATACCTAGTCGTCCATGAGAGACCTCTCCATGTCTATAGATTAAAATTTAATCCAAATGAAGACCTATCTCCCAAACAACCGTCTCGTCATCGTACTAATTGGTTCAAGTTACAACTTAGCCTAACTTGATAGTTAAGCCTTGTAACTCGCCTAACCAATTGGTCGCGGAAAAGACGACGAGCGAATTGTCGATTTTTGTGTTTATTATCGGGGTCCATGACATAATTAATTATCAACATTAATTAACAAATAATTAAACCATGATAATTGATCAAAAATACATATGCAATAATAGAAAAACAAATGAGCTGTAGGACAAGGTATACCTCTCATTACCTCGCGATCTTCTATCGTATGACCCTCCCCTCTTGGACGTCGTGTGGGAAACGATCTACCAAGACCCGGAGTCACCAAGGGCCACCAATTAATCCTCCTTCTTCATTCTCTTCAGTGCACCAAGCAAAACCCTAGAGGTTAGGGTTTCTGCCGGCCTTCACCACCACTTTTCTCGTTACCGTCGGCACGTATCCCTGCTCCAAGGGATCGTCGACTCCAAGGTGGTGGAAGGAAGATGAAGAAGACAATGAAGAAAAGGAAAACCTATCCTCTTCTTCCTTTGAACCCACGCCATCCTCTTCTTCCTTCCCTGCTATCACCGCCGGCCAACCAAGAAGAAGAAGATAATTCTTCTTCACCGCGGGCGTTCTTCGCCTTGGATCGGCTGCGCACGCCTTAGTGGAGAGCCGAGGATGAGAAGACAAGAGAAGTTGAAGAAGAACTTCTCCTCCTCCTTCCCTACCGAGCTTCTATTGGGACCTATCCGTTTAGCTAGAGGGGGGTGAATAGCTTTCTTCTCGATTTTCTTCCCCTACATGTGTTAGCAAGTGCAAGCGAAAAACTAAACAATAATCTAAAACTAATGCTAACACAAACCGTTTACGTGGTTCGAAGAGAAAGCTCCTACTCCACGGTTGTCTGTAAGGTGGACGATCCCGATCCGTCGGTGGATGACTCCCCGGAAGACCACCAGCTAGCTCGTGTACCTCCTTGTGGGTGGAGAAACCTTGTCATAACCCGCAACACTCTTCTGAGTACTTAGACTACTAATTGGCCTTTAACCAAAGTCAATCTCGTCAAAAACTCTCAGCCAAAATCGAACTATCTTAAATAGAGCTCTTTGCTGAGAAGACCGTTACTAGTCGACTGGTCAAGCACCAGTCGACTGGTACACTAGGATTTGAACGTTACAACCCAACGTTTGAATTCCAGTTGCCATCAGTCGACTAATCCAGGATCAGTCGACTGATCATTCTATGGACTTCATCAATCGACTGATCCAAGCATCAGTCGACTGATCCACTTCCAAACCTAAGGTTTCCCTTCCCGAGTACATTTTTCTCAGCACTCGAACCCTAGGATTTCCTTCTCAAGTACAATTCCCTCAGCACTCGACCACTCATGACTCAGTTGACTCTACATTCAGCAGCCTTGACCTGTTGTCTTTAAGTCTTCTTCGACTTTGGCTCTCGTCCCTCGGATGCATGCAAGCCCACGACCTGTCTCCCATGCCATCCTTCGCGTATGCCTCGAAGACCGTTTCCCTCGGCTCATCATCCTTGCTTTGTCCACGGCCCCTCGGATGCATACAAGCTGACGGCTTATCTCCTCACACCATCCTTCACTGGACCCGGAGCCGTCCAACTAAGTCCATGTGTATCCTGCAAACCTGAATACTCAAATACACATATCAAATACAAGGGTGAATCTAACTTAAACCCTTTGCTCAAACATCAAAACACATGGTCACTCCGGACGATAGATTGCCCCTACAATCTCCTCTTTTTGATGTTTGGCAATACGTTTAAGTTAGGGAAAACAAATAGCAAATACAATGCTAATAACCATTTGGACTTACGTTGCCAAGGTTTCACCTTGGACTTACACCGCCAATGCATATGCAATGCAACACATGCATGGATCCTATCATAAGGCATCCCCACACCTAAACCTCCCCAATGAGTTAGGATTTTTACCAAACCAGGCTTTTTAAAACCTCTCCAAGGCTCCCCCTACATTAGACTTACAAAGGCTTTTCAAGAACCTCTCCAAGGTTCCCCTTTTGCCAAGAAATGAGCAACAATGCTCCCCCTTTACCTAAGTTCCCCCTTGACCTAGGATTTCTTGCAAAGGCGCGTCTGGTTTCCCACTTAAACGTCACACTTCTCTCCCTTTGCCACACATCAAAAAGGACTCCAACAATTTTCCTCTTATTAGATTCTTTGACCTCTAATGATCATAAACACATTGTATTAACCCCCCCAAAAGATTATATACTTGTTTTACATTATTACGACACTTGTCGATTGCTGAAAAATAATTTTAACCTGTATCAGTCGACTGCCCTCTGAAGCAGTCGACTGGTACCCTGAAACCCTCATTTTCAACATTTCTGACCTAATTTCAGAAATGCGTCAGAAATTCCATAAATCTCCAAAAAAATCTCAAATTTTGTGGAGAGGTTTGTGGTACCCGTGTCTACTTGAGAAAAATACATTCAAACATGTATCTATCACCAATCCCAAGATTGACACAAAACTCAAAACTAGCTAAATGATATTATTCATAGTTTATAGTTCTTAGCTATTATTCTCGCTGAGAAGAAGGACGTTCTAAACAATTCTCGCTGACACAAAACCCATTCCTAGCTAAATGGGTTTGAACCATCGCTAGCTAAATGGTTCAATTGATCCTTGACCTAAAGTCCTAGTTGAAAGGATCGATATGTCTTGCTAGAGGGGGGTGAATAGCACTTTGTCGAACCCCTTCTTCCTACAAGATTGTTAGCGCAGCGAAAATACAAATAAAATAATAAATACAATGCTAACAAACCGTATTTAGTTGGTATCCACCCTGGCCGGGTGACTAATCCAACAATCCGTGGTAGATCACTCCCCGGATAACCTCCGGCTATCACGTGTCGCTCCTTGTGGGTAGAGAAACCTCGCCACAACATATTGGACGCTTTGTGAACACAATAGACTATTAACACACTTTTCCCAAGTGAGTTTCGTCAAGAAACTCAGCCACCACGAAGTCCTCTTTAAATAGGACTCGGGACTGATTTCTCTCTAGTGCCAGCCAAATTCGACCGTTACACCCCAACGTTCGAATTTTTCGGTCGAATTTTAGCCAACTCACCAGCCACCTACCAATCGACTGCCCCCAGTGCAGTCGACTGGTCCCAAGGCTGAGACCTTTCTGTGAGTTCCATCAGTCGACTGCCCCCAGACCAGTCGACTAGTCTACTCACCCACCTAGGGTTACCCATCCTGAGTACATTCCACTCCGCACTCAAACCCTAGGATTTCCCGAGTACAATCACACTGCACTCGTACCCTCACGACTCAA
The DNA here is from genome assembly GCA_024364735.1 of Boesenbergia rotunda. NCBI lineage: Eukaryota > Viridiplantae > Streptophyta > Magnoliopsida > Zingiberales > Zingiberaceae > Boesenbergia > Boesenbergia rotunda. The sequence continues at coordinate 323,016 of JAGFNQ010008200.1, forward strand.
CTGACTCCTCCTCCGCAGCCTCGACTGTTGCCTTCGCGCCCTCTTCATCTTCGGCCGTCGTCCCTCGGATGCGCACGCAAGCCTCCAGCTTACCTCCATGCCACCCTTCACGTACGCCTCGAAGTCTGCGCCCATCAGCTCATCGTCCCTGCACTCCATGGTCCCTCAGATGCACACGCCAGCCTCCAGCTGGCCTCCATGCCATCCTTCACCGTACTAAGGCCGTCCAGTCAGGTCCATATGCGTAACCTATACAACCTGCACACTCAACATACGCATATCAAATACAAGGGTAAACCTAACTTAAACCCTTTGCCCAAACATCAAAACCCATGGTCACTCCGGACCATCTTAGGGTCGATTGCTCCAACAATCTCCCCCTTTTTGATGTTTGGCAATACGTTTAAATTAGGGAAACAAGATAGTAGTCAAATAGCAAAATAATGCATATGCAATGCAAAAATGGATCCTATCCCAAGACATCCCACACCTAACCCTCCAAGTTAGGAATTTTCACCAAAACAGGTTTGTAAAGCTTCTCCCAAGCTCCCCCTACATTGGACTTACAAAGGCTTTTTATAAATCTCTCCAAGGTTCCCCTTACGCCAAGAATGGAGCAACCATGCTCCCCCTTAATCTTAGCTCCCCCTAAACCTAGGGTTTCTAGCAAAGGTGTGTTTGGTTTCCCAACTTAAACCCAACACTTCTCCCCCTTTGCCTAACATCAAAAAGAACCCAACAATGTCCCAATTATTGGTTCTTTTAGTCCCTAATGACCATAAACAATGTGTACTAGCCCCCCATACACTTGTTATGCATTATTTGGACCCCAAACCAGTTGCTGATACAAAAATCAGCCCTGACCAGTCGACTGCCAAAATGGCAGTCGACTGATACTCTGAAAGTCTGAAATTTCAGCATTTCTGATAAAATTCAGAAATACGCCAAAAATTCCACAAATCTCCAAAAATTACCAAATTTTGTGGAGAGATTTATGGTACCCATATCTACTTGGAAAAAATACATTCCAAAATGTATCTATCACCATTCCTAAGTTTGACACAAAACCCAAAAACTAGCAAAAAGGTTCACTCAAACCTTAATCAAAAGTCCTAGTTTTGGTTTCCCCTTGATGTCTCTGCCCATGCCAACCCACAATGCGTCCCTAGCATTGATTTACTTGGCAATTACACATCAAAAACCAATTTTCATGCAATATGACCCCAATGTCATATTTCCATGCATGAAACTCGAAAACACCGTGCCAAAACCCAAGAATTGAGACTCAAGTCCGTCTCCAATTCTTTTGGCACACTCCATGGTCCATCTAGACCTCTAGGAGCACCCCCTCCCAAGATCCATTCACCATATATCCCAAATGCTCCTAGAGCTCCCCCTTGAGCTCTTAGCCCTAGCCACCTCCCTAGGTGACTCAACCATCACTAGGCCACATCGGTGTTCCACCGGTGACTCTTGGCCTACAAATTTGACACACTTAATCTTAGACACCTCATCTTTGGTTAAGTCATCCTTTTTCCCTTTAAATGGCATCCCCTTGCCATTTTTGGACTCCCCCTTCTTGCCATAATCATATGCCTTCCCGACATATCTCTTTTCCTTGGCATGGGAGACCTTAGATCGGTATCCTAGACCCAATCTATCATTGGTGCGGTTTAGGCCACCCAACACCATATCTAAACCCTTAGATCTAACCGTGAATCTTTCTAGGATTTTCTCTAAAGTGTCAAGCCTTGCTCTTAAGGCTTGATTTTCCCTTTTTAGCCCTCTAACCTTGGATTCCATATGTCTACTTTGGACATTCCTAGACCTATCCATTTTCTTAGGCATTTGTCTCCCCTTCTTGGGGTCAATGCCTTGATCCTTAGGTACCCAAGTCTTAAGTCTATCATGATGCATACTTTTCTTAGGGTTATGATCTACCTTGTTACCCTTAGTCCTATCATTGTACTTAAATCCATGATTATGCACAAATAAATAATTCTCATGAGTTCTAGCATGCATGGGTGGGTAATTAACATGATTCTTGAAATGTAAAAAAGAACTTGAAATCGAATTTCTTTTTAAACTAGGGTTAGAGGGTACCTCCCTTACCCTTGTAGTCCTTCCTTGTTGTGAGCTTCTTCTCTTCCTTCTTTGTTCTTTTTCCCATCTTCTTAGATTTTCCATATTCTTTAGCTCACCTTTTCTAGGGCATTTAGTGTGATAATGCCCTAGTTCTCCACATGTGAAACATCGAATCTTCTTCCTTTTAACTTGAGCTTCACCAATTCTACAACCCACATTAGCTTTAAAGGAATTTACAATGGGTTTAGGATGTACCTCCTTTTTCTTACCTAGTGGGCACTTATCCTTGTAGTGTCTCTTTTCATTGCACCCAAAGCATACAATGTGGTCTTTAGCCCTTGCTTTGGTGGAGGTTGAGGCTTGGTTGACTTCCTCTTCACCCTTGGATGAAATGGAGACTTCCTCTTGATCATGTGTAGGTGAGGGTCTCTCCTCCCCCTCAATCCTTGAGGTGGTGACCTCCTCCTCTTCAATAGATGAGGTGGATGACTCTCACTTTCTTCTTCACTTGAGGATGTGGACACTTCTTCCTCCTCTTGAGCTATTGAGCTCACTTCCTCGGGTTCATCTACTCCTTGAGTTTGTGTAGGGTTCTTGTGATATTCCACCAACTTGGTCCATAATTCATGTGTATTTTTATAATTCCCTATAATACTCAAAACATTGTTAGGCAAAACATCAATTAATACATCTATTACCTTCTTGTTTGCCCTAGAGTAGTCTTGTTGCTCTTGAGTCCAATATCTAGGACAAAGCTTCTTTCCATGCTTGTCCTTTGGAACTTCGAAGGGCTCTTCTAGCATAACCATGCACTCCCACTCTATGCTAAGCCAATTCTTCATCCTCGCCCGCCAATAGTCGGAATCCTCATTGTCGTAGGGCGGTGGGGTATAGATGTTGTCCCCCAACTTATCTTCCATTGTTTCTTCTCCTCTAGCGTGTGCTCCCTTGGCGGTTAGCCGATTAAGAGCAGTCCTTGCTCTGATACCAATTGAAAGGATTGATATGCAATGCTAGAGGGGGGTGAATAGCACTTTGTCGAACCCCTTCTTCGTACAAGATTGTTAGCGCAACGAAAATACAAATAAAACAATAAATACAATGCTAACAAACCGTATTTAGTTGGTATCCACCCCGGTCGGGTCACTAATCCAACAATCCGTCGGTGGATCACTCCCCGGATAACCTCCGGCTATCACGTGTCGCTCCTTGTGGGTGGAGAAACCTCGCCACAACACATTGGACGCTTTGTGAACACAATAGACTACTAACACACTTTTCCCAAGTGAGTTTCGTCAAGAAACTCAGCCACCACGAAGTCCTCTTTAAATAGGACTCGGGGTTGATTTCTCGCTACTAGTCGACTGCCCCCAGGGCAGTCGACTGGTGCCAGCCAAATTCGATCGTTACACCCCAACGTTCGAATTTTTCGGTCGAATTTTAGCCAACTCACCAGCCACCTACCAGTCGACTGCCCCCAGTGCAGTCGACTGGTCCCAAGGCTGAGACCTTTCTGTGAGTTCCATCAGTCGACTGCCCCCAGGTCAGTCGACTGGTCTACTCACCCACCTAGGGTTACCCATCCTGAGTACATTCCACTCCGCACTCAAACCCTAGGATTTCCGAGTACAATCACACTGCACTCGTACCCTCACAACTCGACTGACTCCTCCTCCGCAGCCTCTACTGTTGCCTTCGCGCCCTCTTCATCTTCGGCCCTCGTCCCTCGGATGCGCACGCAAGCCTCCAGCTTGCCTCCATGCCACCCTTCACGTACGCCTCGAAGTCTGCGCCATCAGCTCATCGTCCCTGCACTCCATGGTCCCTCATATGCGCACGCCAGCCTCCAGCTGGCCTCCATGCCATCCTTCACCGTACTGAGGCAGTCCAGTCAGGTTCATATGCGTAACCTGTACAACCTGCACACTCAAATACGCATATCAAATACAAGGGTAAACCTAACTTAAACCCTTTGCCCAAACATCAAAACCCATGGTCACTCCGGACCATATTATGGCCGATTGCTCCAACACTAGTTTTGACCTTCTCTTGATGTCTCTACCCATACCAAACCATAATACATCTCTAGCATTTGTTTATATGGTATCTACACATCAAAAACTAACTTTCATGTTATATGACCCCAATGTCATATTTTCATGTATGAAACTCAAACCCATTGTGCCAAATCCCTAGGATTGAGACTTCAAACCCATATCCACATCCTTTGACACACTCCATGACCTATCTAGACTTCCGAGAGAAATCCTCCCGGGATCCATATACCATAGGTCCCAGATTGACTCCTAGAGCTCCCCCTTAAGCTCTTAGCCTTAGCCACCTCCCTAGGTGACTCGCTTATAAACACAAGGTCACACTGGTGTACCTCTGGTGACTTTTGGCCTACACCCTTAACTTTCTTAACCTCGAACCCCTTGTCCATGGTTAAGACTTTCTTCTTGCTTTTCAATGGCATCCCCTTGCCATTTTTGGACTTCCCCTCCTTGCCATAGTTATATGCTACCCTAGCATATTTCTTTTCATTAGCATCGGAGAACTTAGATCGGTATCCTAGACTCAATCTATCATTATTGGGTTTTTGACTACCCAATCTCATACCTAAACCCTTAGATCTAATAGTGAATCTATCTAAGGGTTTCTCCATTTTTTCAAGTCTTGCCCTCAAGACTTGATTTTCCAACTCTAGAGCTCTAACCCTACAGTCAACATGCTCACCTTGGACATTCCTAGACCTACCCACATTCCTAGGCTTATATCTCCCATTCTTAGGATTTGTGTCTTGATCATTAACCACCTTCCTTCCCTTAGGCATGGTAATTTGGGTCTTTCTTGGTCTAGCTTTGGGTAATGATTTCCTAAAATTATCTACCTTGTTAACCCTATTCCTATCATCATATCTAAATCCATGATTATTCTTAACAAGTATATAAGAATTTAAAATTGGATTTAATTTTTAATAAGGGATTACCTTCCCTTTTACCTTTGAAACTCCCCCTTAAATTGAGCTCCTCTTCTTTTCCAATTTCTTCAAGTGCATCAATTTCTTGATTTCTCCTTTCTTTGGGCACTTGGTGTGGTAGTGTCTATGCTCACCACACGTGAAGCAAATTATATGCTTCTTATCCTTCTTTACTTCATCCCTACAACTCATGTTAGTTTTCAAACTATTTGAATTGAGTTTAGGGTTTACCTCCTTTTTCTTACCTAATGGACACTTGTCCTTGTAGTGCCCCTTTTGATTGCACCCAAAACAAATTATGTGATCCTTTGACTTTGCTTTGATGGAGGTGGAAGCTTCTTCTCGCTCCGACATTGAGGATGATCTTTCCTCTCCCTCAATCCTTGAAGTGGAGACTTCTTCTATTTCTTCCTCACTTGAGGATGTGAACGATTCTACCTTCTCCTCCTCTTCGGATGTTGAACTTGACTCAACTTCCGATTGATCCTTCTCCTTCTCTTGGACCAATGACCCTTCTTCCTTGGGCTCTTCTTCTCTTTGTCTTTGTGTGGAATTTTCATGCAAAGCTATCACCTTTCTCTATAGCTCATATGCATTCTTGTATTCTCCTACATTTGACACAATATATCGAGGTAATAAATTTAATACAATTCTAGTTACCTCCTTATCCGCCTCCGCTTCGTCCGTTTGATCCTTAGTTCAATACCGAGGCCGAAGGCGTTTTTCCTTCTTGTCCGTTAGAGCTTCAAATGGAACCTCCAATGCGGTCCAATGGTCCCAATCCATTTGGAACCACGTCTCCAACTGCTTCCTCCAATAATCGAAGTCATCTCGGTCGTATGGAGGTGGAATCCGAATATCTCATCCTAGCGGACCTTCTGAGTCCATCTTCCTCTAGCTTTTTGCTCTTCCGACGGTTAGTCCGTAGATAAGAGAACCTCGCTATGATACCACTTGTTGGGACCTTTCTGTTTAGCTAGAGGGGGGTGAATAGCTTTCTTCTCGATTTTCTTCCCCTACATGTGTTAGCAAGCACAAGCGGAAAACTAAACAATAATCTAAAACCAATGCTAACACAAACCGTTCAAGTGGTTCGGAGAGAAAGCTCCTATTCCATAGTTGTCCGTAAGGTGGACGATCCTGATCCGTCAGTGGATGACTCCCCGGAAGACCTCTGGCTAGCTCGTGTAGCTCCTTGTGGGTGGAGAAACCTCGCAACAATCTGCAACACTCTTCTGAGCACTTAGACTACTAATTGGCCTTTAACCAAAGCCAATCTCGTCAAAAACTCTTAGCCAAAACCGAACTCTCTTAAATAGAGCTCTTTGCTGAGAAGATCGCTACCAGTCGACTGGTCAAGCACCAGTCAACTGGTGCCACTAGGATTAGAATGTTACAGCCCAACGTTTAAATTCCAGCTGCCACTGGATTAGTCGATTGATCTTTCTGTGGACATCATCAGTTGACTGATCCAAGCATCAGTCGACTGGTCCACTTTCAAACCTAAGGTTTTCCTTCCCGAGTACATTTCTCTCAGGACTCGAACCCTAAGATTTCCTTCCCGAGTACAATTCCCTTAGCACTCGACCTCTCATGACTCAGTTAACTCTCTATTCAGCAGCCTCGACCTGTTACCTTCAAGTCATCTTCGACTTTAGCTCTCATCCCTCGGATGCATGCAAGCCCATGGCCTATCTCCCATGTCATCCTTCGCATATGCCTCGAAGTCCGCTTCCCTCGTCTTATCGTCCCTGCTTTGTCCACAGTCCCTCGGATGCATACAAGCCCACAACTTATCTCCTCACACCATCCTTCATCGGACTCAGAGCCGTCCAACTAAGTCCATGTGTATCTTGCAAACCTGCATACTCAAATACACATATCAAATTCAAGGGTGAACCTAACTTAAACTCTTTGCCCAAACATCAAAACACATTGCCACTCCGGATCATATATTGCCTCTACAGCTTCTACCTCCTCCACTTTTCCGGCGCCGAAACCTCCAAGGAGATAGAACTCTCTCCACCTGCCGCTGGCCACCCTCCCTCTTCACCTGTTGTCGTGCGCCACAAAGGAGGAAGTGACTCCTCCTTGTCTAGTGTCGTCCACAAACACGAGAGGGAGAGAATATGAGAAGAAGAAGAAAACCTAAGGTTTTCTCCTTCTTTCCCATGTCGTGACCTAGGAGAGAGAGAAGAGAGAGAGAGGGAGGGAGAGAGAAGAGGCTAGGGTTCTATTGGATCAAATTGGATTAATTCTCCTTGGTATCATGACTCCATGGGGTATTTATAGGGCTACAATAGGGACCATGAGGAGAAGTTGGGTCTTAGCCTGCTAATGGATCCAAACCCGATCCATTAATGAAGAGTCATTCCACTAAAGGTCTTTCATTGAATCACCTCACCAACCCCATATTTACATATGGGTTCCACCTATTAAGAGTATAATTTCTCCCCGTGTTTAAGATATCGAATGTCCGTTGATTAATTTAAATTACTGACAATTTTAATTAATCAACCTCTAACTTCTTGACTAGTACCACTCATCCTTATCATCATATTGGACCAAGTCCACTTGCAAGATTTAACATAATAAACCTTATGAGCTCATCAAGGGGCATCATCATCTCGACTCACTAGGACACGGATTCCGTCTATAATCAACGGCACAACATGTAAATAATATTATTTTCCAACTTACCGGGCCTATCGATTTAGCAGAATAAATCTCGCTCATTCATAAATCAAAGAAACAACTATTAAGTACATGTGTCCGTTATTATATCGGGATTCAGAGCATGCACTCCATAATATAACTGAGGTTTGATTTAATTATAAAGTTAGTATAAATTGGATGACCTCTATGTTGGTCCTGCTTAATGCACACAAAGTGCACTAGTGTAATTCTATGGTCAAGATAAACTACACCTAATTACACTACAACCATCCCAATGGTTTATCCAACTCCATCTCGGTTGTGAGTCTCTTCTTACACTCTGCAAGGAACTGATAACATGATCTTCTGTGTGTCACCACACACCATGTTATCTATAATGCAAAGTATCAGACAATTATGCATATACTAATATAAATATTCAACTGTGATCTTGTGATTCTCTTTTAAAATGTAGATGTCTTATACAAAAAGCAAGACTTTTAGTATACATCCTAACAAGAACAACCTCTAAACTCCAGTAATAAGAGGGAGGACAACGTCTCTATATCAAAAACTCTAGGAAGAGTGTGACCTCTACTCCAAGAATGAGAGGGAGTGTAACCTCTAAACCCCGTGGGTTCACATATCCCTTATAAACAACGGAGGGGTATCTACAACTCTAACAACTATCACTACCCCGAGTGATTGAGTGTAACACAACAAGATGACCACTTGTACTCTGGCAACTATCACTACCCTGAGTGGTTGAGTGGGCAAACCATTATATGACTGACGACGGACTTAACTACAATGAAGTCAATAACTGTCAGTATGCAACAATGTAATATGGTGTATGATACCAATGTACATAACTTCAATTAGATTAGTCATCATGCAACCAATACCGAACGCATGTATCCAATCAAATATCATAATAAAATAAGCATGCAATTAATCTACTAGGTAGGTTATATTTAATGTTAATCACACCCTAGATAGGTCACATGATAGTTCTAAAGTACTTGCGTACAAGCGGTACTCTTTAAATCCGAAAATAAAAGTTTAGACTGTATAACTGAAAATTTTAATTATTACTCAAAGGTCAAGCAAAGAAAATACCAATAGGTCGCGATTGATCAGGGTTAAGTAAGGTAACCCTAGACTTGAGAGCTAAGCAAGTTAAGTTTGGTCAATTGATTGGGTAATCAATTGAGTTGTTATCTCGCAAGAATACAAAGATCCTTAATCAATTGTATGATCGATTAAGGGGTCTGCTAATCGATTGGGTGATCGATTGATGTAGAAGTATCGTGAGAACAAACACATGTTAAATTGATTGAGTAATCAATTCAGCATCCTCTTAATTGATTGGGCAATTAATTAAGGAGCATCGTAATCAATTGGTCAATCGATTACTATATTGCACGTGTAAGAATACGAAGATTTTGGGGGTTCAAAGGGAAGATTTTCGAAATTTAGAGGTTATTTTGAGAATAACCGAATGGGGAGGGGTTATTTGCAAAAAGTCTAATTCTTTTTATTCCTTTTCTCTTTCCCGGTGGAAAATTTGTGATCTCGGGCCGACACATCTTCTTCCCCTTCTACCTCCTCTCGCACGATCGGAGCTCAGCAGGTTGGCGATTCCGGTCTCGTGCAGCGTTCAGGTGTCGCCGGCGTGAGATCTTCTTCCCTCTTGTGAGCTAGATCGTGGTTTCCTTTGACCCTCTTCTCCATCAAGCGTGGATCTAGGGTTCAGGGGAGGGTCGCAGAAGGGGATTCTTGAGATCGGTGGTGTTGTCAGGTTCCAGGGCGGAGGGGGGTTGCATGCGGGTCGGAAAGAGGTAAGGATCTTGTTACATGTTGATTAGAGTGGTTGTTGTCAAGTTGTTGAATGGAATTCGTTGATTTTGCTGCTTATGGATACATGGAGTATTGTTTAGATCTTTTCGAAATCATTTTCGTGATCTGAGGTCTTGAGATGTTCGGTTTCAAATTGTCAGTTCAAGTGTATCCCTGTATGCTTGGATCGATGTTGATCCCTCTGTTCTTGGTGTTTTCCCTTTCTGGCGTGAGTTAGTTTCTGAGGGGAGTTGTTGTATATGTTTGGGTTGTGTTTGAAACTTAGGTTTGCTGAAGTTGATTACCTTTCCTTCGATTCTTGTTTCTGTCTTGGTGCTATGTTTCTGATCGAGTGTTGAATCTGTGATTTTGCTTGGGAATTGTTTTCTGTGAACTGTGAGGGTTTCTGCCGTGAGTGGTTTGGTTGTTGGAGGATTGAATTGGATCTCTACTCCGTGCTTCCGTGAAGGGACTCTATCTAGGGGTGATAACTGCTTGATTAAATGCGAAGATAGGATTGGATGTTTTCCTTGGGATTCCTTGTATTGCCATGTGCTGTGGATGATCTGTGAGACGAGGGTAATAATTTGGGATTTATCATTTAGTTAGGATGATCCTAATAGGTGGAGATATAGTAGTTATTTAGTATTTGTGTAAATAGCTAAATAATTATATTTGATGCAGGGCACTGACTAGTTCACACTTCGCAGATATTGGTTTGGACGGGGGATTCTCGTCACACGGACTTCTTCATACCGAGACGAGTACTTTAGACTTATCTGCTCAGATATTGTCACAGTTTTTATGCATAGTTAGTTATAGATAGCAGTAGAGTTTTACTTACTTCCTGCTTCCGTATATTTATATTTGATATTAGTTACTTGATTAGGCGATAGGATTACTTCTGTATGGCTACGAGGTTGGACCTTCTTACCCTGTTATTTATCACATATTGTTATGGATTTTAGATTAGTGATAGAATACCTACACCTCGTACTAGGGTTAGGATATGGTGCGTGATTAATCCTGGACCCTTGCATACCACGCTGATGATTGTAGGATTGGTTAGGAAGTGTTGCATGAGTGGATGTCATGCATCACGTCGGTACTATACGTGTTTGGACGACTCATGGCTTCCTAGTGGTTGAACATGAGTCATCAGTCATGTCCAAAGAGTAGAGGCATACTTAGGCGAACCCTAACTTCCAAGCGGTTGAGACTGGTTGTCAGCTATGTCGTAGATCCTGCATAGCCCTAGGTGCGTTGGCTATTCATGCATTTTGCATAGCCCCAGGTGCGTTGGCTACTCATGCATTCTGCATAGCCCCAGGTGCATTGGCTACTCATGCATTCTACATAGTCCCAGGTGCGTTGACTATTTATGCATCTTGCATAGCCCCAGGTGCGTTGGCTACTCATGCATTCTGCATAGCCCCAGGTGCGTTGGTTATTCATGCATCTTATATAGCCCCAGGTGCGTTGGCTACTCATGCATTCTGCATAGCCCTAGGTGCGTTGGCTATTCATGCATTCTGCATAGCCCCAGGTGCGATGGCTACTCATGCATCTTGCATAGCCCCAGGTGCGTTGGCTACTCATGCATCTTAGCATAGTTGTGTTGTCTGCGTTATGGTACTTGTTCGTACTTACGGTACATAGTCATAGTGTATATTTGACCTGCACTTTCAGGATGTATGTTTACATAGAGTCTGGGGACCTTATGTTGCTCGTATGACATTTGGATCTTTATACCCGTAGGTTAGCCTGATTCTGGTACGTATCATTTATTCTTGGTATTTTAGTATTCAGCATTTCCTGCTTTTGTATCTAATACCGTTGCCAGTTTGACTCTTTCTGCTAGTATAGCTTAATATGCATATCAGATATTTGTATTCGCTGAGTTCTATGAACTCACACAGACAGTCTTATTTTTATTTCAGGATGATCATCTGGAGTGTCTGGCGGCTTGTCCCAGTTTGCGTATTATCCGAGACGATTTCCGAGGAGGTTTTGTATTTTAATTGTGGTACCTATTGGTACCCTTTCCTTTATTTTGTACTTTTCATCTCCGCTGCAGTATGTTTTGTTCTGTTGTGTCATTTATTTTCACGGCAATATAGTTGTACTTTTGTGTGTCATGGAGGCTTTGATTTCATTTAACTTTATCGTAAGTCGTATCGGTACGGAGCTTTTACCGTCGTTTTTGTTTTCCTTTGTTTCAGACGCTTATTCCATCCCTATAGGCTGCGGTACAAGCAGGCTGAGGTAGTCGTGGTGGTTAGGTTTTCGGATTGTCAGCCGGGACGAGGGAGTAGTTGTCCAGTCGGTATCGGACGAGCGACTCCTCGGGGCGTGACAGCGCGAGAGCATAAAAAGTGCTGAATTGATTTAGTAATTAATTAAGATCTTCTTAATCGATTGACTAATCGATTAAGCTTCAAAAGAATAATCATTGAACGGCTAATCTGATGTGGTAACTGATTGGGTGAATCCAAAATCGTAGGTATATAAGGTTTTCACGCAGATTTGAAACGCAACTCTTCTTCTCTTTCATAGCCATTTTGAGTTAGGCCTTGAAAATTTTTTTGTGCTTAACAGTTAACACTATAACGAACCCTTGAACTCTAAAGGTAAATCTTAAATAGTATAATCATAAGTAAAAAAAATAAAAGAAAAAATCAAAAAGAAAAAAAGAAATTCACGCACTGGCTCATCCACGACCTAACATATATACAATCTAACCCGTAAACAGTAAATTTAAAATTTGAAATAGCTAATTGCAAGCTAAAAAAAATAAATCGAAAAAGAAAAAGAAATTCATGTTAGGTGTAGACGGGTCCAAAGGGCTCGTCCGCAACCTAACTTTATATTATATATAGAGAGTGTTTTGATATCTTAAGAATTTTATTGTATAAACTCTGTGCAAAATATTTTTTTAATTTAAATTTTTTTATACTTAACATTATAACCTAACTTTAAAATCTTAATGGTAAATTCTTAAATGACGTAATCGCAAGCTAAAAAATAAAATTAAAAATTAAAAAAAAAAAAGAAATTTACTTTAGGCACGGATGAGTTCGTAGCCTATATATATCTCTTACATCATTTTTTTCTTTTTTATTTATTTATTTTTTTTCTTATGGTTAAATTATCTATGATTTAAGAGTCAAGTTATAGTATTAAGTAAAAAAAACTTTCAAAATAGAAAAAATTTTAAAGTGTTCATGGAGTATGCGACGTGAGGAATATATATAGTGTCGTAATTTACTACAGACGGTACGCTATGTGACTATCTATGCCTCAGTGATTGAGGCGTCTGGATTTGATCGACGTGTTGCAATTCATTTGTTTTTTGATTTTTTAAAAATTAACATTTTCTTAAATTTTAAACCTTAAATACATATATTATACTCCATGAGCTCCTAAAAATTTTTTAATTTTAAATTATTTTTTTTAGCTTTAAAATATAACGGAACATTTAAATTCTATGAGCAAAATATAATTAACTTAACCTTGAAATTAAAAAAATAAACAAAAAATAAAAATATTATTAGGCACTCTAAATATATATCTCGTAAGCACTTAAAATTCATTTAATATTAATTATCTTTTTTTATTTGAACACTGCACTAACTCTTAAACTCTAAAAGAAAAATATAATTAGCTTAGTCCCAAAAGCTAAAAAAAACAATACCAATCTATATCTCGCTCCTCTTCCCTGTGCGTCTATGAGCGCTCAAGGGTGCAAGGATGGTTAAACATCAATTTTTTTATTTTTTTTAATTTGAGCTTAAGTTATTAAAATTTTATCATTCATGTTCAAATTTCTTAGTTTAGTTATAGTATTTAAATTAAAGAAAATAAAAAAAATTTAAGTGTTCATAAATATAATAAATATATTTAAAATTTATATTCTCAAAGCTCTGAAATAAATTGAGGTGTCGCAGGCCGTCACAAAAGCTTACGTCCTACACGGTATCAATATATAGGAGCAATAGGAGCGGAAGTAGGCGCGGACATGGACTTGACTTGTTGTCCGCGCCTACTTCCGCTCCTGAAATGACTCAGCATGCCTCCGATCATTAGAGCACCTCGAGTGATTCTAGGTGCCACCCGTGATTGAAAGCGTCCTTAACCAAGTGCGGACGACGAGTCTGAAAATGTAACAATATATAACCCACCGATAATTTGTAATTTCAAGAAATTAATAATATTTTTTTCTTTTTATCTACCGTAGATAATGATAATCTACGACGGTGGGACTCAGTCAGCATAGTAAATGTGACAAGAGGTGAGCGCCGGATGACTTTGACTTGTGCTTAACCACTTGCCCCTTCATATACCCATTGAAAAGTTAAATCAAGATGAATTCGGATCCGTTTAAACTGAGCACAGGTCTAAGTTATATTTGAGTTTGGCCCGGCCGCCATAATTTAGAATTCTGATTTAACACGACAGTTATTAAAGTTTCGATCATCCAAAAATATATCTCTCAACCAAAAGAGAAGAAGTACCTTTTCTATGAGAAATTAAGATCATCCCTTCACTCGTTATGTAAAAGTAATCAATGTATCTCCTTTAGAAATTAAGATCGTCCTTTTACTTTTTATTTTAAAATAATCATTACTGCATAGAAAACATAATTTAATTGTTTTCTATTCATTTTATTATTCATTTTCTCCATTTATTTTCTCTCTCTTTTCTCCTAAATCTAACTTGAACTTCAAAAAAATTTCGACAATTTACCAAAGGACGTACGTAACAATTGGAAATGATCAAAGAGCGTCCCATGATTTGTTATTTACCAAAGGGCGCACCACCTTAAGTAAACTTTCTATTATACCCTTGGCGCCAGAAAATGTCTTTTCCATTTCCATTTTCGAGGCATCCGAACCACTTTTGAGTGTAAAATAATAATTTATGGTTCGGATGACAAGGTAGTAGAAATTTTCTCAGGCTATAAATATTTTACTACCTCGCACAAGTCGAATCAATACGAGGGTACGTATATATTTCGACCTTGCACAACATCAATTCATCACCAAGTCAGGGGAGGAAGATAGGTGGTGAAGGAGAAAAAGCATGCAACAGATTGGTACCAAATACAAATAGTAATGTACGTATGATTGTCATCTTTAATATGGTATCAGACCTAGTTTTATACTTATCAACTCTTGCTTCAAATTTTATGTTTGGAGGAGACTAAGGATGATATGCTTTACATAATAAGGGCTTTCTGAAAATTTGTTAAACTTAAGATAAATAGATGCTTGAATTCGAACTAGGGAAATTATCTTACCATATGAGGCCCTAGGAGGGCCTGAAACTAAAGGATTTCAGTCCATGGGAGTGCAGGATATCATTAGATTTTAGGCTCTCTAAGGCCCTTAAATATAGTGATTTGAGGCCCAGTGAGGACCTGAAATCAAAATATTTCAGGCTTTCGAAGAGCCTAATATATAATGATTTCAGGCCCTGTGAGGGCCTGAAATCAAAATATTTCAGACCCTCACAAGGCTTGAAATACAGTGGAAAAATAGTAAGGCCTCTGAGGGCCTGAATCAAAATATTTCAGGCCCTCACAGGACCTGAAATCAATATATTTCAGGCCCTCACAGGACCTGAAATCAATATATTTCAGGCCCTCTCAGGGCCTGAAATCAGTATATTTCAGGCCCTCTCAGGGTCTGAAATCATTATATTTCAGGCCCTCACAGGGCCTAAAATATAGTGGAAAAATAGCAAGGCCTCTGATGGCCTGAATCAAAATATTTCATGCCCTCACAGGGCCTGAAATCAATATATTTCAGGCCTTGTGAGGGCCTGAAATATTTTGATTTCAGACCCTCAGAGGGCCTGAAATTTTTTGATTTCAGGCCTCAGGCCTTGCTAGGTCCTTGATTATGATATTTAAAGTTTGCAAAATGTAATTGTAATTTATTTTTCAGGGATGATAATGTTGTTGACGAAATTCTATCCGAGATATGGAATACTCTTGATGATAATGCTGTCACGGGGAATGGATCAGAAATTACAAGGAATTTGACAATTGATCTAAATGAAGAAGCAAGTAATCTACAAGGTGAGGGTTTGAATTCTTCTACAAGAGTTGTTCAATTTTTTGAGCCAAACGGGAGTAGGGAGGAAGGAATTGAAATTGAGAATGCAGATGAATTAGAACTCATTACAAGTCTACTAGAATTCCAAGCCGATGATATGCAGATTGAGCAATATGAATTCCCCCCAGATCAGTACAGTGACTTAGAGGAGTTTCCATTAGCTGAAGATCCTTATATTTTAAATTCTCGATTACTTGCTGGGCCTATTGTAGAGGTAGAGGCAAGCGACGTTCATGAATTTTTTGTAGGGCAGATATTTCCATCTAGAGAAGAATTCAAGAATGCACTTGTCAAACATGTCATGGTTAAGCATATGAGATATAACCCAGTTGACACCCGAAAAAATAGAGTTAAAGCAGTGTGCTTCAACCAACCATGTACATGGAGAGTAGTAGCAAGAGGGGAAGTAGAGTTCACTGTTACAAAATATATACAAGAACACCAATGTGGTACTGTTAGGGAAAGTGTTGATCATCATGCATGCTCTTCATCATTTGTTGCTTCTTTTGTTGAAGAGCAATTTCTTCATAATGAACAATACAAACCAAGTATGATTATATCAGATATTAAAGCTAGATTTGGAGTGACCATATCATACAGAAAAGCATACATAGCTAGGGAGAAAGTATTGAAAAAGGTTGTTGGAGATTATGATGAGGCTTACAAAGATCTTCCACAATATCTGCGTGAGTTAAGAGCTAGAGATCCTGAAACGTATGTGACACTATGCAGGAATAGTGACAATCAATTCCAGCGGTGTTTTTGGACTTTTGGTGCTTGTCGAAGGGTGTTCAGGTCTTAATTACGTAGACTTATCGAAATTGATGCCACACACCTAAGAGGAAAGTATCCGGGAGTAATGTTGATCGCAACGACGATTAATGGTAATGACAATGTTCTCCCAGTTGCCTTTGCAATAGCTGAAGTTGAATGTGGGTCTGCATGGGAATGGTTTTTGGAGCAAACAAAGAGGTTCTTTGATGTCGATGACCACTCAATCACCATAGTATCAGATAGACTGTTGGGACCGGGTGCATGTCGACAAGGATACGAGTTCGTAAAATTTTAAATTTTTACGTGCAGCAGAAGAATTTGCATAAAATAATTTCCTAAATTATTTTAACTTCGTATCTAGCATGCAATCTTATGGTGTGTTGACATAATCATAAAATAAAACTTTGCGGAATAGTAAATTAATTTACCAAGTACCTCGCGTAACTTGAAGTAAGGGACGAGATCCAACCGTAGCGTCCCTTGGAAGCTTCGCCTCTATTCGCGTCCACGACGAGTTCTCTTCGGGATGACTTCGCAAAGTCACGAGTTTTGTGCCGACGAGAACTACTAGATTCTCTATAGGCACAACAAAGAAGATCAAGAGAAGAAAAGGAAACTAACCAACGAATTAACGGAATCGAATTCCGAGAGAGAGGGAGATGTGATCCGCTTCTTCTTCTTCTTGGTTGGTTTCTTCTTCTCCTTGAAGCTCACGGCAACACCTTGCCTTGGTGTAGGTTGGGCGCCGGCCCTAATGGAGCTAGGGTGGCCGCCGGCCCTAATGGAAGGGAGGGGGAAGGAGGAGAGAAGAGAAGAGAGAGAGGGAGAGCTCTATTTCGATTATCAAAATCTTAGGAATCCATGGCTTGCCTATGGTTCCTTATATAGTTGCTTCTCCCTTGCCAAGTCTCCTCTTAACCGAATTAACGGAATTAACGGAATTAGTTATCATAAGAAATTTATCCTATAAATTCTCTTATAAATTATTCCGTTTAAACCAAGTTTTATTATAACTAACTTTATAATAAAACTAATTAGTTATCATAAGAAAATTTATCCTATAAATTCTCTTATGAATTTTATTATAACTAACTTTATAATAAAACTAATTAATTATCATAAGAAATTTATCCTATAAATTCTTTTATGAATTATTCCGTTTAAACCAAGTTTTATTATAACTAACTTTATAATAAAACTAATTAGTTATCATAAGAAATTTATCTTATAAATTCTCTTATGAATTTTATTATAACTAACTTTATAATAAAACTAATTAATTATCATAAGAAATTTATCCTATAAATTCTCTTATGAATTATTCCGTTTAAACCAAATTTTATTATAACTAACTTTATAATAAAACTAATTAATCTCTCCTTTTATTATGGAATAAATTTTATAAGAAATTTATAAACTTTCTTATTATAGAAAAATCAATTCATAATTGATTTTATAAAATTAAAATAAACCAATTCATGGATTATTTTAACTTCCATAAAAAGAATAAATTTCTATAAATTTATTTATATAAATTTCTTTATACAAATTTATTTATCCATAATTTATAAAACAAATCGAGTTAGATTTGTTTTATTAATTAAACCAAAATTAATTGGTTTACTCCCTCTATTGTGGCCGGCCAACCAAGGAGGGTTGGCACCCTCTTTGGCCGGCCCAAACCGAGCCGAACCAACACGAATTAAACTCATTTAATTCGCCCAAAAAGCCTTCAAAAGACTTAGCCATTTTTAGCTTCCATTGCGCCTCTGATTAACTCAGATTCGACTTATTTCTCTTGATCGGAAAATCCAATTTTCAACTCATTTTAAATCCCTCGGATTACTCGTAGTGCGTGTGACTAAATAGGCTTTCGATTTATGTTGGCCGTCTATAATCAACAAATTATAGAACGATCATGAGTGGCACCTAGTATTACATCATGATCCCCAATTAATCGAAAGATCAACGGTTTGACCTCAGAAGAAATTATTCTGAAACCCTTCAGCAGCTCTAATGAATCGTGCCTCATTCCCTTCACCATATTATACCCACTTGGTTCAGGACACGGTCTATTTGTGTCAGTCCCCACTAGGCTGACTACGTCACACCTAGCCCAAGTAGTGTCTTTCTCGTCCTTTGGATTTCTAGTTACTCTCATGTATTATTTAAGAGACTTGCACTCTTAACATGATGTACTCTGGCCAGAGATTTTGAGTAACAATCCGACGATAGGCCTGGGTATACATCTCCTCGCAAGGAGTGGTGAATCCTTTGTAGGTTGTTCAAACATCTTCGGGCACTTCAGCTTACACCCAATCATCCTGGGTCCACACCTCCTTGGAGATGCTTGCTTAAGATGTTAAAGTATAAGTCTTCATGACCAAGATGACTTGAACACCGCAAGTCAAAGGAACATCGCACTTAAGCCGCATTAAGAACTTCATTGACATATCTATATAGATTACCATATGAAGTCTTACAGCTAGTCACTCCAATGAACTAGTTCCCATAACTAGCATCCATGTTTATCTCCGGACATCCCAATGTCATCAGCCAGTGAGAATCACAGAATTGATAGTGTCCATTTTTATCAATTCATCGACTAGGGATATTTTCAATACTTCACATTTGCACATTTAGAGATAATCACTAGTTGTGATCCCATCACAAATTCTCTTATGCTGTGAGTTGTATTGCGGACATTCAGTAGATGAGTTTAAGATCCCAATCAAATACACAAGCATGTATACTCAAATAGTGAATTATCATTTATTTAAAATAAATGTTTTACAATCATAAGGCGATTGCCTTAGGACACTTCTCTCATATCACTAACATAGACATCGGGGCATTATATCAGCAGTTAGAAAAGTCTACACGAACGCGCATCATGCCTTTTGTTGCCACCACATGTGTTGTAATATGGTAACTGATACTGGAAGTAGAGCTGCTGTAGGTTTGTTTTGGGCAGCAGCACGAGCCAACACAACACTCCAATATGATATGATAATGCAGACAATGCTTGAAAAACATCCAGTTGCCCATAAGTGGCTTCAGAACATTGACCCTAAAAGGTGGGCAAATGCACACTTTACAGGGAGAAGATACAGAATGCTTACCACGAATTGTGTGGAGAGCTTAAATGTTTTGTTCAAGTCTACACGTGAGATTCCCATAAACTGGTTAATTGATAATACAAGAAGAAAAGTTGCTCAATGGTTCTATAACCGTAGAGAGGAAGTTTCCAAATGGCATGTTGCTTTGACACCTAATGCTACAAAAGAAATGGATTCAAGGAGAGAGAAAGCAAGAGCTTATAAGGTTCACCCTTACTCTCAATCAGAAATGGAAGTAGAAACATGGGGCACTTCATACATTGTTGATTTAGAAAAAAAGTTTTGTCATTGTGGGGAGTTTCAAATTTCAGGACTTCCTTGCTCACATGCTATTGCCGTAATCATTCACAGGAACATGGATACACTCTCATATTGTGAGCATTATTTTTATTCTGAAACTTGGAAGTGGGTTTACATGGATCGTATTTTCCCTTGTAAAAGCAAGGAGTTTTGGCCTACTGGAGTAAATGACATTACAGTTCTATGTCTCCGTAGCCTTGTGCAACCTGATAGACGAAAGAAGGCACGGATTGAGTCCAGACACTGTAGCGACCCGCCTTCTCTGCCTTAGACGGATCGTTACTTCTGTCTACTTCTCATCTCTAATGCACGACTAAAGAATGCGGAAATCTTTTTTTTTTCTTCTCAATTTAAATCTATCTATGATATACTAACTCTAATAGTCATGCATGATACCATGTCACACTTTCTTCCTCAAAAACCCTAAGATGAAACTTATTGAAACTTGCCTCGCCCAACTCCACTTTCGGGTATCAGTCGACTGATACTGTATCAGTCGACTGATAGGCCTGAAAACAGAATTTTCAGATTTCGGCACTTGCTTCAAAACTCCACCAAACCTATACTTTCGAGCCAAATAGAATCATGACACCATTTCTATACTCTAGGCCAGTTTTCCAATCAATTTAGCCAATCAAAATGAATCCATAAACTTGTAATTAGGACTTTTGCGGAAGAAAATAAGCTATTCAAGGTTATATGAACTTTAACAATAGAGTGTGTACCAATCTTGACTCCTATGCATTCATAACACCAAATACATGTTCTATAACCTTGCTAAAGCATTATGAAATGTGAATGCAACTCTTCTAAACATATTTAAGCAATAAAACTTGATTCAAAGAGAAATTTATACTATCTTGGCACATGCATCTATATTTCTAACAAAGTATCAATATTTCCAACTACTCACACTTCTACTCATCTAATGCCATCATAAGGATATATATGCTAAATGAAATGACATGGAATCTTCACCCTAAGAAATTGAGCATGTAAAACTATTCAAAGCTTAAATGTTCGCTAAACTCCATAAAGCTAGAACTTGAAATTTGAATAAACTATAACATTGTAATTCAAATAACTAAATTGTCTCGTCTCAAAGATCTCTCCAAAATCAGCCACCACACACACCTTACTCAGCACCGCCTCGTCGCCTTCCTTCAGAATTGCTTGCCTTTACCTTTATCTGCAGTAAGAGAAAATGCAACTAGTAAGCAAAAAGCTTAGTAAGTACTATATAGCTCACAAAATCTCGAAATGTGCAAACATGCTTCTTGAACAATATGAAAATCATATGAGATACTTATATGCTTCAAAGAAAACTAAGAACATGTATAACTCAAAACATGCATACTCAAGCATTAATAAATCTCAATTTACTTTTCTTGGCTCAACTTGAAACTTTAGCTATTCTTTAACTTTTTGAAAACTCTTTAAACTTTAGAAACTTTGCTAAAGCATATACTTGAAAATAATAATCACTTGGATCCACTGAAGACGTAAGTACCATCTCATATGCGCGTTCCCTAAAAGGTTGGGGTAGCGAGCCACCAATCCTAATAGAGCAGACCTTGGTCTACCAGGGCCAAGACCTTGGAATTGGACACCTGGATTTCTTTAACGACGCCCTTGGACGCCGGGTACTGGCCTTAGAAAATAAAATAGTTTTTCTTTCTTTTCTTTCTTATCTGTAAATGCCTTGGCATTTTCTCGAGCACCTTGCGTGCTAAAATCCCTAAGTCTTGACTTTTGGGGATTTCTTAAGGCTTTGGCCTTTTCTTTTCTTATCTTTATCTTCTCTTTTCTTTTCTCATAGCTTTTCTTGGATCCTAAACTCACATAGGGTACTTAATCAAACATATATAATTATATACTGAACTAAGATCACATGAAAAATCTTAAACTAAAGGAAATATCTCTTTTAAAAACTTTTAAAGGAAATTCTTGCGGAAAAACCACCTCTTACTGCAGGTGAGCAGTACTTACCTTGATATCTTGGACTTACAACCAAGAACGGCGTCGGAGGTTCGGGAGAAACTTGAGATCTCGGAGAATTCTTCGCGCCTACGCGTTCTTCTCGTCGCGGGGATCCCGAATATAGGAATATCTCTCGGAGGAGAGCCTTGGCTGGCCCTCTTGGCCTTGGTGTTGTTTCGCCCAAGAGAGGAGAGGGGAAGGGTCGCGCGGCTAGGGTGAGGAAGAGAGAAAACCAAAAAAATCCAATTTCCTCTCTTAACTTATCTATTTATACTTATGGGGCGGATTGACCTATCCACAACTTATCTATTGGTTCGCTTATTCTTTATCAACAAAATGAATCAGCCCAGCTGGTCGCGCGCGCGCCTTTTCTCGTGGTGGTCGCGGGTTCGAACCTCCTGTTGTCCTTAAACGTTTTTCCTTTTTTAAAAATACTAAACGAACTCGGAAAATTTCATAAAAATATTCTAAAAATTTCTAAAAATATCTAGAATATTTCTAAACCATTTTTAAATAATTCTAAGGACTTTAAGAACTAAAAATGGAAATTTTGGGGCGTTACAGACACAATGGCAAGGTGAAACTAAAATGCAGCCGGTGCAAATAACTTGGTCATAATAAAAGGACATGTAGAATGCCGCCAGCCCCAAGGTCTTGAGTTAATTGGTATAAATTCCTAAAAATATCTAGAATATTTCTAAACCATTTTTAAATAATTCTAAGGACTTTAAGAACTAAAAATGGAAATTTTGGGGCGTTACAGACATAATGGCAAGGTGAAACTAAAATGCAGCCGGTGCAAATAACTTGGTCATAATAAAAGGACATGTAGAATGCTGCCAGCCCCAAGGTCTTGAGTTAATTGGTATATGTAGTGACCCAATATTCTGATTGAAGTGTATAATTTGTATGTAGGAGAACTGAATGTATATATTTTGTATATTGCACAGCTATAGTATTGGCATAAAATTAGTAGTTGTTAATGTTGTCACTTGAAGAAGTATTTCAATATTATGATACATTTTTTCTTGTGTAAATTTATGTAAGCAGAAATGATCAGTTGGGAAGGTCTCAGATTTGTAAACCCACAATAATGTTATTTCAGGTCTTGAAGTCCTGAAGTCCTGAAGTCCTATGGTTTGTGAATATCTGTCATTTGAGACAATCTGTTAGTTTGCTTTGTTGATTCATTGTTCTGTGTCAACTGATACTGTATTAACATGTAATTGATAATCATTAGGACTATGGTTGGAGACCAAAAATACCATCTCCTAGCTATCTAAACTCTAACTACTGGTAATTATTTTGAGAAATCTAAATTTCATAGGTCCTTGAAACAAATCTCCTGCTGTGCCAAATTCTGAAAATATGAGGTAATGCTGTGGATGGAATTAAATTATGGTATGCAAAGTGTATGTAGGTACTCTCCTTCTAGGTTTAATATTAAAAATAATTTCATAACATGCATATTTATATAAAATATTTAAATATTAAATTATTGAATTAATTGAAATCTGAAATGAGATAATTGTGTCAGGCCCTGCGTGGGCCTGAACATGATTGTTTCAGGCCCAGCTTGGGCCTGAAATTGAATTATTTTAGGCCCAACGTGGGCCTAAAATAATATTATTTCAGGCCCACGTTGGGCCTGAAATAATACCATTTCAGGCCCAGCTTGGGCTTAAAATGAAAGATTTCAGGCCCACGCTGGGCCTGAAATAATTCCATTTCAGGCCCAGCATGGGCCTGAAATGAAAGATTTCAGGCCTAGCATGGGCCTGAAATAATATTATTTCAGACCCATGTTGGGCTTGAAATATTTCATTTTAGGCCCACGTTGGGCCTGAAATGAGATTACTTCAGGTCCAACATGAGCTGTAATTTAAAAAAAGGGTAGAGGAAAAGTAAGGTTCATTAACAAGGATTGAACATACATTATAACTAAGAACATATATTGTTTGTCATCAAAGTTACAATATACAATTGAATAAATTTTTTTCAGGCCCTGGGTGGGTTTCTTAAAATGCTTTAGTTTCAGGCCCAATGTGGTCATGAATTCAAATTATTCTAGCAAAAGCAAGGTATATCTTTACTGATGGGTTCGACAACAATTACATATTACAGATCATATATGAGACAAAAATAATGTTTGAAAGCAAAGTTTCATTGATTTGAAAAGGACTACATAGATTGTATAATTACAAATATACAATGTTTGTGATCACAATTACATTTGCATAGTATCACTGATATACTATTTACAGATTTAGCTTCCACCACTTGTCTCTCATTATTTTATATCCCACCTGAAATCGATAATTTTTCATTTGCTTTTGCCTAAAATCAGTAGATCTCTGGAAAACCAAACTTTCAGCATACCGCATCATGAAAAATGCACAATCCAACCTGAAAAACCAATATTGACATTGTTGTGATCTAATAAATCCAACCATGAAATCAATTGTTATTTTTAACAAAAATAAACATCCTCTTACGATCTTGTTTGGGTCGGTCCTTCGACTACAATTTTATTAAACTCTGTCCCAGCTATGGAAGGCAATCCTTTATTCCAAATCTTGTAATATGACCAGTTTAAATTTTTGAAAAACGCCACCTACACAGATATGACATTAGTAACAATTATATTGGTCTGAAACTGTTTGTTGAGTCATATCTATGAAATATAAAACTTACAGTTTTTTCAAATTGGGCAGTGTACCCTTCTGTGGCGCCGAGAGAATTATAATGATGGATACTACCTTCCACGAGGTCAATAATCATTAGATGCCAATGATCATCTGCATTATTTATAGGACAGATGATATATCTAATTGGCTTTTCCGTATCAGTAGCCATAGTTTGTTCAAAATCCTGAGCGTGAATCGCCTCAAAAAGTGCCTATGTTTATTAAAAACCAAGTATCAATGGACTAAATCATACAAAAAAAATAAAACAAGTAGCTAATTGACTTACATCAAACCCCACCCCACATAATATGGAGCGGTGGTAAGGTGAGTTACACGCTTTTGCTTCATTTGCAAGAATAGTCCAGTATGTATTGATACAATCCCCGGTGGTATAGTCATTCCAATCAAATATTGTCAAAAAAGATTGCATATCTAATGTAAAGGCCTCATTGGACTATACTGGATTCAACTCATACCTACATGCAAATAAGATAATCATCTTAATAACAATGTGAATGAATAAATTTTATTAATGAATGTCAATAATCATCATTGTTTTACATTATTTTTCCAAAGGTAATAGCAACTGACTCATTTTAATTTACTAAGCTTTAATAATGTTTCTGCAATCTCTGCATCTTTATTCTTCTTAAAAAATGTCTTTGAATTCTTCAAGATTTTGCTTTTCACCTTCTGAAATTCTTTTGCTTTAGCTTTGTGGTGTTCAGATAAGTTTGTTTGGGTGGAGGTTGCTGGTTGAGTTGTTTGCATTGTAGTATCTGACATTGATAGGGCAGGAGCCTTGTTATCTTCATCCTCATCTTCATCTTCATCTTCATCTTCATCCTCATCCTCATCCAAAAGAACTAGTTTGCGCTTGCCTTTGGGCTAGTAGTCTTGTCTGACCTGAGTTATTTTCTTTTTTTTGGCAAGTGGCTCACCTTCATCTGACCCTTTGCTTTGCAATTGTTGATACAGCTCTTTGATTTTTTTGTTAGACTGAAGTATGATCTTCTCTCTTGCAGCTAGCCTTTTGTCATTATGCTCCTCTTGTACTTTAATCTGCGACTCTTTGTCACCAATGATTTTATCCTTTTCAACAATCATGTCATCTTTTTGTTTAAGCTGGGACTCTATATATGCAATTATTGTATCTTTCTGAGCAATAATTTGATCCTTGGCACTGATGGATGTTGTCGTCTCACTTTTGTCTTCCTCCAAACTTTTAAGTGCTATATTTAATTATTATTGTAAGGTGTCTATTTGTTCTTGTTTTTCTATACATGTATTGCAGGCTTCCATTTGTAAGTCCTGTAGCCTTCCTTGTGCTGCCTGGCTTCCTTCAGGTGTCTGCTGTAATACCTCACAGTGTACCTCAAGTGGTTGAGTTGGAGGAGAGTAGTCAGGTACCAAATCTTGCTCAATATCAAAGGGAATTAAATCAACAATAATTAAATGTGTGGCCACACGGTCTATAATCCGCTTGATACTCTCAACATGTGCCTTAGGCGAAGTCCAGCGAAGTATTCTTGGCAATCTATGAGGATGTTCAGGAGCAGCAATACTAATATGTTCAGTAACCCATACCTGCAACATCATTATAATCATTAACTAATATCTATCAACAAATTATATGAGCAGGTATATGTACTCTAACTTACAGTCAAAATATTTGGAAATCCCTTGAGCAAGGGAGCCCTAGCCCGTTGGGTTGAATCACCTACATCTGGTCTATGCTTCATTGTGACCTCCTTTCCAATGGCTCCCAACTGAGGAGCCATGAAATTGTATACGGCATTGCACCAATTATAGTTTCGTAGATTGTCAAAATCATCTACGCAATCAATAAGTGAGAGTGCCGGAATGGCAAGTATGCTGCTAGTACCACAAAATAGCACTGTAAAAAAAAATAGAGTATATACAACTGACAGTACAGCTTGTCATTGGATATAGACTTGATTAGCAGTTTCTCCAAATTACGTGCAGAACAACTGGAAACTTCAAAATACTCCTTGTACAGTGGGTTGAAGGCCTCATTCAAATCAAGTTGGACTATCTCTCCATGGTCAGGTAGTCCTAGAATAAGTGATATATCAACCTTTGTGAAATTTAGTTTTTTTTTCATGGAATACAAAGCTCTGTTCTTCTTCATCCCAATTATCAAACATGTTTTGAACCTGGGGTCTTACACAAGAACTAGTAGGAAGGTCGAGGACCCAAGAAAATGGTGTTTCTCGAAGCAACTCGTCTTGTGCTGGTGTGGGCGGAACAGATTGAATAAAATTTTTGAAATGGCAAAGGCTACTTTTCCAGTTCATTCATTTACTTCGACCTCTGTTAGCAAAACTTGTATACTCGGTAGGCAATTTGATTTTTTTGTGTGGCAGTTGTTTTTTCCCATGACTTGGTCGTCCCGGGACTTGTTGTTTCTTAGATTTGGTGGGAGGGGCTTTCTTTGTAGATGATCTTTTTTGACTCATACCGAACTTAGCAACCATCAAACAAAAAATTATTTCACACATACAAAAATGACACTTAGAGTTCGTTTATAAAAGGCCCTCCTCAAATCTATAGTCTATTACTGATAACTATCGCTAACCCTAGGTGACAAGCTAGAACTGAAATCACAAACTACAAATTAGGGTACGTACAATTCGACTAGTGCGATGACGAGGATGTCGCCGACAACTACTCCAATGAAGACAAGCACAAGATAAACTTGAAATCGTAACAAATCTGGAGCTAGAAGACGATTGCTTAGCAGTAGCCTCGAAGGGACGCTATCAAGCTGAGTGGCTGCTGGGCCTGATATAAAAGGATTTCAGGCCCTAGGCGGGCCTTTTTTCTTTATATTTATTATAAATATAATTTAGGTTTTATCTAAATTATATTTTAAATATATCAAAATGATATATATCATATATATTTCTGTAGTTATCATTGCATTTTAGTGATTATGTATTTATATTTATGTTTCAATACTCTAAGACGCAGGGCCTGAAATAAAATTATTTCAGTCCTAAATTGGGACTGAAATCATATTATTTCAGGCCCACCTTGGGCCTGAATACATTTAAATTCAGGCCCACCGTGGGCCTGAATCCAAATTTACTTCAGTCCCATCTTGGTCCTCAAATCAGTAGAGAGGGTTGAGGTAGGAGATGGGGTTTTGGGTGCCATATATCAGGACAGAGGTTTAAGGTAGGAGATGGGATTTTGGGTCTTAAATCATGCTCTAATCTTGATGACTAACCAATGCTATAGGACAGATTTTGGTATATCAGTGAGTTTTGAGCAAAACTCACTGATGGACCTCCCATACCTGGAATTCTGAAAAACCTATTTCAATGGATAGAGTTGAGCTAGGAGATGAGATTTTGGGTGGCCAAATCTCTATACTTGCTGTCTAACCAATGATATAGGACAGATTTTGGTATATCAGTGAGTTTTGAGCAAAACTCACTGATGGACCTCCCTTATCTAGAATTCTGAAAAAACTATTTCAGTAGATAGGGTTGAGCTAGGAGATGAGATTTTGGGTGGACAAACCTCTATACATGCTTTCTAACCAATGCTATAAGACAGATTTTGGTATATCAGTGAGTTTTGAGCAAAACTGACTGATGGACCTCCCTTACCTGGAATTCTGAAAAACCTATTTCAGTAGATAGGGTTGAGCTAGGAGATGAGATTTTGGGTGGCCAAACCTCTATACTTGCTGTCTAACCAATGCTATAGGATAGATTTTCGTATATCAGTGAGTTTTGAGCAAAACTCATTGATTGAACTCCCTTATCTAGAATTCTGAAAAACCTATTTCAGTAGTTAGGGTTGAGCTAGGAGATGAGATTTTGGGTGGCCAAACCTCTAATCTTCCTGTATCACCAATGATATAGCAATAGTTTGCAATAGGAGATTTTTTGGTATATCAGTGGGTTTTTATGTGCACACTAAGTACCAATATTTATGAGTTATGTTCTATAAATGTATTACACCTATACAACTACAAATTTATTATCGACCAACTTAAATCAGAAGTATTTTATGGTTAACAGAGACCCTGAAATTTTCCCAGTTGAGGCACATGGTGGGCCTGAAATCACTTGATTTCAGGCCCACGCTGGGCCTGAAATGGAGCTATTCAGGCCCACACTGGGCCTGAATTGAAGTGATTTCAGGCCCACCTTGGGCCTGAAAGTTTTCATTTCAGGCCCTCCTTGGGCCTGAAAAGTTTTTATTTCAGGCCCACCGTGGGCCTGAAATCATTTTATTTCAGGACCACCGTGGTCTTGAAAAGTTAAGTTCATGATCACCTTGGTCATTAAATAAAATAATGATGTATAGATTAATATTCTATATTTATCTACAAGTTGTGACCAAATCCTGAAATTTTATTTAATTATTAATTTTTATAATTTGAAACAAGTTTTTTAAATTTATGGTAGACATATTCCAGCTTACTAAGTCAATACAGAATGCATACCAATTTTCATTTCCTTCGAGACCATTAAGTCATATTTTCAAATTATGTATCAGAAACCCACTGATGGAACTTCGATACTTGGATATATATCAGTAGTTAGAGTTAACCAAAGAGATCTTATTTCTGGTGTGCAAACTTAGTCCAAATCATTATGAGTTATGTTTTCTTACCGTATCAGTTGGTACACTACATTGCATCAACTCGATGTGAATCAACATCACACAATTGTTTTGTTTTTCTGGATAATAAAGTATATTTATACAACTTACACAATTTCTATGCATGCTGGAGCTGAATCACCAGCAAAGGATGTTTTTTTACAACATTACTTCAAGAGATTGACAGTCTCATGTTTTACAATACATGTTTCCCATAATATTTACTGTCAGATCAAATCTCATTTTCGTCATATCTCCTTGTTTGAAATCCATCTTCTCATCGTATAGGAGGCATCGGACGTATTGCATAACAAAGAAGGCACAGTCCACGCTGAAAATAACAAACAATAGTTCTTATTTCAATAAGTGGGGTAATAAAATACTTTGATGATTTTAAAATTTTCAAACTCTTCCTCACTTACTGACCTATGTTCTTGTTGGGGACATTTTTGTCTAACGGAGGGCCATTTGTCCAAGGGATGATGACTTTGTAGATATGGATGAATAGCCGTAAGTTCCTCGCGAGTATATTGTTTAAGTTCTTTTACCTGTCAAATATATCATGGATTTCAATGACATTTTTTACCAAATGATGAACATATATATGAATAAAGGTAGGTAGCTCACCGCTGAGTCAAAATCATGCTTATATTTACGACCACTAGCAAGAGAATTTAAATGAATGAAAGTCATTGCTTCTGTATCCACCGCCAACAAGTGAAAGTGTGTATTATCACTGCGTAAAGGTATTAAAATATATCTAAACCCTTGTTCTATCATATCCGTCTTCATCACTTGTTGCAGGGAAAAACTTTCTTGACGATCTTATTGAAGCCTAAAAAGTTGCAAACTCAAAATTATTAATAACCACATCATAATACTAGGTCTTCTATAATCTATTAATTCTTACTAATTTACATCACTTACTGTGAAGAAGGTTGAACAATATATTGACTTATTGTATGGCCTACCAGATGTGGATGCTCCCCTAAATAACATTTTACAGAAGGCATCAATGACCTCGCCTTTTGTAAAAACCTCTCCATTGAGGATTTGTAAGAATGAATGCAAATTCAAAGCAAAGGGTGCATCCTCCCAGATAAATTCATTAGCCAACCTGCCAAGTTAATTTATAAGATTATATATTAAAGCCCCAAATATATTAATTAAACTATGTTTCATAACTTACTTTAGGTTCTCCAATTTATTTATCACGTAGGCCACTTCTTTATCTTGATTTTTCTTTTTCGACTTCATAAAATGCTTCTTCACAAACTACATCGATACAATTTAGACCAAACTATTTAATGACCAAATTCAATAAATTTGACAAAATTTATATGAAAATAACTCACATACATCAATGCATTGTTGCCTCATTTTGTATAGTTCTGAGGTCCTTCTTTTTTTCCTCCTCTATATCTTCTTCAAACATGACTTCCATTACAGTAATGGTTTCTCTTGCTTCATCCATTTCCTCCTCACTAAGTTTCCTTTTTCCCTTGTCCATGACATTTGATATTTGTTCCTTTCTCCGCTTCCCCTTATGTAATAGCTGGTGCCATACTGGACTCTCAATTGGAGTATCCCTTTAATCATACCGAGTTCGGTCACGTCCTCTCCTTGTTCTACAAGATACTTGATCAGAAAGAAGAGTGACTACAGGATAGCTTTCTTGACCCTCCATCTCCTTATTTTCAATAATTGAAATTAATTCCTTAACCCTTTCATGTAAACATTTATTCTCCTCTGTTAGCTCCTTGATTAGAGTTTCTTTAAGAATGCATTCACCACATGACCTTACATCTTCTGTGTCATGTCCTTGTGATGTCTCCATTGCCCGTGGAATGTCATCCCCAATCTCAAGGTTCTCAAACAATGTGTTTTCTTGTAGGTTAGGAATTATTTCAATAATCACCTGTCAATTACCAAGTACACAAATTTTACTGCCTCTGTATCAAACTAACATAGATCACACTTTAGAATAATTACCTCTTCGGACCTGATTTGGTTGACAAGGTCCCTCACCCTACTAATATGCGAAGGTATATTCCTCCACTTATTTATTCGGGGTCCTTCAACATTGTATGGTTTTTGAATGGGTACATGCTCCAAAAACCATGCCTACACAAAGTTTTCCAGACAATTAAATTATTAACAGCAAAATATTATAAAATATAATTTAGGTTATTTCTACTCACTACCAAAAGCCCAGCAAATCCCTTTACGTAAGGGAGGTTGGTGGTCCTCTGGTTTTCCTGAGTTGATGAAAATAATTCCAATCTTAGGTAATTGGGGAGACAAAAATTTATGGATAGCTTCCACCCAGTTGAATCTACCAAGATTGTCATAATCATCTACTATATCTACAAGCC